>CM038681.1:576207775-576544156 GCA_021605205.1 Aegilops longissima
GCTAGCAAAATCGAATTTAATCCCGAAGTTTCACTTTAGCCAAAGGTTCTAAGTGCCACTCGTGTGTACAATCTAAGCAACCTCGCAAGCCTCACAAGGCAGCAGAGGAGAGACACTTACGCCATCGAACTCATACATTCGATCTTTGTGAGATGAATGGTGTGTTGACTAAAGGTGGAAAGAAATATTTCATGACTTTGATAGATGATTCCACTAGATATTGCTATGTGTATCTGTTAAATACTAAAGATGAGGCTCTACACTACTTCAAAATCTATAAGGCGAAGTTGAGAATCAACTTGAAAAGAAAATTAAACGAGTCCGGTCAGATCGTGGTGGAGAGTACTTCTAAAGAGTTTGATGCCTTCATGCGGAACACGGTATTATTCACGAGAGGATGCCTCCCTACTCACCCCTACCAAACGGGTTGCCGAGCGGAAAAACCGTACTCTAACTGATTTGGTTAACGCCATGTTAGATACGCCGTGTTTATCCAAGGCATGGTGGGGGAGGCTATAATGACATCATGTCATGTCCTGAATAAAGTTCCGCTAAAGGATAACGAGATCACTCCTTATGAGAAGTGGACCAAGAGAAGGACAACACTCTCGATTTACGCATTTGGGGCTGCTTGGCGAAAGTTAATGTGCCGATCCCCAAAAAGCGTAAGCTTGGACCAAAGACTGTGGATTGTGTTAATTTGGGCTACGTTGTGAATAGTGTTGGCTATAGATTTCTAGTAGTGAAATCTGAGGTACCGACATGAAGGTCGGTACAATTATGGAGTCTAAAGACGCTACATTCTTTGAGGACATTTTCCCATGAGAGATGTACAAAGCACTTCTAGACAGAATCTGAGGAGACTCTTGAACCTGCCATTCGATGGAATATTATAATCAAACACATGATGAAAATCACGAGGAGGATAGTGAGGAATCCTTGGTAGGGGCAAGAGACAAAGGACTGTAAAGACCTTTGGTGATGATTTCTTCATATACCTCGTGGAGGATAATCCCACTTCTATTTCGAAGCATATGCATCTCCGAAGCTGACTCATGGAAGGATGTGGTCCGTGAAGCGAGACGGATTCCATCATGGCTAACGGGACTTGGGAGCTTATGAACGTCCTAATGGTTGCAAACCATTGGGATGCAAGTGGGTGTTCAAGAAGAAGCTTAGGCCTGACGGTACAATAGAAAAGTACAAGGCTAGGCTTAGGCCAAGGGCTACGCCAGTAAAGAAGAAGAAGATTTCTTCGACACTTATTCACCGTGGCGGACCGACCACCATTCGAGTATTACTCTCGTTGGCGGCCTCACACGGTCTTCTCATTCATCGATGGATGTTAAGACGGCTTTCTGAACGGAGAGCTAAAGGAGGAAATCTATATGCAACAAACTGATGGCTTTGTGATGGATGGTCGAAGGAAAGGTGTGTAAGTTGGTGAAATCTTTGTATGGCTCGAGACAAGCGCCTAAGCAATGGCATGACAAGTTTAATGAAACGCTGACATCTGTTGGCTTTGTTGTTAATGAGGCCGACAAATGTGTATACTATCGCTATGGTGGGGGCGAAGGAGTTATCTGTGTTTGTATGTTGATGACATACCGATATTTGGGACTAATATCAAGTTGATCGAGGAGGTTAAGTCTTTCCTGCCTCGTAACTTTGAGATGAAGGATCTTGGAGTGGCTGATGTTATCTTGAACATCAAGCTTTTGAGAGATGATGAGGGTGGGATTACATACGCAATCCCATTATGTTGAGAAGGTGTTGAGTCGTTTTGGATATTCGGACTGCAAACCATCTCAAACACCATATGATTCTAGTGTGCTGATTCGAAAGTCAAAAGGCACAGCTATAGATCAATTGAGATACTCTCAGATTGTTGGCTCACTCCAAAGATCTCAGCGAGCATAACGAGGCTCGACATCGCATTTGCTATTAGCAAACTGAGCCGATTTGTTTCAAACCGGTGATGTACATTGGCGTGCTCTTGAGAGAGTTATGCGTTATCTGAAAGGTACTATGAACTATGGACTACACTATACGGATACCCGTCGGTACTTGAAGGGTATAGTGATGCTAATTGGATCTCGATCTTGATGAGATGAAGGCCACAACGGGTATATGTTTACTCTTGGAGGTGGTGATGTTTCGAAGTCTTGCAAGCAAACGATCTTAACAAGATCGACAATGGAAGCAGAATTAACACATTAGACACATCGGGTGGCGAAGCGTAATGGCTTGAGATCTATTGATGGACTTGCCAGTGGTTGAAAAGCCGGTTCCGGCCATCCTTATGAACTGTGACAATCAAACAGTTATTGTCAAGGTGAAGAGTTCAAAGGACAACATTAAGTCCAACAAACACATAAGAATGAGATTGAAAGCTGTCAGAAAATTGAGAAACTCCGGAGTGATAGCGTTGGATTATATCCAAACGGCTAAGAATCGCGATCCCTTCACTAAAGGGCTATCACGTGTTGTGATAGATAGCGCATCAAGGGAGATGGGTATGAGACCCACATGAGTTGCCATGGTAGTAACCCAACCTATGTGATCGGAGATCCCGTGAAGTAGGACACGGGAAAACAAGCGGTGGTGAACCGAGGAAAGTAATTTTACTAACCCACTCCGCTGGAGATGCAATACTTTGAAACTGTATGGAAGGATGACTACTGTCTTAATGTGTTCCAAGGCTTATATGCATAAGCAAGATGCTATCCTACAGAACGATCTTTGGAGGAACACATCTATATGAGCCCGACTGCTGGTCACAGTCTATGAGATTGGGGTGATCTCTAGCAAGCTCATGAACAGGCCAGAGTGTGACTAATATGCTCCACCGAGGGGTCAGCCTTCGCAGCCTCAGACGTTGATACTTGTGGTGAAACTTCTTGACGCCAAACCGACAATTCAAGGCATAGTCCATTGTTCAGTTGTGAAGGAGTGTAACTACTGGTCTAGGTGGAGCTCAACCTTAATCGGTCTCCACTAAGATCTTTGGTATATCAAAACAGTGTTTGGAACAAAGGACAAGCTGGGCCCCTGAGATCTGGTGGGGGATTGTTGAAATATGAGATGGGCCTAGAGCCCATATGACAATTTCAGATTTAATCTCTAAGGGCCCATGTAGGTGGCATGACAAGTTGGTGGGAAGTTTAGTCCCACCTTGGAAGTGGAAGGAGAGTTGGAGTGGTTTATAAGGGACTCTCTCCCTCATGCTATTGGAGCTTGAGAAGAGATGAGGCCCTCGCGCACTCCTCCTCCTCCGCTCGCCTCGCCACGCCACGCCTCGTCACGACGCGCCGCGGGTTGCGGGATTGAGCCGAGCCGAGCTCACTCCTATGCGCTTCTTTTTGCCGGTCAGGAACGGAGAGTCTTTGACAGGTGGGGCCACGATCTGAGACGTCGGATCATGGGCTACCGACTTGGACGTGGGTTCAGCCCACGTCTCTCCACGCCGCCGCCTATATATGTGGGCGCTGCCAACCCTAGCCGCCCGCGAAAACAGAATGCATCTCCGCCCACGCCGCATTGTTCCTCTGCTGCTGCTGCCCGGCGCTCCGTCCGCTCACCGCAGACACGGTTGACGGAGAGCAGGCCTCGAAACCACGCCTCCGGATCCTGTACGGGAGAGGGGCGATTAGGTTTTTGGTAGCGACTACGCGACCGCCGCTTCGCTCATCTACGCCCGCACCACCTTCATCATCATCATGTCGACCGACGCCGACCGTGCCGCCGAGGCCGACAAGAAGGTCGCCGAGGATGCGCGGCTGCTGTCACCGCCACCACCACCGCATGGCCGATTGGAGGGTATACATCGCTATCCTCTCGTGTTTCTATCTGTTGTAGCAGTACTAGCGATATGCGTAGATGTTTCTACTATATGCGTAGTACATGCTTTGTTAGATCGTAATCAGTATGTTATCAATGCTGTTCATGTCATGCTCATGATTTATTCATGGATTAATTTAATCGGAAAACTGCCTATTTTCTCATCAGCAGGAGCACCTCTCGATCCACCATGGGATCCAGAGGAAGTCAAGCAAGCCAACGCTATCCAACCCATTAAGCATCAGATGATTGGTGGCCAACCAACTATGCCAGATGGTGCAAGTTGGTTGGCCACAGTGAGAAACCTTCTGCAATATTTCTTAAATGGAGTTGTGAATTTTTGTAAATGTTTCTTTGAATGGTGTTAAAACCTCATATAGTTTTTTAAATAAAGAATTATGCAAAGTGACGCTAGCCGGTAGACTAAGGTGGTAATTATTTTCTTATTTATTTATTTTTTTAGATAGAGGTGAGATATTTTTAGATAGAGGCGAGGATCACATGGTTTTTTGAATGAAAATGTACGCATAACATTCTCTTAAGCGGCGCCACAGGGTGGCGCCCCAATCTCTAGTAGTTAAAGAAGATGCACATGCGCCGGCCGCTCAAAATTATAATTTATTTTTGACTAAATTTGTATGACACTATATATTGGACGTAAAGTGAGAATCTAGATAAATATTTTGGCCATTGGCCATCAAAATGAGAACCTAGCTAGACTACATATTTCAAGTGTGTATAGTTTTGTTTGTAAATTATCAAAGTGTGAACTCATGTTGATCTCATCTTACAAACCGGCTTTCTTAAGTATGTAGTCCATCTTCCTTTTATGATACATTTCTTCATTAGATGCTACGTATGTGTCATGTGTCACTACACATGAGGATTCACATAACGTATGCAGGTGATTATCCTGCTGCATGGTCTCCACGTGTAGAAACAACCGCCGATGTTATATATCATGCCCCCGGTGGCTCTTTACTTGCATGCAAGTCTCTGGTGCAGCACTCCAAGACCTGCTGCTTGCATGCATGACCTCTGTGTTAGTTTATGTTTATTTTCCCCGTGTAATATACAGAATAAATTGTATCATTCTCTCTCTTGTCCTGTTATGCAAAATAAGTTGTTTTACTGTTCAACTAATATCTTTGCTTCTGTCAGAGTACTATCGTCTACAATCTATCACAAACCACATTTATAAATATTCACATTTCCACTGCAAGGATCTACATTGCATACTTCAAGGAAATAATAATTGTATAGATAAAATATACAAAACAAGAGTACCGAATTACCTATCCATGTGCTTCCTAATCATACATTACAAAAAGATTACGCTAATTGAAAAGCATGCAACAAGGTGAATTTAATTAAACAAGCTTCATGCCATGCAAATGCAAAAGCAGGCAAATGCATAATTAAACAAGTTTCTATCATCTTAAATTAACACCACTTATTGTAAATAGTAGACAATCCATACGGACATAGTGTATCGACAGGTGCGGCGTGCCACCGCGCAGGCTTTGCTAGTAAATGAGAAAGCGAACACGTAGGATGCATAAGTAGAGAAATAGAAAGCTTATCAAATCAGGAGATGAGCCATGGACCGTGGTTGCACGAACAAAGAAACCACACTATGAGTACTACGGCCTATTGATCGGAGGATGCCAAGAATCAAAAAGAAGCTCGAAGTGGCATGTTAACAAATTAGTGCGCCAAAAGTTGTGATGCGGAAGGTTGCTCGTTTGCATCAACTCTTACACACCGGCGTATGAAATCTTGAGCTTCTATAGACAAATAGCTGGGAATGGGAGGTTGTTCTCCTTTTCCAATCATAAAGAAAGCATTTTGTCTACAAGTAGCAGAGAAACATTAGTTGGGAGCCGGAAATTAACACCAAGTAGGTTAAATTTCGAACGAGTTACATAGAATATTATTTTGTAAGAATAACCCCATAGAAAAATAATCACACTTTTTTAAGAAACGAAATCGTCACAGTAATAATGTGTTATTTTCACTGTTATAATAAAAAAATAGAAAAGAGAAGAGAAGGACACAAATTTTTGAAAGTATAGTATATATGTACCAAATAAGAATTAGAAGAGCTATATCTGATAAACTATTTTTTTAAACTCGTATCTGATAAAAAAAACTCAGGCTTGGAAGGGTGATTTTAGGGTTGGAGGGGGGTTGATGGTTTCCCCATGTTATGCCTCAACAAGTGCATGGATAGTTCCAATATTACAATATTGATTAATTTAAAGAAAAAGGACAATATATGTTGGCATCCTATCACATATTTATTATAAAGTCAAATAGGCAATATCCTAGAAAAGAAAGGTGTAATGCATAATAAATTTAACATGCAACATACTTAATTTTCGTGTGGCAAGTCAATACCAAAGAACTAAACCATGTGGAGTTGAAAATATGACTTATACAAGGAAAATTTTATTTTTGCCACTCTAGATTTTGCCAATTTTCCTTATGCCATTCTAGATTTTGACATTTCACTTTTGCCACTATTAGCTTTTGACAAATATCACAATTGCCATTCTGTAGCAAAAGCAAAAAAAATTATTTCATTTTTGCCATTCTTAGATTTTGAAATGTATCACAATTGCCACTCTGAAAATTTTGTTTTTTCCACGAGAATGACAATTGTAATAATTGTCAAAAACTAAGAGTGGCAAAAGTGAAATGTCAAAATCTAGAGTGGCAAAAAACAAAATTTTCCCCTCGACATTAGGATATGGTAGTTGGCGGGTTAGCATTTCCAACACGTGAAAGGACATGTGGTGCCCCCATGTGTGGTTTTGGTAATTGATGACATTCTCTATGGACTAATGGTTGCATTGAGTTATATTTGAAGGATTTGTCCATAGGCTTTTCTTGAAGTCCATGTGTTGGTTTCAAGGAGTTTATGTGTTGACCAAGGTGCTATTAAGGAATTATGCAAAGATTGGTCATGTGAGTGTTGAGCTTATTGCAAGCATGTTTTGAAGAAGAAGATTGTGCGATCATTCATGTTTACCTTCAAGACATCATCCAAACGAAGAGAGTTGGAAAGATTCAAGGTTGATCGAGACTAAGTCAAGAGTGAATCAAGTTGATCAACTCACAAAGCGGAGAAGATGTACCTGTCACGCCCAATATGCGACCCTATCCAAAAGGAACTCGAAGGTCCCACCAAGGATAGACCCGCATATTGGAACGCTTTTGCAAGGTGGATATCATTACATCAACATTACATAATACATAGGGATACATACATAAGGCACAAATGCCACAAGAATACATCAACATCATATACAAGAGCAACATCCGACTACGGATGAAACATAAACAGAAGCTCAAACGACATCCACCCTGCTAGCCCAGGCTGCCGACCGAACCTATCCCCGATCAAGAAGAAGCGGAAGAAGAACTCCAAACAAGCAAACATCGCTCTCGCGTCATGATCATCGCAAACCTGTACCTGCAACTGTTCGTGTAGTAATCTGTGAGCCGCGAGGACTCAGCAATCCCATTACCATGGGTATCAAGACTAGCAAAGCTTAAATGGGTAAGGAAGAGGTAAAGTGGTGAGGTTGCAGCAGCGACTAAGCATGATATGGTGGCTAACATACGCAAATAAGAGCGAGAAGAGAAACAAAGGAACGGTCGTCAACTAGTAATGATCAAGAAGTGATCCTGAACTCCTACTTACGTCAGACATAACCCAGAAACCGTGTTCTCCTCTCGATCCACCCCAAAAAGAGACCATCACGGTTACGCACACGGTTGGTGTATTTTAGAAGAGTTTGCTTCAAGTTTACTACAACCGGATATTAACAAATTCCCATCTGCCACATAACCGCGGGCACGGCTCTCGAAAGTTTATACCCTGCAGGGTGTCCCAACTTAGCCCATGATAAGCTCTCGCGATCAACGAAGGATATTCCTTCTCCCGGGAAGACCCGATCAGTCTCGGAATCCGGCTACAAGACAATTCGACAACAATAAAACAAGACCAGCAAAGCCGCCCGGATGTGCCGACAAATCCCGATAGGAGTCGACGTACCTCGTTCTCGTGGCACACCGGATAAGTCAAGCTACGAGTAAAACCAAGCCTCGAGTTTCCCGTGGTCGCCCCTGCCAGTTGCTCGGTTCGGACCAACACTCGAAGGAGCACCGCCCGGGGGCTAAAATAAAGATGACCCTTGGGCTCCGGAAACCCAAGGGAAAAAAAGGCACAGGTGAGGCAAATGGTAAAACCAATGTTGGGCCTTGCTGGAAAAGTCTTATTCAAAGCGAACTGTCAAGGGGGTCCCATATATCACCCGACCGCGTTAGGGACGCAAAATCCGGGAACATAATACCGATATGACGGAAACTAGGGCGGCAAGAGTGGAACAAAACACCAGGCATAAGGCCGAGCCTTCCACCCTTTACCAAGTATATAGATGCATTAATAATATAAGATATATTGTGATATCCCAACAAGTTATATTATAGATTCATACATGGCAGGAACAACAATAAGTAGGCATGTTGGTGAGCTTGAACCACTCACCACAGAGCAATACATGGCATGGAAAGGCAACTCACAGTAAGAAGACATGGCATAGAAGCTATACATGGCAAGAACAACATCATAGCATACACGGATCAACTACAACAACCTTGGCAAAATTGAATAACATGTAAACAACCTGCCAGGAAACATTTTATAGCAAACTTAGAGCTCGATTGACTCAAGCTGTGGCACTCCATAATTGCAAACAGGGGCATGGATGGATAGATCAAGACATGTAGAACAAAACATCCTTACTGAAGTAACTCAAAATATGCATGGATCTCTCGGTAGCATCAAGTTAACATGGCATAAAAATATCATCAAAACAGGGGCTGAAATCAGCAACATCATGAAGCCTAGTTTGCATGCTTGTGCTAGTCACCACATAGATCACAAAAATACATGGCATACACCCCTGTAAAGATGGCATGGCATATTACAAAACACATGTAGGACTCAAGTTCATAGGGTGCACACATCAATCATGGCAAAAATGACAAAAGTGCATGTACTGATAAGAATCTGAAACTAACATCACATAGCCCTCTTCTAACAGCATTTCGGGCCTCAAGATGAGCTCAAATGAAAATGATGCAATGGAATGAAATGATGTACTCGTCGAGGCGAACAATTTGACATATTACACGCACAAAACGGAGCAACATGCAGAGAGTTATGGCATGATGAATATGGCATGATAATTACACAGATTCGGGACTTAGTGGATTTGGGGGGGAAAGTCAACCTTGCACGGAAATCGATGCGGCGGCGGATCTCGCCGGAATGGCCTGGATCTCGCCGGAGAAGAGAGGGAGAGGCAGCCGGAGTGGGGGCCGGGAGGCTGGCGGCGCGGCGCGACGACGACGGCGGCGAAGCCGCGGGCGACTCGTGAGGCTTCGCCGTGCGGGAGGCGGAGCATGTGGCGAGGCAGGCGCGCCGATGGCGCTGCGGGTCATGGTGGCGGGCGGATGGCGCGGCAGCCGGGCGGACGGGCGCCGGTGGCGGAGGGCGGCGAGGTGGCCGGGGCTGGGAGCCGCGGGCGTTCGGAGGCGCAGACGCTGAAGCCCGGCGGCGCGCGGCGGGGCGGACGGGCACAGGCCAGGCGGCGGCGGCGGCGGCTGAGGGAGGGGCGGATCGGGCGGCGGCGGCGGCGCTGGGCCCCATGGCCGGATCGGATCTGGGAGCCTGGCCTCGGGCGGCGGAGACGGCGGCAATGACGATGTCGCGACCGGGTTGGTCCGACGCGGCGGGGCGGACATGTCCGGCGCGGGGACATTTTGTCCGGTGGCGCGAGGTAGGAGGAGCTAGGGTTTCATCCGCGAAAATTTCGGGGGAGGCACATATTTATAGGTAGAGGGAGCTAGGAGAGTCCAAATGAGGTGCGGTTTTCGGCCACGCGATCGTGATCGAACGACCGAGAGCATGGAGGGGAGTTTGTTGGGTTTTGGGCCACTTTGGAAGGGGTGTTGGGCTGCACACAAAAGAGGCTTTTACAGTTACCCGGTTAACCGTTGGAGTATCAAACGACCTCCAAACGATCCGAAACTTGACAGGCGGTCTGCCGGTGGTATACCAAGGCCGCTTGGCAAACCTCGGGTCATTCCGAGACCGTTAAACACCCGCACACGAAAAGAGGTAAAAGGGGGCGCCGGGATACATAGGAGTGCCGGATTGCAAAACGGACAACGGGGAAAATGCTCGGATGCATGAGAAGAACACGTATGCAAAAGCGATGCACATGATGACATGATATAAAATGCAGATGATGACATGGCAAAGTGCAACACGCAAGCACATGACATGGCAACGGCGGCGAATAACTGGCAGACACCTGGCGCATCGGATCCGGGGCGTTACAGTACCGAGAGGGATCAAGTGATCCCATGGTATGGTAATCTTTGTCCATTGCACTTTGTGTACTAACCCATGGTCTATGTGAGAGTTCTATGTGGGGTTAGGTACGTGTCCATGGGCTTGCGTCAAGAGGAAGATATCATACAACCCATGGAAAGGATGACATCAAGTGGTGATCGTCATCAAGATTGCCGTGTGCAAGTTCAAGTGGAGCATCACGAAGAGATCAAGTGCTTGAAGCTTGCTATCCATTGTGGTGTCAATGTACTTGTGAAGATGTGCCGAAGAGTGGCTCACCCATAGTGGAGTATGGGGGAGCAATCATCTAGTCTCCATCGACCCAACGCAATCAAGAAAGGTGGTCCATCTTGAGGAGGACACGATCGTCATCATCTAGCTCAAGTGGATCATGTGCAAGGCAAAGGCTTGCCCTTGACAGGTTTTCTATTTTACCGGTCTCATCGTGGTAGTTGGGAGACCGGGTTATAGGATCGTTTGCCGTACTATCAAGGGGGGCTCTCAAGTTGGTAGCTTGATCGTATCGTTAATAGAGAGATCAAACCATTGCATCCTTGCATCATGTTTCTTGGTTCTTGTTTGGTTCTCTTTGTGAGTCTTAGAGCTTATGGTCATCTTGATGACAAGCTCGAGTTCATCGAAAACGGAATTCACATGCTTCTTCTATTGCGTTTTCGGTGTTGGAGGTTTTACTGGTCTCTTTCGAGGAAGGGTTCTCACCATTTTCTTTTGGGCCTTTTCTCATTTGATTATTATTGTTTTTTATATCAAGATTGTGTTAGCCCTTGTCGCTAGCTTTCCAACAAACTTGGTTTCGTCGAATTCAGAGTCCGTTTGCAGAAGTTGTGTCAGTTTTGGTGTCCTTAAAAGGGGCTGTTGCGGATGTAATTTTTTAGTACCGCTCTTGGGAGCGGTACTACCGCGACTACTTCCGTGGCTATTTCCGCTCGGGACCAAAAACTCGTCACAAGTCCAGTAGTGGTAGGCACGGATGTAATTTTTTAGTACCGCTCGCAAGCAGTAGTACCGATACCCTTAGCAGTAGTACCGCTACCCCTAGCGGTAGTACCGTGAGGTCAAGCTGTACTACCGCTCCGATGGTTCTTCTGGCTTTTTTGCCTCCTCGCTGTTGTGTTTCAAAGGGCTACTACCGCCCTAGCGGTAGTACCGCACCTTGGAGCGGTAGTACCGCTCGGTGCGGGCTGTGAGCATAACAGTTGGATTTTCCCCACCTATAAAAGGGGGTCTTCTTCCTCAATGAACCTTATCCTTTGAGCTCGTGTTCTTCCCCCATTGTTGACCTTCTTCGAGCTTGCTAACTCTCAATCCCTCCAATGATTCTTGCTAGTTCTTGAGGGAAAAGAGAGAGGAGATCTAGATCCACGTTTCCACCCATCACTTTCTCCTCTAAGTGAGGGGAACCCCTTGGATCTAGATCTTGGAGTTCTTCGTGTTCTTCTTTCGTTCTTCCTCTCATTTCCTCCCTAGCATTAGTTGGTTTGGTGGGATTTGGGAGAGAAGGACTTGGGCACTCCATGTTCCCTTGCCATTGCATTTGGTGCATCGGTTTGAGTTCTCCACGGTGATACGTGGAAGTGAAGTTTGAGAAGCTTATTACTCTTGGGTGTTTGGGCACCCTAGAGCTTGTTTCTCTTGGGTGCCTTGGCGCCCTAGACGGTTGGTGGTGTTCGAAGCTCAATCATTGTGGTGTAAAGCTCCGGGCAAGCGTCGAGGTCTCCAATTAGGTTGTGGAGATCACCCCGAGCAATTTGACGGGTTCTGGTGACCGCCCCCAAGGGTTGCCAATGTGTACGGGTTCGATGACTGCCCCCAAGGGTTGCCATTTGTACGGGTTCGGTGACTGATACGTCCATTTTGCATCATGCTTTTATATCGATATTTATCGCATTATGGGCTGTTATTTCACGTTATGTCACAATACTTATGGCTATTCTCTCTTATTTTACAAGGTTTACATGAAGAGGGAGAATGCCGGCAACTGGAATTATGGGCTGGAAAAGGGGCAAATATTGGAGACCTATTCTGTGCAACTCCAAAGTCCTGAAACTCCACGGAATATCTTAAAATAAATAAAGAAAAATCGTCGCCAAAGATGAAGGCCAGGGGGCCCACACCCTGCTCACGAGGGTGGGGGGCGCGCCCACCCCCCTGGGGCGCGACCCCCTACCTCGTGGGCCCCCTGGTGGCTCTCCGATGCCCATCTTCTCCTATATGAAGTCTTTCGATGAGAAAAAAATCAGAGGCAACTTTTCAGGACGAAACTCCGCCGCCACGAGGCGGAACCTTGGCGGAACCAATCTAGGGCTCCGGCGGAGCTGTTCTGCCGGGGACACTTCCCTCCGGGAGGGGGAAATCATCGTCATCATCATCACCAACGCTCCTCTCATCGGGAGAGGGCAACCTCCATCAACATCTTCACCAGCACCATCTCCTCTCAAAACCCTAGTTCATCTCTTGTATCCAATTCTTGTCTCCAAGTCTGGGATTGGTGCTAGTAGGTTGCTAGTAGTGTTGATTACTCCTTGTAGTTGATGCTAGTTGGTTTACTTGGTGGAAGATCATATGTTCAGATCCTTTATGCATATTATTACCCCTCTGATTATGAACATGAATATGCTTTGTGAGTAGTTACGTTTGTTCCTGAGGACACGGGAGAAGTCTTGCTATTAGTAGTCATGTGAATTTGGTATTCGTTCGATATTTTGATGAGATGTATGTTGTCTAGCCTCTAGTGGTGTTATGTGAACGTCGACTACATAACACTTCACCATTATTTGGGCCTAGAGGAAGGCATTGGGAAGTAATAAGTAGATGATGGGTTGTTAGAGTGATAGAAGCTTAAACCCTAGTTTATGCGTTGCTTCGTAAGGGGCTGTTTTGGATCCATATGTTTCATGCTATGGTTAGGTTTACCTTAATACTTTTGTTGTAGTTGCGGATGCTTGCAATAGAGGTTAATCATAAGTGGTATGCTTGTTCAAGTAAGAACAGCAACCAAGCACCGGTCCACCCACATATCAAATTATCAAAGTACCGAACGTGAATCATATGAACGTGATGAAAACTAGCTTGACGATATTCCCATGTGTCCTCGGGAGTGTTTTTCCTATTTAAGAGTTTGTCCAGGCTTGTCCTTTGCTACAAAAAGGATTGGGCCACCTTGCTGCACTTTATTTACTTTTGTTACTTGTTGCTCGTTACAATTTATCTTATCACAAAACTATCTGTTACCACTTATTTTAGTACTTGCAGAGAATACCTTGCTGAAAACCGCTTATCATTTCCTTCTGCTCCTCGTTGGGTTCGACACTCTTACTTATCAAAAGGACTACGATAGATCCCCTATACTTGTGGGTCATCAAGACTCTTTTCTGGCGCCGTTGCCGGGGAGTGTAGCGCCTTTGGTAAGTGGAATTTGGTAAGGAAAAATTTATATAGTGTGCTGAAATTTTCTGTCACTTGTTACTATGGAAAGTAATTCTCTGAGGGGCTTGTTTGGGGTATCTTCACCCCGTCCAGTAGAGCAAAGAGTTGCTCCTCAACCTACTGAACCTATTGAAAATGAAACTCCTTTTGAAGTTCCTTCGGGTATGATGGAAAAACTGCTGGCTAATACTTTTACAGGAGATGGAACAAAGCATCCTAATGAACATCTACTCTATGTGGATGAAGTTTGTGGATTATTTAAGCTTGCAGGTATACCCGATGATGTTTTTAAGAAGAAGGTCTTCCCTTTATCTTTGAAGGAAGACGCATTGACATGGTATAGGCTATGTGATGTTACGAGATCATGGAACTATAAAAGATTGAAATTCGAATTTCATCAAAAGTATTACCCTATGCATCTTGTTCATCGTGATCGCAATTATATATATAATTTTGGCCTCATGAAGGAGAAAGCATCGCTCAAGCTTGGGGGAGGCTTAAATCAATGTTATATTCATGCCCCAATCATGAGCTCTCAAAAATGTCAATTCTTCAGAATTTTTATGCTCGGATTTCTGATAACAATCGCACCATGCTTGATACTTCTTGTGCTGGCTCTTTTATGATGAAGACTATTGAATTTAAATGGAATTTATTGGATAGAATTAAACGCAACTGTGAAGATTGGGACCTCGACGAAGGTAAGGAGTCAGGTATGACACCTAAGTTTGATTGTGTTAAATCTTTTATGGATACCGATATTTTCCGTAAGTTTAGCACTAAATATGGACTTGACTCGAGATAGTAGCTTCTTTCTCGTGAATCTTTTGCTACTTATGTTGATCTCCCTAAGGAGAAGTGGTTTAAATATCATCTCCCATAGAAGTAAAAGTAGCTGCACCTATTAAAGTTGAAGAAAAGACTGTCACTTATAATGATCCTATTGTTCCCACCTCTTATGTTGAGAAACCACCTTTCCTGTTAGAGTAAAGGATCATGCTAAAGCTTCAACTGTTGTTAAGTAAAAGCAATATTAGAACTTATACACCTCTGAGCAAGTCAAAGTAGAACCTAATATTGCTATTATTAAAGATCTCTTGTCGATAATATTGATGGGCATGTTATTCAATTCTGTGGTGAAACTGCTAGAATTGCTAAACCTTGTGCTAAAGATAAACATAGACCTGTGGTAGGCGTGCTCTGTTATTTCTGTTAAAATAGGAGATCATTTTTATCATGGCTTATGTGATATGGGTGCTAGTGCTAGTGCAATACCCATTGAATTATACAAAGAAATTATGCATGATATTGCACCTATTGAGTTAGAAGAAATTGATGTCACAATTAAGCTTGCCAATAGAGATACTATTTCACCAGTGGGAATTGTTAGAGATGTTGAAGTCTTGTGTGGGAAAACTAAATATCCTGCTGATTTTCTTGTTCTTGGTTCTCCACAAGATAGCTTTTGTCCCATTATATTTGGTAGACCCTTCTTGAATACTGTTAATGCTAAGATAGACTGCGAAAAGAATGTTGTTACTATTGGCTTGGATGATATGGTTCATGAGTTTAATTTCTCTAAATTTAGTAAACAACATCGTGAGGAAGAATTGCCTAGTAAGGATGAAATTATTGGTCTTGCTTCTATTGCTGTACCTCCTAGTGATCCTTTAGAACACTATTTGCTAGACCATGAAAATGAGATGTTCATGAATGAAAGAAGGGAAATAGATGAAGTATTCTTTAAACAGGAACCTATTTTGCAACACAATTTGCTGTTGAAACTTAGGGATCCTCCTCCACCCAAGGGTGACCCGTGTTTGAGCTTAAACCGTTGCTCGATAATCTTAAATATGCTTATCTTGATGAAAAGAAAATATATCCTGTTATTATTAGTGCTAACCTTTGAGCATGAAGAAGAAAGATTATTGAAAACTCTGAAGAAGCACCATGCCGCTATTGGATATACTCTTGATGATCTTAAGGGCATTAGTCCCACTCTATGTCAACATAAAATAAATTTGGAAGCGGATGCCAAACCAGTTCGTGATCCTCAACGATGTTTGAATCCTAAAATGAAAGAAGTGGTAAGAAAAGAAATACTCAAGCTTCTGGAGGCAGGTATAATTTATCCCGTTGCTGATAGTCAGTGGGTAAGTCCTGTCCATTGTGTCCCTAAGAAGGGAGGTATTACTGTTGTCCCTAATGATAAAGATGAATTAATCCCGCAAAGAATTATCACAGGTTATAGGATGGTAATTGATTTCCGTAAATTAAATAAAGCTACTAAGAAAGATCATTACCCCTTACCTTTTATTGATCAAATGCTAGAAAGATTATGCAAACATACACATTATTGCTTTCTAGATGGTTATTCTGGTTTCTCTCAAATACCTGTGTCGGCTAAAGATCAATCAAAGACTACTTTTACATGCCCTTTTGGTACTTTTGCTTATAGACGTATGCCTTTTGGTTTATGTAATGCACCTGCTACCTTTCAAAGATGCATGATGGTTATATTCTCTGATTTTTGTGAAAAGATTTGTGAGGTTTTCATGGACGAATTTTCCGTCTAAGGTTCCTCTTTTGACGATTGCTTGAGCAATCTTGATCGAGTTTTGCAGAGATGTGAAGAAACTAATCTTGTCTTGAATTGGGAAAAGTGCCACTTTATGGTTAATGAAGGTATTGTCTTGGGGCACAAAATTTCTAAAGGAGGTATTGAAGTTGATAAAGCCAAAGTTGATGCTATTGAAAAGATGCCATGTCCCAAGGACATCAAAGGTATAAGAAGTTTCCTTGGTCACGCCGGATTTTATAGGAGGTTCATTGAGGACTTCTCAAAAATTTCTCGGCCTCTGACTAATTTATTACAAAAAGATGTACCATTTGTCTTTGATGATGATTGTGTAGAAGCATTTGAAATACTTAAGAAAGCATTAGTCTCTGCACCTGTTGTTCAGCCACCTGATTGGAATTTACCCTTTGAAATTATGTGTGATGCTAGTGATTATGCTGTAGGTGTTGTTCTAGGGCAAAGAGTTGATAAGAAATTAAATGTTATCCATTATGCTAGTAAGACTCTAGACAATGCTCAAAGAAATTATGCTACTACCGAAAAGGAACTTTTAGCAGTTGTATTTGCTTGTGATAAATTCAGACCATATATTGTCGATTCCAAAGTAACTATTCACACCGATCATGCTGCTATTAAATATCTTATGGAAAAGAAAGATGATAAACCTAGACTTATTAGATGGGTTCTCTTGCTGCAAGAATTTGATTTGCATATTGTTGATAGAAAAGGAGCTGAGAACCCCGTTGCAGATAACTTATCTAGGTTAGAGAATGCTCTTGATGACCCACTACCTATTGATGATAGCTTTCCTGATGAATAATTAAATGTCGTAAGTGCCTCTCGTAGCACTCCATGGTATGCTGATTATGCTAATTATATTGGTGCTAAATTTATACCACCTAGCTTCACATACCAACAAAAGAAAAAGTTCTTTTATGATTTGCGACATTACTTTTGGGATGACCCACATCTTTATAAAGAAGGAGTAGATGATGTTATTAGACGTTGAGTGCCTGAGCATGAACAGGAACAGATCCTACGCAAGTTTCACTCCGAAGCTTATGGAGGACACCACGCTGGAGATAGAACTGCACATAAGGTACTGCAATCCGGTTTTTATTGGCCCACTCTCTTCAAAGAAGTTTGTTTTGTCTTGTGATGAATGTCAAAGAATTGGTAATATTAGTAGACGCCAAGAAATGCCTATGAATTATTCACTTGTTATTGAACCATTTGATGTTTGGGGCTTTGATTATATGGGACATTTTCCTGCCTCTAATGGATATACACGTATTTTAGTTGTTGTTGATTACGTTACTAAGTGGGTAGAAGCTATTCCAACTAGTAGTGTTGATCATAACACTTCTATTAAAATGCTTAAGGAAGTTTTTTTTCCGAGGTTTGAAGTCCCTAGATATTTAATGACTGATGGTGGTTCACACTTTATTCATGGTGCTTTCCGTAAAATGCTTGCTAAATACGACGTTAATCATAGAATTGCATCTCCTTATCACCCATAGTCTAGTGGTCAAGTAGAATTGAGTAATAGAGAGCTCGAATTAATTTTGCAAAAGACTGTCAATAGGTCTAGAAAGAATTGGTCCAAGAAACTTGATGATGCATTATGGGCCTATAGAACTGCATATAAGAATCCTATGGGTATGTCTCCGTATAAAATGGTTTATGGAAAAGCATGTCACTTACCTCTCGAACTAGAACATAAGGCATATTGGGCTATTAAAGAGCTCAACTATGATTTCAAACTTGCCGGTGAGAAGAGGTTATTTGATATTAGCTCACTTGATGAATGGAGAACCCAAGCCTATGAAAATGCCAAGTTGTTTAAAGAAAAAGTTAAAAGATGGCATGACAAAAGGATACAAAAGCGTGAGTTTAATGTAGGTGATTATGTATTGCTATACAACTCTCGTTTAAGATTTTTTGCAGGAAAACTTCTCTCTAAATGGGAAAGTCCCTACGTTATCGAGGAGGTCTATCGTTCCGGTGCCATAAAAATCAACAACTTCGAAGGCACAAATCCGAAGGTGGTAAACAGTCAAAGAATCAAACATTATATCTCAGGTAATCCCATAAATGTTGAAACCAATATTATTGAAACCGTTACCCCGGAGGAATACATAAAGGACACTTTCCAGACCGTTTCAGACTCCGAAAAGGAATAGGTATGTGGTACGGTAAGTAAACCGACTCCAAAACAATTTTTAAGGCAATATTTCTCTGTTTTGGAATATTTAGAAAAATAGAAAAATAAGTGGCAGTCCGGGAAGGACACGAGGCCTTCACGAGGGTGGAGGGCGCGCCCCCCTACCTCGTGAGCACTTCGTGTGCCCTCCGGACTCTGTTTTCTTGCACGATACGTATTTTGGTCGGCAAAAAATCATTATATATTCTCCCGAAGGTTTTGACTCTCGTATCATGCAAATCTCTCATGTTCTTATTTCGAGCTGTTTTTCTGACAGGTCTAGATCATCATGACGTCCCAAGTGCTTCCAAGGACAAGTTCTTCGAGAAGGTGATCAACCCTTACCTCGCGGAGGTGCTGCGACACCCTCAAACCATTGAGATGCGTGATGGGTTGCTGCACATCCGCGATGTTGAGGGACCCAAGGGAACCGGAAGCGTGGAGGCGAGGCTCGAAGCAATGGAGCAACAAGTTTTCAAGTGCCAGGGGATGGTGGAGCGTGGAATTAACGCTTGCCACAAGATGCTCGCGGAGTTCACCAACAACTACGAGCCGGATGCCAAGAACACCGAGGAGGCCATCTTCAAGCTACATGAGAAGATCGAGCAACTCCAAGCCCAAATCTATGATCTGCAAAACCAAAACTTTGAGTATGAATATAGATTCAAAATGATGAGTTTGGCTGCAGATTTGAGGATTCCGGAGACTCGATCATCCTTCTATGATGGTGAGCCTATGCCATGGAAGATGGACGACAAGCTTGCATCATCAACAACACTTCCACCTTATTCAACATCAAAGAAGGAGATATAATCACATGGGTATGGGCACTCCCCTTGGCAACTGCCAAGCTTGGGGGAGGTGCCCCGGTATCGTATCACCATCACAACTCCTATCTTTGTCGTTTTTCTTAGTTCGATCGTATTAGTAGTATCCTAATTTAGTAGAACAAAGTCATGGCATGATCTAGTTTTGAGTTTTGCTTTATGATCCCTCTATGTAATCGAGTCCGCGATCTATATATAATAAAGATTAGTGTTGAGTCAAGGGCTTGATTGTTTTGCCATGATTTTGGGTGAATAAAAGAAGAAGAATAAAAAGAAACATAGAGTTCATATTGATCTTATTGAGAGTAATGACTTCACATAGAAAGAGTATGATGATTAAAAGTTGTTGGGAGTTGGCAAATATAGCTTTGGTCATCGTTGCAATTAATAGGAAGTAATAAGGAGAGAGAGGTTTCACATATAGATATATTATCATTGACATCTTTTATGATTGGGAGCACTCATTAAAATATGACATGCTAAAGAGTTGATGTTGGACAAGGAAGACAACATGATGAGTTATGTTTTCTTATATCTGAGATAAAGTATGTTGTCATGGATCCTCTAACATGTTGAGCTTGCCTTTTCCCCTCATGCTAGCCAAATTCTCAGCACCAAGTAGAGATACTACTTGTGCTTCTAAATACCCTTAAACCAGTTTAGCCATGAGAGTCCACCATATCTACCTATGGATTGAGTAAGATCCTTCAAGTAAGTTCTCATCGGTGCAAGCAATAAAAATTGCTCTCTAAATATGCATGACTTATTAGTGCAGAGAAATAAGCTTTGTACGAACTTTTTGTGGAAGTAATAAAAGCGACGGACTGCATAATAAAGTTCCACATACAAGGGGCAATATAAAGTGACGTTCTTTTGCATTAAGATTTTGTGCATCCAACCATAAAAGCGCATGGCAACCTCTGCTTCCCTCTGCGAAGGGCCTATCTTTTATTATTATCCTCTACCTTATGCAAGAGTCACGGTGATCTTCACCTTTCCTTTTTCATTTTATCCTTTGGCAAGCCCAGCATGTTGGAAAGAACATGATATATATATATATATATATATATATATATATATATATATATAATTGGATGTAGGGGAGCATGAATTGTTATTGTTAACATTACCCTTGAGGTAAAAAGTTGTGGGGCAAAACTATAAGCCCCTATCTTTCTCTATGTCCGATTAAAACTCTGTAACCACAAGTATTGAGTGAGTGTTAGCAATTATGAAGGACTAAATGATAGTTGAGTATGTGGACTTGCTTTTAAGCTCTGACATAGACTCTTTCCGATGTTATGATAAATTGCAATTGCTTCAATGACTGAGGTTATAATTTGTTGGTGCCCAATAAGGTTTCTGATTCATACTTTAGCATTGTGAAAAGATCATCACTTGAACATAAGTAATCATATGACAAAATCTATATATGTTGTTGTTATGAGAATAATCAAGATGTCTTCATGTCTGTATTTTATTTTTATCGACGCCTCTACCTCTAAACATGAGGACATATTTATTGTTATCGGCTTTTCGCTTGAGGACAAGCGAGGTCTAGGCTTGGGGGAGTTGATACGTCCATTTTGCATCACGCTTTTATATCGATATTTATCGCATTATGGGCTGTTATTTCACGTTATGTCGCAACACTTATGGCTATTCTCTCTTATTTTACAAGGTTTACATGAAGAGGAGAATGCGGTACTGGAATTCAGAAATTTGGAAAAGGAGCAAATATTGGAGACCTATTCTGTGCAACTCCAAAAGTCCTGAAACTCCATGAAATATCTTAAAATAAATAAACAAAAATCGTCGCCAAAGATGAAGGCCAGGGGGCCCACACCCTGCTCATGAGGGTGGGGGGCGCGCCCAACCCCCTAGGGCGCGCCCCTACCTCGTGGGCCCCCTGGTGGCTCTCCGATGCCCATCTTCTCCTATATGAAGTCTTTCGATGAGAAAAAAATCAGAGGCAACGTTTCGGGACGGAACTCCGCCGCCACGAGGCGGAACCTTGGCGGAACCAATCTAGGGCTCCGGCGGAGCTGTTCTGCCGGGGACACTTCCCTCCGGGAGGGGGAAATCATCGTCATCATCATCACCAACGCTCCTCTCATCGGGAGAGGGCAATCTCCATCAACATCTTCACCAGCACCATCTCCTCTCAAAACCCTAGTTCATCTCTTGTATCCAATTCTTGTCTCCAAGTCCGGGATTGGTGCTAGTAGGTTGCTAGTAGTGTTGATTACTCCTTGTAGTTGATGCTAGTTGGTTTACTTGGTGGAAGATCATATGTTCAGATCCTTTATGCATATTATTACCCCTCTGATTATGAACATGAATATGCTTTGTGAGTAGTTACGTTTGTTCCTGAGGACACGGGAGAAGTCTTGCTATTAGTAGTCATGTGAATTTGGTATTCGTTCGATATTTTGATGAGATGTATGTTGTCTAGCCTCTAGTGGTGTTATGTGAACGTCGACTACATGACACTTCACCATTATTTGGGCCTAGAGGAAGGCATTGGGAAGTAATAAGTAGATGATGGGTTGCTAGAGTGATAGAAGCTTAAACCCTAGTTTATGCGTTGCTTCGTAAGGGGCTGTTTTGGATCCATATGTTTCATGCTATGGTTAGGTTTACCTTAATACTTTTGTTGTAGTTGCGGATGCTTGCAATAGAGGTTAATCACAAGTGGGATGCTTGTTCAAGTAAGAACAGCACCCAAGCACCGGTCCACCCACATATCAAATTATCAAAGTACCGAACGCGAATCATATGGACGTGATGAAAACTAGCTTGACGATATTCCCATGTGTCCTCGGGAGTGCTTTTCCTATTATAAGAGTTTGTCCAGGCTTGTCCTTTGCTACAAAAAGGATTGGGCCACCTTGCTGCACTTTATTTACTTTTGTTACTTGTTGCTCGTTACAATTTATCTTATCACAAAACTATAT
Source organism: Aegilops longissima (assembly GCA_021605205.1). Taxonomy (NCBI): domain Eukaryota; kingdom Viridiplantae; phylum Streptophyta; class Magnoliopsida; order Poales; family Poaceae; genus Aegilops; species Aegilops longissima. Next base: position 576,230,058 of record CM038681.1, read on the forward strand.
GTTACCACTTATTTCAGTACTTGCAGAGAATACCTTGCTGAAAACCGCTTATCATTTCCTTCTGCTCCTCGTTGGGTTCGACACTCTTACTTATCGAAAGGACTACGATAGATCCCCTATACTTGTGGGTCATCAGTGACCGCCCTCAAGGGTCCCTTAGTGTAATCACGGCATCTTGCATTGTGCGAGGGCGTGAGGAGATTACGGTGGCCCTAGTGGCTTCTTGGGGAGCATTGTGCCTCCACACCGCTCCAAACGGAGATTAGCATCCGCAAGGGTGTGAACTTTGGGATATCTCGTCGTCTCCGCGTGCCTCGGTTATCTCTTACCCGAGCCCTTTACTTATGCACTTTACTTTGTGATAGCCATATTATTTCTTGTCATATATCTTGCTATCACATAGTTGTTTATCTTGCTTAGAATAAGTTGTTGGTGCACATAGGTGAGCCTAGTTGTAGGTTTTGTGGTTGACAAATTAACCGCTAGGTTTATTCCGCATTTGTTCAAGCCTAAACCGTAATTATATTAAAGCGCCTTTTCACCCCCCCCCCCTCTAGGCGACATCCATGATCTTTCAATTGGTATCAGAGCCTCATCTCTCTTTATAGGGCTTAACCGCCTAGAGAGTAAGGATGTCGACTAGGGGTTTAGGATTCTCTGACACTCTTAGTTTCGATGGCACAAATGTTGGGGAACATAGTAATTTCAAAAAAATTCCTACGCACACACAAGATCATGGTGATGCATAGCAACGAGAGGGGAGAGTGTTGTCCACGTACCCTCGTAGACCGAAAGCGGAAGCGTTAGCACAACGTGTTTGATGTAGTCGTACATCTTCACGATCCGACCGATCAAGTACCGAACGTACGGTACCTCCGAGTTCAGCACACGTTCAGCCCGATGACGTCCCTCGAACTCTGATCCAGCCGAGTGTTGAGGGAGAGTTTTGTCAGCACGATGGCGTGGTGACGATGTTGATGTTCTACCGACGCAGGGCTTAGCCTAAGCACCGTTATAGTATTATCGAGGTGGACTATGGTGGAGGGGGGCACCGCACACGGCTAAAAGATCAAACGATCAATTGTTGTGTCCATGGGGTGCCCCCCTGCCCCCGTATATAAAGGAGCAAGGGGGTGCGGCCGGACAAGGGGAGAGGTGCGCCGGAGGAGTCCTACTCCTACCGGGAGTAGGACTCCCCCCCTTTTCCATGTTAGACTAGGAGAGAGAGGGGGAAGAGGTGGAGGGAGGAAGGAAGGGGCCGCCCCTCTCCTTGTCCTATTCAGTCTTGGAGGGGGAGGCGCGCGCCCTGCCCCTGGCCTCCTCTCTCTCTTCCACCAAGGCCCACTAAGGCCCATTAAGTTCCTGTGGGGTTCGGTAACCTCCCGGTACTCCGGAAAAATCCCGATTTCACCTGGAACACTTCCGATATCCAAACATAGGCTTCCAATATATCAATCTTCATGTCTCGACCATTTCGAGACTCCTCGTCATGTCCGTGATCATATCCGGGACTCCGACCAACCTTCAGTACATCAAAACGTATAAACTCATAATATAACTGTCATCGTAACGTTAAGCGTGCGGACCCTACGGGTTCGAGAACTATGTAGATATGACCGAGACACGTCTCCGGTCAATAACCACTAGTAGAACCTGGATGCTCATATTGGCTCCCACATATTCTACGAAGATCTTTATCGGTCAGACCGCATAACAACATACGTTGTTCCCTTTGTCATCGGTATGTTACTTGCCCGAGATTCGATCGTCGGTATCTCAATACCTAGTTCAATCTCGTTACGGCAAGTCTCTTTACTCGCCCGTAATACTTCATCCCGCAACTAACTCATTAGTTGCAATGCTTGCAAGGCTTAAGTGATGTGTATTACCGAGAGGGCCCAGAGATACCTCTCCGACAATCGGAGTGACAAATCCTAATCTCGAAATACGCCAACCCGACATGTACCTTCGGAGACACCTGTAGAGCACCTTTATAATCACCCAGTTATGTTGTGACATTTGGTAGCACACAAAGTGTTCCTCAGGTAAACGGGAGTTGCATAATCTCATAGTCATAGGAACATGTATAAGTCATGAAGAAAGCAATAGCAACATACTAAACGATCGTGTGCTAAGCTAACGGAATGGGTCATGCCAATCACATCATTCTCCTAATGATGTGATCCCGTTAATCAAATGACAACCCATTTCTATGGTTAGGAAATATAACCATCTTTGATCAACGAGCTAGTCAAGTAGAGGCATACTAGTGACACTCTGTTTGTCTATGTATTCACACATGCATTATGTTTCCGGTTAATACAATTCTAGCATGAATAATAAACATTTATCATGATATAAGGAAATAAATAATAACTTTATTATTGCCTCTAGGGCATATTTCCTTGATCTCCCACTTGCACTAGAGTCAATAATCTAGATTACACAAGAATGATTCTAACACCCATGGAGCCTTGGTGCTGATCATGTTTTGCTCGTGGAAGAGGCTTAGTCAACGGTCTCGCAACATTCAGATCCGTATGTATCTTGCAAATTTCTATGTCTCCCACCGGACTAGATCCCGGATGGAATTGAAGCGTCTCTTGATGTGCTTGGTTCTCTTGTGAAATCTGGATTCTTCGCTAAGGAAATTGCTCCAAAGATTGTCACAAAAGATTTTCATTGGACCCGATGCACTAGGTATGACACCTAGATCGGATATGAACTCCTTCATCCAGACTCCTTCATTTGCTGCTTCCGAAGCAGCTATGTACTCCGCTTCACACGTAGATCCTGCCACGACGCTTTGTTTAGAACTGCACCAACTGGCAGTTCCACCGTTTAATGTAAACACGTATCCGGTTTGCGATTTAGAATCGTCCGGATCAGTGTCAAAGCTTGCATCAACGTAACCATTTACGATGAGCTCTTTGTTACCTCCATATACGAGAAACATATCCTTAGTCCTTTTCAGGTACTTCAGGATGTTCTTGACTGCTGTCCAGTGATCCACTCCTGGATTACTTTGGTACCTCCCTGCTAGACTTATAGCAAGGCACACATCAGGTCTAGTACACAACATTGCATACATGATAGAGCCTATGGCTGAAGCATAGGGAATATCTTTCATTTTCTATCTATCTTCTGCAGTGGTCGGGCATTGAGTCTTACTGAACTTCACACCTTGTAACATAGGCAAGAACCCTTTCTTTGCTTGATCCATTTTGAACTTCTTCAAAACTTTGTCAAGGTATGTGCTTTGTGAAAGTCCAATTAAGCGTCTTGATCTATCTCTATAGATCTTAATGCCCAATATGTAAGCAGCTTCACCGAGGTCTTTCATTGAAAAACTCTTATTCAAGTATCCCTTTATGCTATCCAGAAATTCTATATCATTTCCAATCAGTAATATGTCATCCACATATAATATTAGAAATGCTACAGAGCTCCCACTCACTTTCTTTTAAATACAGGCTTCTCCAAAAGTCTGTACAAAACCAAAAGCTTTGATCACACTATCAAAGCGTTTATTCCAACTCCGAGAGGCTTGCACCAGTCCATAAATGGATCACTGGAGCTTGCACACTTTGTTAGCTCCCTTAGGATCGACAAAACCTTCCGGTTGCATCATATACAACTCTTCTTCCAGAAATCCATTCAGGAATGCAGTTTTGACATCCATTTGCCAAATTTCATAATGATAGAATGCAGCAATCGCTAACATGATTCGGACAGACTTAAGCATCGCTACGGGAGAGAAGGTCTCATCGTAGTCAATCCCTTGAACTTGTCGAAAACCTTTTGCAACAAGTCGAGCTTTGTAGACAGTAACATTACCGTCAGCGTTAGTCTTCTTCTTGAAGATCCATTTATTCTCAATTGATTGCCGATCATCGGGCAAGTCAACCAAAGTCCACACTTTGTTCTCATACATGGATCCCATCTCAGATTTCATGGCCTCAAGCCATTTTGCAGAATCTAGGCTCACCATCGCTTCTTCATAGTTCGTAGGTTCATCATGATCTAGTATCATGACTTCCAGAACAGGATTACAGTACAACTCTGGTGCGGATCTTACTCTGGTTGATTTACGAGGTTCAGTAATAACTTGATCTGAAGTTCCATGATCATCATCATTAACTTCCTCACTAATTGGTGTAGGTGTCACAGAAACCAGTTTCTATGATGAACTACTTTCCAATAAGGGAGCAGGTACTGTTACCTCATCAAGTTCTACATTCCTCCTGAAGGAAATATGCCCTAGAGGCAATAATAAAGTTATTATTTATTTCCTCATATCATGATAAATGTTTATTATTCATGCTAGAATTGTATTAACCGGAAACATAATACATGTGTGAATACATAGACAAACATATAGTCACTAGTATGCCTCTACTTGACTAGCTCATTAATCAAAGATGGTTGTGTTTCCCAAACCATAGACATGTGTTGTTATTTGATTAATGGGGTCACATCATTAGGAGAATGATGTGATTGACATGACCCATTCCGTTAGCTTAGCACTTGATCGTTTAGTATATTGCTATTGCTTTCTTCATGACCTATACATGTTCTGTAACTATGAGATTATGCAACTCCGTTTACGGAGGAACACTTTGGTGCTACCAAGCGCCACAACGAATCGGGTGATTATAAAGGAGTACTACAGGTGTCTCCAAAGGTACATGTTGGGTTGGCGTATTTGAGATTAGGTTTTGTCACTCCGATTGTCGGAGAGGTATCTCTAGGCCTTCTCGGTAATACACATCACATAAGCCTTGCAAGCATTGCAACTAATAAGTTAGTTGTGAGATGATGTATTACGGAACGAGTAAAGAGACTTGCCGGTAACGAGATTGAACTAGGTATTGGATACCGACGATCGAATCTCGGGTAAGTAACATACCGATGACAAAGGGAACAACGTATATCGTTATGCGGTTTGACCGATAAAGATCTTCGAAGAATATGTAGGAACCAATATGGGCATCCAGGATCTGCTATTGGTTATTGACCAAGAATAGTTCTAGGTCATGTCTACATAGTTCTCGAACCCGTAGGGTCCGCACGCTTAACGTTACGATGACAGTTTATTATGAGTTTATAAGTATTGATGTACGAAGTTTGTTGAAGTCCCGGATGTGATCACGGACATGACGAGGAGTCTCAAATGGTCGAGACATAAAGATTGATATATTGGAAGCCTATGTTTGGACTTGAATAGTTCCGGATGAAATCGGATTTTCGGAACACCGGGGTTACGGAACCTCCCGGGGTCAATGGGCCTTAGTGGGCCATAAGGGAGAAGAGGAGGGCCGGCGGGGGCAGGCCGCGCCCCCTCCCCTAGTCCGAATAGGACAAGGATAGGGGCGGCGCCCTTCCTCTTCCCCTCCCCAAGTCCTAATCCAACTAGGAAAGGGGAGTCCTACTCCGGTGGGAGTAGGACTCCTCCGGCGCGCCTCCTCCTAGGGTCGGCCGCACCCCCCCTTGCTCCTTTATATACGGGGGCAGGCGGGCACCCCAGGACACACAAGTTGATCTACGGATCGTTCCTTAGCCGTGTGCGGTGCCCCCCTCCACCATATTCCACTTCGGTCATATCGTCACGGAGCTTAGGCGAAGCCCTGCGCCGATGGAGCATCATCATCATCACCACGCCGTCGTGCTGACGGAACTCATCCCCGACGCTTTGCTGGATCGGAGCCCGGGGATCGTCATCGAGCTGAACGTGTGCTGAACTCGGAGGTGCCATACGTTCGGTACTTGGATCCGTCGGATCGTGAAGACGTACGACTACATCAACCGCGTTGTTATAACGCTTCCGCTTACGGTCTACGAGGGTACGTGGACGTACACTCTCCCCTCTCGTTGCTATGCCATCACCATGATCTTGCGTGTGCGTAGGAAATTTTTTGAAATTACTACATTCCCCAACAGTGGCATCCGAGCCTGGTTTTATGCGTTGATGTCATATGCACGAGTAGAACACAAGTGAGTTGTGGGCGATATAAATCATACTGCTTACCAGCATGTCATACTTTGGTTCGGCGGTATTGTGAGATGAAGCGGCCCGGACCGACATTACGCGTACGCTTACGCGAGACTGGTTTCACCGCTTCGAGCACTTGTTGCTTAAAGGTGACCGGCGGGTGTCTGTTTCTCTCACTTTAGTTGAACTGAGTGTGGCTACGCCCGGTCCTTGCGAAGGTTAAAACAGCACCAACTTGACAAACTATCGTTGTGGTTTTGATGCGTAGGTAAGAACGGTTCTTGCTCAGCCCGTAGCAGCCACGTAAAACTTGCAACAACAAAGTAGAGGACGTCTAACTTGTTTTTGCAGGGGCATGTTGTGATGTGATATGGTCAAGACGTGATGCTATATTTTATTGTATGAGATGATCATGTTTTGTAACCGAGTTATCGGCAACTGGCAGGAGCCATATGGTTGTCGCTTTATTGTATGAAATGCAAACGCCATGTAATTGCTTTACTTTATCACTAAGCGGTAGCGATAGTCGTAAAGCAATAGTTGGCGAGGCGACAACGATGCTACGATGGAGATCAAGGTGTCGCGCCGGTGGCGATGGTGATCATGACGGTGCTTGGAGATGGAGATCACAAGCACAAGATGATGATGGCCATATCATATCACTTACATTGATTGCATGTGATGTTTATCCTTTATGCATCTTATCTTGCTTTGATTGACGGTAGCATTTTAAGATGATCTCTCACTAAAATTATCAAGACGTGTTCTCCCGAGTATGCACCGTTGCCAAAGTTCGTCGTGCCCGGACACCACGTGATGATCGGGTGTGATAAGCTCTACATCCATCTACAACGGGTGCAAGCCAGTTTTGCACACGCAGAATACTCGAGTTAAACTTGACGAGCCTAGCATATGCAGATATGGCCTCGAACACGGAGACCGAAAGGTCGGCGTGAATCATATAGTAGATATGATCAACATAGTGATGTTCACCATTGAAAACTACTCCATCTCACGTGATGATCGGTTATGGTTTAGTTGATTTGGATCACGTAATCACTTAGATGACTAGAGATGTCGTCTAAGTGGGAGTTTTTAATATGATTAATTGAACTTAAATTTATCATGAACTTAGTACCGATAGTATTTTGCTTGTCTATGTTTCTTGTAGATAGATGGCTCGTCTTTGTCGTTCCGTTGAATTTTAATCGTTCCTTGAGAAAGCAAAGTTGAAAGATGATGGTAGCAATTACGGACTGGGTCCGTAATTTGAGGATTATCCTCATTGCTGCCTGAAGAATTACGCCTGGAAGCACCGCTGGGTGCAGAACTGCTGCGAGAGCAACGCCGAAGTTGTGAGCGTCTGGCGAGCAAAGCGATGACTACTCTATAGTTCAGTGTGCCATGCTTTACGGCTTAGAACCGGTCTTCAACGACGTTTTGAGCGTCATGGAGCATATGAGATGTTCCAAGAGTTGAAGTTAATATTTCAAGCAAATGCCCGGATTGAGAGATATGAAGTCTCCAATAAGTTCTATAGCTGCAAGATGGAGGAGAATAGTTACGTCGGTGAACATATACTCAAAATGTCCGGGTATAATAATCACTTGATTCAAGCGGGAGTTAATCTTCCGGATGATAGTGTCATTGATGAATTCTCCAATCACGCCACCAAGCTACAAGAGCTTCGTGATGAACTATAATATGCAAGGGATGACCAAGACAATTCCCGAGCTCTTCGCAATGCTAAAAGCTGCGGAGGTAGAAATCAAGAAAGAGCATCAAGTGTTGATGGTCAACAAGACCACTAGTTTCAAGAAAAGGGCAAAGGGAAGAAGAAGGGAACTTCAAAAGAATAGCAAGAAAGTTGCTGCTCAAGAGAAGAAACCCAAGTCTGGACCTAAGCCTGAAACCGAGTGTTTGTCTTGCAAGCAAACTGGTCCACCGAAGCGGAACTGCCCCAAGTATTTGGCGGATAAGAAGGATGGCAAGGTGAACAAAGGTATATGTGATATACATGTTATTGATGTGTACCTTACTAGAGCTCGTAGTAGCACTGGGTATTTGATACTGGTTTTGTTGCTAATATTTGCAACTCAAAACAGGGACTACGGAATAAGCGAGCATCGGCAAAGGACGAGGTGATGATGGCGTGGGAAGCGGTTCCAACGTCGATGTGATCGCATGGTCGGCACGCTACCTCTACATCTACCTTGGGATTAGTTTTAGACCTTAATAATTGTTATTTGGTGCGGCGTTGAGCATGAACATTATATCTGGATCTTGTTTGATGCGAGGCGGTTATTCATTTAAATCAGAGAATAATGGTTGTTCTATTTATATGAGTAATATCTTTTATGGTCATGCACCCTTGAAGAGTGGTCTATTTTATTAAATCTCGATAGTAGTAATACACATATTCATAATGTCGAAGCCAAAAGATGCAAAGTTAATAATGATAGTGCAACTTATTTGTGGTACTTGCCGTTTAGGTCATATCGTGTAAACGCATGAAGAAACTCCATACTGATGGACTTTTGGAATCACTTGATTATGAATCACTTGGTACTTGCGAACCGTGCCTCATAGGCAAGATGACTAAAACACCGTTCTCCGGTTCTATGGAGAGAGCAACAGATTTGTTGGAAATCATACATACAGATGTATGTAGTCCGATGAATGTTGAAGCTCGTGGCGGATATCGTTATTTTCTCACCTTCACAGATGATTTAAGCAGATATGGGTATATCTTCTTAATGAAGCATAAATCTGAAACATTTGAAAAGTTCAAAGAATTTCAGAGTGAAGTTGAAAATCATCGTAACAAGAAAATAAAATTTCTACGATCTGATCGTGGAGGAGAATATTTGAGTTACGAGTTTGGTCTACATTTGAAAAATTGCGGAATAGTTTCGCAACTAACGCCACCTAGAACACCACAGCGTAATGGTGTGTCCGAACGTTGTAATCGTACTTTACTAGATATGGTGCGATCTATGATGTCTCTTACCGATTTACCGCTATCGTTTTGGGGTTATGCTTTAGAGACGGCCGCATTCACGTTAAATAGGGCACCATCAAAATCCGTTAAGACGACTCCTTATGAACTATGGTTTGGCAAGAAACCAAAGTTGTCGTTTTTGAAAGTTTGGGGCTGCGACGCTTATGTGAAAAAACTTCAACCTGATAAGCTTGAACCCAAATCGGAAAAATGTGTCTTCATAGGATACCCAAAGGAAACAGTTGGGTACACCTTCTATCACAGATCCGAAGGCAGGACATTCGTTGCTAAGAATGGATCCTTTCTAGAGAAGGAGTTTCTCTCGAAAGAAGTGAGTGGGAGAAAAGTAGAACTTGATGAGGTAACAGTACCAGCTCCCTTATTGGAAAATGGTTCATCACAGAAATCGGTTCCTGTGACACCTACACCAATTAGTGAGGAAGTTAATGATGATGATCATGAAACTTCAGATCAAGTTTCTCTTGAACTTCGAGGTCAACCAGAGTAAGATCCACACCAGAGTGGTACGGTAATCCTATTCGAAGTCATGTTACTTGACCATGGCGAACCTACAAACTATGAAGAAGCGATGGTGAGCCCAGATTCGCAAAATGGCTGGAAGCCATGAAATCTGAGATGGGATCCATGTATGAGAACAAAGTATGGACTTTGGTTGACTTGCCCGATGATCGGCAAGCCATTGAGAATAAATGGATCTTTAAGAAGAAGACCGGCGATGGTAATGTAATCTGTCTATAAAGCTCGACTTGTTGCGTAAAGGTTTTCGACAAGTTCAAGGGGTTGACTACGATGAGACTTTCTCACCCGTAGTGATGCTTAAGTCTGTCCGAATCATGTTAGCAATTGCTGCATTTTATGATTATGAAATTTGGCAAATGGATGTAAAACTGCATTCTTGAATGGATTTCTAGAAGAAGAGTTGTATATGATGCAACCAGAAGGTTTTGTTGATCCAAAAGGTGCTAACAAAGTGTGCAAGCTCCAGCGATCAATTTATGGTCAGTGCAAGCCTCTCGGAGTTGGAATAAACCTTTGATAGTGTGATCAAAGCATATGGTTTTATCTGACTTTTGGAGAAGCCTTGTATATACAAGAAAGTGAGTGGGAGCTCTGTAGCATTTCGATATTATATGTGGACGACATATTATTAATTGGAAATGATATAGAATTCTGGATAGCATAAAATGATACTTGAATAAAAGTTTTTCAATGAAAGACCTCGGTGAAGCTGCTTACATATTGGGCATCAAAATCTATAGAGATAGATCAAGACGCTTAATTGGACTTTCACAAAGCACATACCTTGATAAAGTTTTGAAAAAGTTCAAAATGGATCGAGCAAAGGAAGGATTTTTACCTGTATTACAAGGTGTGAAATTGAGTCGACCCAATGCCCGCCACAGCAGAAGATAGAGAGAAAATGAAAGATGTTCCTATGCTTCAGCCATAGGCTCTATCATGTATGCAATGCTGTGTACCAGACCGACGTATGCTTAGCAATAAGTTTGGCAGGAAGGTACCAAAGTAATCCAGAGTGGATCATCGGACAGCGGTCAAGAACATCATGAAATACGAAAAGGACTAAGGATATGTTTCTCGATATGGAGGTGACAAAGAGCTAGTCGTAAATGGTTACGCCGATGCAAGCTTTGACACCGATCCGGACGATTCTAAATCGCAAACCGGATCGTGTTTTTATTAAACGGTGGAGCTGTTAGTTGGTGCAGTTCTAAACAAAGCATCGTGGCGGGATCTACATGTGAAGCGGAGTACATAGCTGCTTGGAAGCAGCAAATGAAGGAGTCTGGATGAAAGAGTTCATTTTCGATCTAGGTGTCATACCTAGTGCATCGGGACCAATGAAGATCTTCGTGACAATCTTGGTGCAATTGCCTTGGCAAAGGAATCCAGATTTCACAAGAGGACCAAGCATATCAAGAGATGCTTCAATTCCATTCGGGACCAAGTCCAAGTGGGAGACATAGAGATTTGCAAGATACATACGGATCTGAATGTTGCGGACCGTTGACTAAGCCTCTCTCATGAGCAAAACATGATCAGCACCAAAACTCCATGGGCGTGAGGATCATTCTTGTGTAATCTAGATTATTGACTCTAGTGCAAGTGGGAGATGAAGGAAATATGCCCTAGAGGCAATAATAAAGTTATTATTTATTTCCTCATATCATGATAAATGTTTATTATTCATGCTAGAATTGTATTAACCGGAAACATAATACATGTGTGAATACATAGACAAACATATAGTCACTAGTATGCCTCTACTTGACTAGCTCATTAATCAAAGATGGTTGTGTTTCCCAAACCATAGACATGTGTTGTTATTTGATTAATGGGGTCACATCATTAGGAGAATGATGTGATTGACATGACCCATTCCGTTAGCTTAGCACTTGATCGTTTAGTATATTGCTATTGCTTTCTTCATGACCTATACATGTTCCTGTAACTATGAGATTATGCAACTCCCGTTTACCGGAGGAACACTTTGGGTGCTACCAAACGTCACAATGTAACTGGGTGATTATAAAGGAGTACTACAGGTGTCTCCAAAGGTACATGTTGGGTTGGCGATTTGAGATTAGGTTTTGTCACTCCGATTGTCGGAGAGGTATCTCTAGGCCTTCTCGGTAATACACATCACATAAGCCTTGCAAGCATTGCAACTAATAAGTTAGTTGTGAGATGATGTATTACGGAACGAGTAAAGAGACTTGCGGTAACGATATTGAACTAGGTATTGGATACCACGATCGAATCTCGGGTAAGTAACATACCGATGACAAAGGAACAACGATGTCGTTATGCGGTTTGACCGATAAAGATCTTGAAGAATATGTAGGAACCAATATGGGCATCCAGGTTCCGCTATTGTTATTGACCAAGAATAGTTCTAGGTCATGTCTACATAGTTCTCGAACCCGTAGGGTCCGCACGCTTAACGTTACGATGACAGTTTATTATGAGTTTATAAGTATTGATGTACCGAAGTTTGTTCGGAGTCCCGGATGTGATCACGGACATGACGAGGAGTCTCGAAATGGTCGAGACATAAAGATTGATATATTGGAAGCCTATGTTTGGACTTCGGAATAGTTCCAGATGAAATCGGGATTTTACCGGAACACCAGGGGGTTACCGGAACCCTCCCGGGGGGTCAATGGGCCTTAGTGGGCCATAAGGGAGAAGAGGAGGGCCGGCCAGGGCAGGCCGTGCGCCCCCTCCCCCCCTAGTCCGAATAGGACAAGGAGAGGGGGGGCGGCGCCCCCCTTCCTCTTCCCCCTCCCCCCAAGTCCTAATCCAACTAGGAAGGGGGAGTCCTACTCGGTGGGAGTAGGACTCCTCCGCGCCTCCTCCTAGGGGCGGCCGCACCCCTTGCTCCTTTATATACGGGGCGGGGGCACCCCAGACACACAAGTTGATCTACGGATCGTTCCTTAGCCGTGTGCGGTGGCCCCTCCACCATATTCCACTTCGGTCATATCGTCGCGGAGCTTAGCGAAGCCTGCGCGCGGTGGAGCATCATCGTCGCCACCACGCCATCATCTTGTGGAACTCATCCCCGACGCTTGCTGGATCGGAGCCCGGGATCGTCATCGAGCTGAACGTGTCTGAACTCGGAGGTGCCGTCGTTCGGTACTTGGATCGGTCGGATCGTGAAGACGTACGACTACATCAACCGCGTTGTTATAACGCTTCCGCTTACGGTCTACGAGGGTACGTGGACATACACTCTCCCCTCTCGTTGCTATGCCATCACCATGATCTTGCGTGTGCGTAGGAAATTTTTTGAAATTACTACGTTCCCCAACACCTCCCACTCACTTCCTTTGAGAGAAACTCCTTCTCTAGAAAGGATCCATTCTTAGCAACAAATGTCTTGCCTTAGGATCTGTGATAGAAGGTGTACCCAACAGTTTCTTTTGGGTATCCTATGAAGATACATTTCTCCGATTTGGGTTTGAGCTTATCAGGTTGAAGCTTTTTCACATAAGCATCGCAGCCCTAAACTTTCAGAAATGACAACTTTGGTTTCTTGCCAAACCACAGTTCATAAGGCGTCATCTCAACGAATTTTGATGGTGCCCTATTTAACGTGAATGCGGCCGTCTATAAAGCATAACCCCAAAACGATAGCGGTAAATCAGTAAGAGACATCATAGATCGCACCATATCTAGTAAAGTACGATTACGACGTTCGGACACACCATTACGCTGTGGTGTTCCGGGTGGCGTGAGTTGCGAAACTATTCCGCATTGTTTCAAATGTAGACCAAACTCGCAACTCAAATATTCTCCTCCACGATCAGATCGTAGAAACTTTATTTTCTTGTTACAATGATTTTCAACTTCACTCTGAAATTCTTTGAACTTTTCAAATGTTTCAGACTTATGCTTCATTAAGTAGATATACCCATATCTGCTTAAATCATCTGTGAAGGTGAGAAAATAACGATATCCGCCACGAGCCTCAACATTCATCGGACCACATACATCTGTATGTATGATTTCCAACAAATCTGTTTCTCTCTCCATAGTACCGGAGAACAGCGTCTTAATCATCTTGCCCATGAGGCACGGTTCGCAAGTACCAAGTGATTCATAATCAAGTGGTTCCAAAAGTCCATCAGTATGGAGTTTCTTCATGCGCTTTACACCGATATGACCTAAACGGCAGTGCCACAAATAAGTTGCACTATCATTATCAACTCTGCATCTTTTGGCTTCAACATTATGAATATGTGTATCACTACTATCGAGATTCATCAAAAATAGACCACTCTTCAAGGGTGCATGACCATAAAAGATATTACTCATATAAACAAAACAACCATTATTCTCTGATTTAAATGAATAACCATCTTGCATCAAACAAGATCCAGATATAATGTTCATGCTCAACGCTGGCACCAAATAACAATTATTTAGGTCTAAAACTAATCCCGAAGGTAGATGTAGAGGTAGCGTGCCGACCGCGGTCACATCGACTTTGGAACCATTTCCCACACGCATCGTCACCTCGTCCTTGGCCAATGTTCGCTTAATCCGTAGTCCCTGTTTCGAGTTGCAAATATTAGCAATGTAACCAGTATCAAATACCAGTGCTCTGCGAGCTCTAGTAAGGTACACATCAATAACATGTATATCACATATACCTTTGTTCACCTTGCCATCCTTCTTATCCGCCAAATACTTGGGGCAGTTCCGCTTCCAGTGACCGTTCTGCTTGCAGTAGAAGCACTCAGTTTCAGGCTTAGGTCCAGACTTGGGTTTCTTCTCCTGAGCAGCAACTTGCTTGTTCTTCTTCTTGAAGTTCCCCTTCTTCTTCCCTTTGCCCTTTTTCTTGAAACTAGTGGTCTTGTTGACCATCAACATTTGATGCTCCTTCTTGATTTCTACCTCCGCAGCCTTTAGCATTGCGAAGAGCTCGGGAATCGTCTTATCCATCCCTTGCATTTTATAGTTCATCATGAAGCTCTTGTAGCTTGGTGGCAGTGATTGGAGAATTCTGTCAATGACGCTATCATCCGGAAGATTAACTCCCAGTTGAATCAAGTGATTATTATACCCGCACATCTTGAGTATATGCTCACCGAGCGTAACTATTCTCCTCCATCTTGCAGCTATAGAACTTATTGGAGACTTCATATCTCTCAAACCGGCATTTGCTTGAAATATTAACTTCAACTCTGGAACATCTCATATGCTCCATGACGCTCAAAACGTCATTGAAGTCCCGGTTCTAAGCCGTAAAGCATGGCACATGAATTATTGAGTAGTCATCGGCTTTGCTCGCAGACGCTCATAACATCTGGTGTTGCTCTGCGCAGAGTTCGGCACCCAGCGGTGCTTCGGGGCGTAATTCTTCATGCAGCAATGAGGATAATCCTCAAGTTACGGACCCGATCGTGTAATTGCTACCATCATCTTTCAACTTTGCTTTCTCAAGGAACACATTAAAATTCAACGGAACAACAAAGACGGGCCATCTATCTACAATCAAACATAGACAAGCAAGATACTATCGGTACTAAGTTCATGATAAATTTAAGTTCAATTAATCATATTACTTAAGAACTCCCACTTAGAAATACATCCCTCTAATCCTCTAAGTGATCACGTGATCCAAATCAACTAAACCATAACCGATCATCACGTGAAATGGAGTAGCTTTCAATGGTGAACATCAATATGTTGATCATATCTACTATATGATTCACGCCGACCTTCGGTCAAAGTGTTCGAGGCCATATCCGCATATGCTAGGCTCGTCAAGTTTAACCTGAGTATTCTGCATGTGCAAAACTGGCTTGCACCCGTTGTAGATGGACGTAGAGCTTATCACACCCAATCATCATGTGGTGTCTGGGCACGACGAACTTTGGCAACGGTGCATACTCAGGGAGAACACTTTTATCTTGAAATTTAGTGATATTTCATCTTATAATGCTACCGTCAATCAAAGCAAGATAAGATGCATAAAAGATAAACATCACATGCAATCAATATAAGTGATATGCTATGGCCATCATCATCTTGTGCTTGTGATCTCCATCTTCAAAGCACTGTCATGATCACCATCGTCACCGGCGCGCCACCTTGATCTCCATCGTAGCATCGTTGTCGTCTCGCCAATCTTATGCTTCCACGACTATCGCTACCGCTTAGTGATAAAGTAAAGCATTACAGGGGGATTGCATTGCATACAATAAAGCGACAACCATATGGCTCCTGCCAGTTGCCGATAACTCGGTTACAAAACATGATCATCTCATACAATAAAATATAGCATCACGTCTTGACCATATCACATCACAACATGCCCTGCAAAAACAAGTTAGACGTCCTCTACTTTGTTGTTGCAAGTTTTACGTGGCTGCTACGGGCTTAGCAAGAACCGTTCTTACCTATGCATCAAAAACCACAACGATAGTTTGTCAAGTTGGTGCTGTTTTAACCTTCGCAAGGACCGGGCGTAGCCACACTCGGTTCAACTAAAGTTGGAGAAACTGACACCAGCCAGCCACCTGTGTGCAAAGCACTTCGGTAGAACCAGTCTCGTGTAAGCGTACGCGTAATGTCGGTCCGGCCGCTTCATCCAACAATACCGCCAAACCAAAGTATGACATGCTCGTAAGCAGTATGACTTATATCGCCCACAACTCACTTGTGTTCTACTCGTGCATATAACATCAATGCATAAAACCTGGCTCTGATACCACTGTTGGGGAACGTAGTAATTTCAAAAAAAATCCTACGCACACGCAAGATCATGGTGATGCATAGCAACGAGAAGGGAGAGTGTTGTCCATGTACCCTCGTAGACCGAAAGCGGAAGCATTAGCACAACGCGTTTGATGCAGTCGTACGTCTTCACGATCCGACCGATCAAGTACCGAACGTACGGTACCTCCGAGTTCAGCACACTTCAGGCCGATGACGTCCCTCGAACTCCGATCCAGCCGAGTGTTGAGGGAGAGTTTTGTCAGCACGACGGCGTGGTCATGATGTTGATGTTCTACCGACGCAGGGCTTCGCCTAAGCACCGCTACAGTATTATCGAGGTGGACTATGGTGGAGGGGGGCACCGCACACGGCTAAAAGATCAAACGATCAATTGTTGTGTCCATGGGGTGCCCCCTGCCCCCGTATATAAAGGAGCAAGGGGGGTGCGGCCGACCAAGGGGAGAGGCGCGCCGGAGGAGTCCTACTCCTACCGGGAGTAGGACTCCTCCCCTTTTCCATGTTGGACTAGGAGAGAGAGGAGGAAGAGGTGGAGGGGAGGAAGGAAAGGGGGGGCGCCGCCTCTCCTTGTCCTATTCGGACTGGAGGGGAGGGGCGCTGCCCTGCCCCGGCCTCCTCTCCTCTCTTCCACCAAGGCCCACTAAGGCCCATTAAGTTCCCGGGGGGTTCCGGTAACCTCCCGGTACTCCGGAAAAATCCCGATTTCACCCGGAACACTTCCGATATCCAAACATAGGCTTCCAATATATCAATCTTCATGTCTCGACCATTTGAGACTCCTCATCATGTCCGTGATCACATCCGGACTCGAACAACCTTGATACATCAAAACGTATAAACTCATAATATAACTGTCATCATAACGTTAAGCGTGCGGACCCTACGGGTTCGAGAACTATGTAGACATGACCGAGACACGTCTCCGGTCAATAACCAATAGCAGAACCTGGATGCTCATATTGGCTCCCACATATTCTACGAAGATCTTTATCGGTCGGACCGCATAACAACATACGTTGTTCCTTTGTCATCGGTATGTTACTTGCCCGAGATTCGATCGTCGGTATCTCAATACCTAGTTCAATCTCGTTACCGGCAAGTCTCTTTACTCGTTCCGTAATACTTCATCCCGCAACTAACTCATTAGTTGCAATGCTTGCAAGGCTTAAGTGATGTGTATTACCGAGAGGGCCCAGAGATACCTCTCTGACAATCGGAGTGACAAATCCTAATCTCGAAATACGCCAACCCAACATGTACCTTCGGAGACACCAGAGAGCACCTTTATAATCACCCGATTCGTTGTGACGTTTGGTAGCACACAAAGTGTTCCTCAGGTAAACAGGAGTTGCATAATCTCATAGTCATAGGAACATGTATAAGTCATGAAGAAAGCAATAGCAACATACTAAACGATCGTGTGCTAAGCTAACGGAATGGGTCATGTCAATCACATCATTATCCTAATGATGTGATCCCGTTAATCAAATGACAACCCATGTCTATGGTTAGGAAACATAACCATCATTGATCAATGAGCTAGTCAAGTAGAGGCATACTAGTGACACTGTTTGTCTATGTATTCACACATGCATTACGTTTCCGGTTAATACAATTCTAGCATGAATAATAAACATTTATCATGATATAAGGAAATAAATAATAACTTTATTATTGCCTCTAGGGCATATTTCCTTCAACAAATTTTGATGTTTGGGTAATTCGCATGCTTAATCTCTTTAGGGTCATGGACCCAAATTTAGAGCGAATTGTAGATATGGGTTTTTCTCCTCCAAAGGATCCACAAAGATTATCTTTAGAGGATTATAAAAACTCTTATCTCAATGCTCAAGCTTCTAATGTGCTTTTTGATGCTTTGAGCAATGTAGTTACATTTCAACTCATGCCGTTTCGGGATGCTCATGAGTTGTGGACAAAGCTTCAAGACAAATATGGCGTGTCCGAGATTTGTGGAGATGATTGTCCTCCTTCCACCTCCGGTCGTATAATATTCTCAACTTCTTCTACTTCACCTACATGTGGTTTGCCACAAGGTAATGATATGGTGAGTAGTGGTGTTCATTGCAATGATTATAGTGAGCTTATTATCGATGATCCTTCATCACTTTATTATTGCAATGCTTCACCTTTGGACTTTAACACTTTGAGCACTCTAAATGTTTCACATGCTTGTGTTAAAAGTTCTTGCATATCTTGTAGAAATTGCTTGCTCAAATATCATGATGATATGCTTGCTATGTCTTTTTGCCATGATAAAAATGTATCTATTTCCTCGAGTAGTTGTGCTAACAATGTAGAGGAAACCCAACACTCCATGGAACAAGATGTGGTCTTGAACGGTGCTTCAAGGGATCCTACATCATCATCGATTGCTTTTTGCCTTATGGACAAGGCTTCAAAGGTATCTCCCACTTTGAATCCCAATATATCTTGTGATAATATAGATGATGGCAAGAGTGATGATGATGTTGATTATGATGAAGAGAATGATGATGTTGCCTCCTTAAAGGTTAAGGGGGAAATGATTTTTAAAGCTCTTCTTAAGAATAAAATTGCTCGTTCCAACTTCATGGAAATCATGTCTATTGCTATTGAGGGCAAGAAATATATTAATGAGTTGGAATCTCGTCTTGAGGAGCATGAGGTCACCATTGACAAAATGGAAGGTCATGAGCATGATTACGCTAATGAGATTGCGGACCTCTCTCAAGCTCTTGAACTTGAACAAACCACCAAGGAATCTCTTGAGGAGACTTTTGCTCTAGAGTTATCTAGAGTGAAGGAATCTCATGATAGAGCTCTTGAGGTGGCCAATGTTTTTTAAACTAAAAATGCTAAGCTTGAAGTTGCTCATGCTGGACTCCTTGAGGATTTTTAGCACCTCAAAAATGGCTCAAGGGTCATCAAGGGTGAGCTCATCAAACTCACCGAGTCTCATGCTCAACTTGAAGCTTCTTATTTAAAAGAGCTTGCCAAGTTGCCTTCTCCTCTTGTTATTAATTATGATGCTTGTGATACTAACTCTATTTCTTGTGAAGCATCCATTTTAAAGGAGAATGTTGAGCTAAGGGCTCAACTTGAGTTGCTATCTAGCAATTATGGAAAATTGGAAGAAAGACATGAAAAGCTTTCTAGCTCTCATGATGATCTTCTTCTATCCCATAATGTGCTAAAAATAGCTCATGAGGCTATGATTGCTAAGGTAACATCGAGTGAGCCTCATGTGGACATTAGCACTACTTTTAGTCAAAATGCTATATTGCCTTATGCTAGTCCTCATAATTCGTCTATGCATAACATTGGTACATCTTGTGATGAATTGCTTTCCTTGCCTTGTTGCTCCAATGATGAAGCTCATACTTCCTCTAGTACTTGTGTTGAGACTAACCATGTAGAGGAAATCAAAGAGCTCAAGGCCCAAGTCACTTCTTTGAAGAAAGACTTGGAAAAGTGTCATGAAGGGAAATCCACACTCAACAATATCTTGAGTGTGCAAAAATCCCCCAATGACAAAGGTGGACTTGGATTCAACTCCAACAAGAAGAAGAAGTCCAAGATGAACAAGAAGAAGGGCCAAGAACACGTCAAGAATTTGGCCAAGATTATTTGCTTCAAGTGCAAAATTGAAGGGCACCATGTTAGATCTTGCCCATTGAAGAAGAAGGCCATTAGTGTCAAGCAACAAGGGAAGTGGCCACAAGTTCATTCTCATGCTCAACCTCAAGTTGAAGAAAGGCCTCTTCCCAAGAAGACTCAAGCTAATGCTTCTCAAGTTGAGAAATCAAGTGAGAAGAAAGTGAAGAGTAGACGTTGCTACCTATGTCGTGAGAAAGGTCATGTCGCTTCTTCATGCACTAGTGGTAACTTATCCAACCCAATTATTATTGATAATATCTATTCTCTTAGGAAGGATAAGGTTGGAAATGTGTTTTCCAAAGTTATTGGTACTCAAAGTGGTGTCAAGATAAGAACCATTCGGGTAGCTAAGCCTATTGTGACTAACCTCTTAGGACCCAACTTGGTTGGGGACCAACTAGCTCATACTTGATCAATAGGTGTTGTTGGAGGGAATTGGAGACTTGGCTACATTATGAAGAATTAAGGGGACTTCATCACTCTTATTGTCTCAAGCCAAGTCAATTGAATCATCAAGTTTATATCTTATATCCAATGGGCCTCCTTATGTAACTCGTACTTAAATTGCTTACATTGAAAGTTACTTGCCCCCTTGCATGTTTTGGTTTTGTTCCTTGCATGTGTTTGTATATGTTGTGCCTCCAATTTTCTTATCTTGAGTAATCAAGTACGTGTGTGTTGGTTTGCACATCATGTACGTGTGAGTAGTGCATTGAGCCTTTTGCATCTTGTTTGTATCTTAATTGGCTCTTGTGAGAGATTAATGGAACATCCCATTTTGGGGGAGTGATGTGCTTTGTGCACCTCACGGTCCCACAAATGTGTGTACATGAGGAATACCACCTAGTATTGATATTGCAAGCTTATCTAGTCACTATGTGTCATGTCTTCTCATGAGAAATTCAAATTCTAAATAGTCCATTAATTATCTCTTGTTGGATCCTTTTATTTGCCTCTTGTTTATCCTTAATTGGTATCACATTATGGGGGAGTAATATGCTATGTGTATATTACTAGCCTAGAAAATGTGTACATTTGAGATATTGTCACCTAGAATTGATATTGTAAATTATCTTGTTCATACGTGGCATGTTAGCTCTACAAGTTGCAATTTGCTTGTGTTTGGTGTGAAGATGATGTCGGATATCCTTGCTATCTACCACCGGGAATTATTTCCAAATACTGCAAGCCGTTTCTTTTTGGTACTTGTGCCATCATGAAACTTTGTAGAGAGCTTGGTTTGTTTGGAACCATCCTCTCTTTTGGGAGTTTGATATCATTTGGTGGGTTCCAATGGATATCTCATTCCTTGATGTATATTTTAATGATATCTTCCAAGTGATGATTTCTCCATTTGGTATTCTTTTCACTTGGTATTTCCTTGTATTTTGGTATCGGTTCTTGAAAGTCTTGAGCATGCATATTAACTTCATGTAGTTTCCTTGGCATGCTTTCTCTCTTTGACCCAATATATAGGGGAAACTCCACCAAGTCTCAAATTGGATGAGATGTGCATGAATTTCATTTCCATATCTACATGCACATATTTATGTGGAGTTTGTCCTTGCTACGTCTTGAGCTTGCGTTGGTTTTCCCCGAAGAGGAGAGGATGATGCAGCACAGTAGCGCAAGTATTTCCCTCAGTTTTTGAGAACCAAGGTATCAATCCAGTAGGAGGCCACACACAAGTCCCTCGTACCTGCACAAATCGATAGCTACTCGCAACCAACGCGATTAGGGGTTGTCAATCCCTTCACGGTCACTTACGAGAGTGAGATCTGATAGAGATAATATTTTTGGTATTTTTAGTATAAAGATGCAAAGTGAAAAGTAAAAGGCAAAGTAAAACAAAGCAAATATAGAAGTGATGGAGATTGATATGATGAGAATAGACCCGGGGCCATAGGTTTCACTAGCGGCTTCTCTCAAGAGCATAATTATAGAAGTGATGGAGATTGATATGAATCAAGAGTGACATGTATGAAAAATAATGCATGGTGGCTTTGCCACAAATACGATGTCAACTACATGATCATGCAATGGCAATATGACAAAAGTAAAGTATGTCATGATGATGATGAACGGAACGGTGGAAAGTTGCATGGCAATATTTCTCAGAATGGCTATGGAAATGCCATAATAGGTAGGTATGGTGGCTGTTTTGAGGAAGATATAAGGAGGTTTATGTGTGATAGAGCGTATCATATCACGGGGTTTGGATGCACTGGCGAAGTTTGCACCAACGAGAGTGAGATCTGATAGAGATATTATTTTTGGTATTTTTAGTATAAAGATGCAAAGTGAAAAGTAAAAGGCAAAGTAAAACAAAGCAAGTATAAAAGTGATGGAGATTGATATGATGAGAATAGACCCGGGGGCCATAGGTTTCACTAGTGGCTTCTCTCAAGAGCATAATTATTCTACGGTGGGTGAACAAATTACTGTTGAGCAATTGACAGAATTGAGCATAGTTATGAGTATATCTAGGTATGATCATGTATATAGGCATCACGTCCAAGACAAGTAGATCGAAACGATTCTGCATCTACTACTATTACTCCACTCATCGACCGCTATCCAGCATGCATCTAGAGTATTAAGTTAAAAACAGAGTAACGCCTTAAGCAAGATGACATGATGTAGAGGAATAAATTCATGCAATATGATAAATACCCCATCTTGTTATCCTCGATGGCAACAATACAATACGTGCCTTGCAACCCCTACATCCTTTGGGTAAGGACACGCAAGATTGAACCCAAAGCCATGCACTTCTCCCATTGCAAGAACTACCAATCTAGTTGGCCAAACCTAACGGATAATTCGAAGAGACTTGCAAAGATAACTCAATCATACATAAAGTAATTCAGAGAAGATTCAAATATTATTCATAGATAAGCTGGATCATAAACCCACAATTCATCGGTCTCAACAAACACACCGCAAAAAGAAGACTACATCGAATAGATCTCCACGAGAGAGGGGGAGAACATTGTATTGAGATCCAAAAAGAGAGAAGAAGCCATCTAGCTAGTAGCTATGGACCCGAAGGTCTGAAGTAAACTACTCACACTTGATCGGAGAGGCTATGGTGTTGATGTAGAAGCCCTCCGTGGTGGATGCCCTCTCCGGCGGAGCTCCGGAACAGGCCCCAAGATGGGATCTCGTGGATACAGGAAGTTGCGGCGGTGGAATTAGGTTTTGGCTCTGTCTTGATCGTTTGGGTGCGTGAGGTATATATAGGAGGAAGGAGTATGTCGGTGGAGCAACAGGGGGCCCACGAGGCAGGGGGCACGCCCTAGGGGGGGGCGCCCCCCACCCTCGTGACCGCCTCTTTGGTTCCTTGGCGTAGGGTCCAAGTCTCCTGGATCACGTTCAGTGAGAAAATCATGTTTCCGAAGGTTTCATTCCGTTTGGACTCTGTTTGATATTATGTTTCTTCGAAACACTGAAAAAGGAAAAAAACAACAATTCTGGGCTGGGCCTCCGGTTAATAGGTTAGTCCCAAAAGTAATATAAAAGTGGAAAATAAAGCCCATTATAGTCCAAAATAGCAGATAAAGTAGCATGGAGCAATCAAAAATTATAGATACGTTGGAGACGTATCAGTCCTATGTATTGTTGGTGTTTCTAACTCTTTGGTCCCAATGAGTTTGGGTACCATTTTATTTGTGTTGTTGTTCTAGTAAAAATTGGAGATGCATTGGATGCTCGGCTCACTCACAAGGAAGGTGGTGTCATCACGTGCTTGTTGGAGTCAAGCTAGGATGCTCAATGTGTCCATAGCGACTACTATCAAGTTAATTGGGTTATCTACATAGCGACTACTATCTATTACCTTCAATTGGTTTCTTCTACATCCTTCCAATAATATCTCGGTAACAAGTATCTATTCATGCATTCAACCTTGTGTAGGTTGCATCTTGGCATGATAGTCATTCCATCTTGTGATACCTGTTTCCTTTCTCAAAGCATCTCAATGATGATCTCATGTTGCTAGTTGTGATGTCTTTGATGGTTGTGTGGTAGGAATTCATCTATATACAATAAGACCATATCTAGCCATGTGATATGCTTCCAAGCAAATATCTTATTGGTATATCTATGACTTCCTTTTGGATATCTTGTTCCTTCATGTTGTAACTATTCGGGGTGTACTTCCTTCTTTGTAGATATATATCATCATGATTTTGTCTACCTAGAATCTTATACACTTGAGAGAAGTTGCATATCTAGATGATATCCTTTCTTTCACGTCCACCTTGTCTTTCTTTTTTTTTGGTGGCTCCGTGAAAGCTTTTGCCTTGAGTGTGTGTCTTATCTCGTTGCATCTTGATGCACTCTTGTGTGGTGAAGATTTTTTTCCTCATGCTTATCTTTACGAGTCTTTTGCCATCTTAATTGGTATCCCTCGTCTTGATGAGGCTTTCATCTTCTATCTTCACCACGGATTGTCACAAGCATAGGTTCTTTATATGCTTATTAGTAAGCTTGTGAACCCATTTGGTAGTTGTGTGTGGGAATGATAGGCCTTGCACCGTGTGCCTCATTCTTTCAAGACTTTATTGATGCTTTATGTTCATCCGTACATTAGTCTTCTCAAGTGCATTGCCTTGACTCACACACATCTTTTTGGTTGAGCCCATTCTCAAGTTGCCTCTTTTACTTGTTGCTCAACCATGTTTTTGTTGCAAGTACTAGGCTTAGTTTCCTATATGCTCACTTGCACTTGTTGTAAGTTTCTATTGATTTTGGGGGAGCTATGATCCTATTTCGTGCACTTTGTATCCAAATACAAAAATTCTTGATGTGCACAAATCATGGGCAGCTTCTCTAGTTTCTTTAGAACACTCCTAGGCTCATATCATAATATCATTTATTCATGTGGCTCATAGGATATTTGGTCTAGTTGTTTCAATTGATATCCATTTATTTCTTGCTTCAATTGGTATCTTTTGATTGCTTGATGGCTTGTGTCTCTCTCTGTTATGTCTTTGTGGCATATCTTCCTTTTGCAATCTTTGGGCCTCAATATAGTATGTCCTCCTCCAAGTATTTACCGTTGGTTATGTGTATTGCATTCCACTCTCTTGTTGAGAAATACACAATTTATGGAGGAACACTTTTTATATTGGCCTTCTAAGCTTTTAGCCCATTTTGGCAATCGATGCCAATGGGGGAGAATTTTCAGAGAGTTTTGTGGCGAAGTTTAGAGAGTTGTCTCTTCTGGCTTTGGTTTACTCCTAAACATACGCATCTCCTACGCATGCATTATTGGTTGTTGCATTGCATGGTGATGCATAATTCCTTATATAAACTCTCTTGAAAGTGATTGTCATCAATTACCAAAATGGGGGAGATTGAAAGGACATATGGTGCCCCCATGTGTGGTTTTGGTAATTGATGACATTCTCTATGGACTAATGGTTGCATTGAGTTATATTTGAAGGATTTTTCCATAGGCTTTTCTTGAAGTCCATGTTTTGGTTTCAAGGAGTTTATGTGTTGATCAAGGTGCTATTAAGGAATTATGCCAAGATTGGTCATGTGAGTGTTGAGCTTATTTCAAGCATGTCTTGAAGAAGAAGATTGTGTGATCATTCATGTTTACCTTCAAGACATCCTCCAAATGAAGAGAGTTGGAAAGATTCAAGGTTGATCAAGACTAAGTCAAGAGTGAATCAAGTTGATCAACTCACAAAGCGGAGAAGATGTACCGAGAGGGATCAAGTGATCCCATGGTATGGTAAGCTTTGTCCATTGCACTTTGTGTACTAACCCATGGTCTATGTGAGAGTTCTATGCGGGGTTAGGTACGTGTCCATGGGCTTACGTCAAGAGGAAGATATCATACAACCCATGGAAAGGATGACATCAAGTGGTGATCGTCATCAAGATTGCCGTGTGCAAGTTCAAGTGGAGCATCACGAAGAGATCAAGCGCTTGAAGCTTCCCATCCATTGTGGTGTCAATGGACTTGTGAAGATGTGCCTAAGAGTGGCTCACCCATAGTGGAGTATGGGGGAGCAATCATCTAGTCTCCATCGACCCAACGCAATCAAGAAAGGTGGTCCATCTTGAGGAGGACAAGATCGTCATCATCTAGCTCACGTGGATCATGTGCAAGGCAAAGGTTTGCCCTTGATAGGTTTTCTATTTTAACGGTCTCATCATGGTAGTTGGGAGACCGGGTTATAGGATCATTTGCCGTACTATCAAGGGGGGCTCTCAAGTTGGCAGCTTGATCGTATCGTTAGTGGAGAGCTCAAACCATTGCATCCTTGCATCATATTTCTTGGTTCTTGTTTGGTTCTCTTTGTGAGTCTTAGAGCTTATGGTCATCTTGATGACAAGCTCGAGTTCATCAAAAACGGAGTTCACATGCTTCTTCTATTGCGTTTTCGGTGTTGGAGGTTTTACCGGTCTCTTTCGAGGAAGGGTTCTCACCATTTTCTTTTGGGCCTTTTCTCATTTGCTTCTTATTGGTTTTTCTATCAAGATTGTGTTAGCCCTTGTCGCTAGCTTTCTAACAAACTTGGTTTCGTTGAATTCGGAGTCCGTTTGCAGAAGTTGTGTCAGTTTTGGTGTCCTTAAAAGGGGCTGTTGCGGATGTAATTTTTTAGTACCGCTCTTGGGAGTGGTACTACCGCTTGGAGCGGTACTACCGCGACTACTTCCGTGGCTACTTCCGCTCGGGACCAAAAACTCGTCACAAGTCCAGCGGTGGTAGGCACAGATGTAATTTTTTAGTACCGCTCGCAAGCAGTAGTACCGATACCCTTAGCAGTAGTCTGCTACCCTAGCGGTAGTACTGCGGAGGTCAAGCGGTACTACCGCTCCGACGGTTCTTCTGGCTTTTTTGCCTCCTTGCTGTTGTGTTTCAAAGGGCTACTACCGCCCTAGCGGTAGTACCGCTCCTTGGAGCGGTAGTACCGCTCGGTGTGGGCTGTGAGCATAACGGTTGGATTTTCCCCACCTATAAAAGGGGGTCTTCTTCCTCAATGAACCTTATCCTTTGAGCTCGTGTTCTTCCCCATTGTTGACCTTCTTGAGCTTGCTAACTCTCAATCCCTCCAATGATTCTTGCTAGTTCTTGAGGGAAAAGAGAGAGGAGATCTAGATCCACGTTTCCACCAATCACTTTCTCCTCTAAGTGAGGGGAACCCCTTGGATCTAGATCTTGGAGTTCTTCGTGTTCTTCTTTCGTTCTTCCTCTCATTTTCCTGCATTAGTTGCTTTGGTGGGATTTGGGAGAGAAGGACTTGGGCACTCCGTGTGCCCTTGCCATTGCATTTGGTGCATCGGTTTGAGTTCTCCACGGTGATACGTGGAAGTGAAGTTTGAGAAGCTTATTACGCTTGGGTGTTTGGGCACCCTAGAGCTTGTTCCTCTTGGGTGCCTTGGCGCCCTAGACGGTTGGTGGTGTTCGGAGCTCAATCATTGTGGTGTAAAGCTCCGGGCAAGCGTCGAGGTCTCCAATTAGGTTGTGGAGATCGCCCCGAGCAATTTGACGTGTTCCGGTGACCGCCCCCAAGGGTTGCCAACGTGTACGGGTTCGGTGACCGCCCCCAAGGGTTGCCATTTGTACGGGTTCGATGACCGCCCTCAAGGGTCCCTTAGTGGAATCACGGCATCTTGCATTGTGCGAGGGCGTGAGGAGATTACGGTGGCCCTAGTGGCTTCTTGGGGAGCATTGTGCCTCCACACCGCTCCAAACGGAGATTAGCATCCGCAAGGGTGTGAACTTCGGGATATCTAAATCGTCTCCGCGTGCCTCCGGTTATCTCTTACCCGAGCCCTTTACTTATGCACTTTACTTTGTGATAGCCATATTGTTTCTTGTCATATATCTTGCTAACACATAGTTGTTTATCTTGCTTAGTATAAGTTGTTGGTGCACATAGGTGAGCCTAGTTGTAGGTTTTGTGCTTGACAAATTAACCGCTAGGTTTATTCCGCATTTGTTCAAGCCTAAACCGTAATTATTTTAAAGCGCCTATTCACCCCCCCCCCCCTCTAGGCGACATCCACGATCTTTCAACACGGTACATCCCAAGCTCCACATATCAGCTCCATGCTCATATGTTTTTCTACGATTAACAGCCTGAAGTGGGCAGGTGCACTTAGGTCTTGGGCGCTTATTAAAAGTTACCACAAAATTATTCCCGAAATATTGCTAAATAACATCAAAGTCGAATATTTTGAACCAAATTAGCATGGACTAAACCGCTAAAGTATGACTATTACCTCTGGTGCCATCCAGTAAACACTTCCTTTGCATGATCTCAGCATATTAATTTTAGACACCTGAAATTAAAAGGAAGTACCAATCTGCCATTTGAAGACGTGCAAATTACCTCAAAGAAGAAACAAGGATCACCTCCTTCGTAATCCCGAAATCTGCAAGTTTTATCGATCCATTTGCATGAACCAATATATTGGCGCATTTGATATCTCTGAGTAGAAAGAAATGTCTCAATCAAAGGCTAAGACTAATTTTTTCCCACCTAAACCCTCTCATGAATAAATTCTTCATAGATTGGTTTAAACAAGGGGGGGGGCAATGGTCCTCTCAGCTAAATAGCCCAACCTCCGCACTAATTATTGGCTCATAAGCACTAATTATTTTCAAGACAAATCATAAGAGAAGCAAATTATACTCGTGGACCACATTCCTCTCATGGAGATAAACCAATCCATTGACAATCTGCCTTGTGTACGCACAAACTTGTGAGTCTTGCTGTTTATACTTTTGATAGAGGGATGAAAGAGAACCCTGTGTAACAAGCTCAATAAAAATTGTAGAGTTTAGAATCTTCCTGCATTTAAGTTTTGAACATCATTATACATAAATAAATCAATTTTTGTAGTGACATAAGGATTGCTTAAACAAAACAAAAAAAATCTAGAATCGCAATGCATAACCTGGGAAGATCAAAAGGAGTGTGGAATATTGTTTCAATAAAAAGGAGTGTGAAATACCTTGTCAGTTCCATAATACTGGACTATATTTTGATGTTCAAACTGACAAAGGAGAGGAATTTCCTAAGAAACAAAAGAACATAAAGCCATGCAATGAAAATTGAAGAATATAGCTTCAGAAGATGTTAGAGCATGTGAAATGTGCATAGACAATAGTTGATATCACAAAAGTAATCAAGAGCAACAGTAAACCTGTTCAAGTGAAAGAATAGATTGATGTGAATTGCGTCCTTGGTCAAGAAAAGATACTTCCTTACCAGCAAAGAACACACCTTCACTGCAGAAATATTCAATAACAGCGGATAATATGGACTCACTAGCATGTAGCATTGGATGCTAGCGGATAAAATGGACTCGGAAAGATTGGTCAACCGACATAATCGGATTCGAGTCCAAATAAGGTGTGAGTCGGACATACCCGACAATGAGACGCAACAATAGTTCATCTTGAGTCTCTAGTACAACATAAGTTCTATGTCCTAAGACCTGAGCTGGCACATGTACTCTAGATGGTGACATACCTTCTTTGGGCGGACCAAACGCTACTCTGTAACTGGGTAGTTATAAAGGTAGGTTTTGGACTTGCCAAGACCCCATGTTGCGAAACATGATCGAGCAAGATGGGATTTGCTCCTCCGATCAGGAGAGATATACTCTAGGGCCCTCGTGTGATTCAACCAAGATAAGCATGTTCATGCGACAAGGATTATGAGATAATACGGTTTGTGGTTGGCATCACTAGAACCAGAAAGAGATTGGGCTAGCACAAGGATGACAGACTCGCCTTGAGCCCGAAGTGTGACATGTTGTACAGATTTGCCAACCAGCTTCATTGTCTACTTGTTGGTCGGCACGCCTTGCTATATGCCCCTACCAACCGAGAGCAGGCCGGATGTGATCCGACCTGCGACCAAGCCGACTTGAACCTAAGGGGTCGTGTGCTTAAGGGAAGGAACCTGTGAGGCCGGGTTTGACTCCACGAGTCACATGATCCTACTCGGACTCGGATCCAGGCTGAACAGACTTTGGGCTTTAGGATCGGTGCGAGGCCCAAGTGTTGAGCCCGTGGCAGATGCCTATATATGGTGGAGGTGAGGCATACGGTTTCAATTGATCACTTTGGCGCCGTCATTAGGGCTTTGCATGTGTTGCAACTAGCCACCTCCACTCATCGTTGATTGTGTGATCGGACCTAGCAGTCCGCCGCACGACGTTCCTCCTGCACGTGCAGATACCATTAGAGACGGTGCACTTGTGCTGCTCCGGCAAACTTGTTCATGGGATCCGATCTGCTATGTGGGCCGAAGACGCGTTGCGTCAACTCTATTTCTGTTGCACGACACTACGCGTCTAATGGTGACGATCTGTGATCCATCTCCCATAGCATGTTCCTGGTTGATATGCGCGTAAGGAAAATTTTATATTGCATCCAACGCACCTAGCATAGCCGAACAAATGGTTCGCATGGGAGCTCGGGAACGAGAAGCACAGAACAATGGCAGGCCTCACCGCTGGGGAGGATAACTAGTTAGCTCGGAAGAGCAACCGTAGTGGCAATCCCGGGCACTTCTGAGGTGCAGGATGCAAATGTAAAACCTCGGCGTAACAGAAACAACAAGCGTTGTAACAAAGGTGGCAACCAAGCTAAGGATGGTGAGATCAACGCCGGTTTTGGCAACCAGCTTGACGGTAATAAAAAGAAGCCCTTCAAGGATCATGTACTTGCCCACACCCTATTTCTCAAACTTTTCCCTTTTGAAAGAATGTACTCGACTTTCAGCTAATTAGTTCATGGGGCTATGGATTGGACTTCAAGATGTTAAATTCTTGGAGGAACAAAACCCAAGGAAATGGGTAGAAAGCAACACTTATTCATCACCGTACATTTGTTAGCTTACTATATATTTTGCTCATTCGTTGCAACAATATATAAATATTCTATCGTTAACCCTGATTTGACTACTCGTGTTAATGTGTTTGTGTAAATGAATGTTTATAAAATTTTGTCTGTGATTTACCTACCTAAATAAAAATCACTTATTTGGTAAGAACTTTTGGCTTTCAAAAACAAGCGGATGTGTCTATAGCTGATCTAGATGTTACATAGTTATGTCACATTTAAGTATGGCATCAAGGCGACCTCATCCAAAAAAACGCATCACACTTTGTGTTTTTTTATACTTTACCGCTCATCCTCCCGTCCAACCCAAATAAATCAAACTTTGCTTGCATGCGTGCTAAAGGTTTAATGGCAAGTGCATGCATGCAATGCACTCCTTCACTGCGCGCAGTACATCATGAAATTAATTACTCTTATATCGGCTGTGAGACGATGAGCAATCAAATCAAACCGGCCACCCAAATACAAAGACGTGCGTACGTATGTACGACTTACAATTAAAACAAAGAAATAGAAAAAATTATAATATACAGTGAGCTCCCTTTTAAATATGACGAACCTTTTAAATCATGCACAACGAATATTTCTTTAATATGCGCTGAACATTTTTTAATACACTTACCTCTTTTAACATACGATGAACTTTTTCTAAAACACATACTTAACAATTCATTGTGCATTCAAAAATATGTTCATTGATTCAAAAAAAATCATGATGTTCAAAATTTGTTTGCAGATTTAGAAAATGTTCGCCAATTCAAAAGGATGTTCACAGATTTCCAAAAATATTAATAACAAAAAAATCCAAAATTTTCATGATTTGAATGTCTTTTATAATTTTCAAAAGTTTCAGGAATTGTAAAACAATAAAAAGGGAAAAAAGAAGATAAAACAAAAAAATGAAAAAAATTGAATAGAAAAAACCAAAAGAAAAAATAGAAAACTAAATAGAGAAAATAGATGAAAAGTAAGAGAACTATTCTCCTCCATCTTGCAGCTATAGAACTTATTGGAGACTTCATATCTCTCAAACCGGGCATTTGCTTGAAATATTAACTTCAACTCCTGGAACATCTCATATGCTCAATGACGTTCAAAACGTCATTGAAGTCCCGGTTCTAAGCCGTAAAGCATGGCACACTGAATTATTGAGTAGTCATCAGCTTTGCTCTGCAGACGTTCATAACATCTGGTGTTGCTCCTGCAGCAGGCCTGGCACCCAGCGGTGCTTCCAGGACGTAATTCTTCTGTGCAGCAATGAGGATAATCCTCAAGTTACGGACCCAGTCTGTGTAATTGCTACCATCATCTTTCAACTTTGCTTTCTCAAGGAACACATTAAAATTCAACGGAACAACAGCACGGGCCATCTATCTACAATCAAACATAGACAAGCAAGATACTATCAGGTACTAAGTTCATGATAAATTTAAGTTCAATTAATCATATTACTTAAGAACTCCCACTTAGAAATACATCCCTCTAATCCTCTAAGTGATCACGTGATCCAAATCAACTAAACCATAACCGATCATCACGTGAAATGGAGTAGCTTTCAATGGTGAACATCAATATGTTGATCATATCTACTATATGATTCACGCCGACCTTCGGTCTCGGTGTTTCGAGGCCATATCTGCATATGCTAGGCTCGTCAAGTTTAACTTTGAGTATTCGCATGTGCAAAACTGGCTTGCACCCGTTGTAGATGGACGTAGAGCTTATCACACCCAATCATCATGTGGTGTCTAGGCACGACGAACTTTGGCAACGGTGCATACTCAGGGAGAACACTTTTATCTTGAAATTTAGTGATATTTCGTCTTATAATGCTACCGTCAATCAAAGCAAGATAAGATGCATAAAAGATAAACATCACATGCAATCAATATAAGTGATATGCTATGGCCATCATCATCTTGTGCTTGTGATCTCCATCTTCAAAGCACTGTCATGATCACCATCGTCACCGGCGCGCCACCTTGATCTCCATCGTAGCATCGTTGTCGTCTCGCCAATCTTATGCTTCCAAGACTATCGCTACCGCTTAGTGATAAAGTAAAGCATTACAGGGGGATTGCATTGCATACAATAAAGCGACAACCATATGGCTCCTGCCAGTTGCCGATAACTCGGTTACAAAACATGATCATCTCATACAATAAAATATAGCATCACGTCTTGACCATATCACATCACAACATGCCCTGCAAAAACAAGTTAGACGTCCTCTACTTTGTTGTTGCAAGTTTTACGTGGCTGCTACGGGCTTAGCAAGAACCGTTCTTACCTACGCATCAAAACCACAATGATAGTTTGTCAAGTTGGTGCTGTTTTAACCTTCGCAAGGACCGGGCGTAGCCACACTCGGTTCAACTAAAGTTGGAGAAACTGACACCAGCCAGCCACCTGTGTGCAAAGCACTTCGGTAGAACCAGTCTCGTGTAAGCGTACGCGTAATGTCGGTCCGGCCGCTTCATCCAACGATACCGCCAAACCAAAGTATGACATGCTGGTAAGCAGTATGACTTATATCGCCCACAACTCACTTGTGTTCTACTCGTGCATATAACATCAACGCATAAAACCTGGCTCTGATACCACTGTTGGGGAACGTAGTAATTTCAAAAAAAATCCTACGCACACGCAAGATCATGGTGATGCATAGCAACGAGAGGGGAGAGTGTTGTCCATGTACCCTCGTAGACCGAAAGCGGAAGCATTAGCACAACGCGTTTGATGTAGTCGTACGTCTTCACGATCCGACCGATCAAGTACCGAACGTACGATACCTCCGAGTTCAGCACACTTCAGGCCGATGACGTCCCTCGAACTCCGATCCAGCCGAGTGTTGAGGGAGAGTTTTGTCAGCACGACGGCGTGGTCATGATGTTGATGTTCTACCGACGCAGGGCTTCGCCTAAGCACCGCTACAGTATTATCGAGGTGGACTATGGTGGAGGGGGGCACCGCACACGGCTAAAAGATCAAACGATCAATTGTTGTGTCCATGGGGTGCCCCCTGCCCCCGTATATAAAGGAGCAAGGGGGGTGCGGCCGACCAAGGGGAGAGGCGCGCCGGAGGAGTCCTACTCCTACCGGGAGTAGGACTCCTCCCCTTTTCCATGTTGGACTAGGAGAGAGAGGAGGAAGAGGTGGAGGGGAGGAAGGAAAGGGGGCGCCGCCCCCCTCTCCTTGTCCTATTCGGACTGGAGGGGGAGGGGCGCGCGGCCCTGCCCTGGCCTCCTCTCCTCTCTTCCACCAAGGCCCACTAAGGCCCATTAAGTTCCCGGGGGGTTCCGGTAACCTCCCGGTACTCCGGAAAAATCCCGATTTCACCCGGAACACTTCCGATATCCAAACATAGGCTTCCAATATATCAATCTTCATGTCTCGACCATTTCGAGACTCCTCATCATGTCCGTGATCACATCCGGGACTCCGAACAACCTTCAGTACATCAAAACGTATAAACTCATAATATAACTGTCATCATAACGTTAAGCGTGCGGACCCTACGGGTTCGAGAACTATGTAGACATGACCGAGACACGTCTCCGGTCAATAACCAATAGCAGAACCTGGATGCTCATATTGGCTCCCACATATTCTACGAAGATCTTTATCGGTCAGACCGCATAACAACATACGTTGTTCCCTTTGTCATCGGTATGTTACTTGCCCGAGATTCGATCGTCGGTATCTCAATACCTAGTTCAATCTCGTTACCGGCAAGTCTCTTTACTCGTTCCGTAATACTTCATCCCGCAACTAACTCATTAGTTGCAATGCTTGCAAGGCTTAAGTGATGTGTATTACCGAGAGGGCCCAGAGATACCTCTCTGACAATCGGAGTGACAAATCCTAATCTCGAAATACGCCAACCCAACATGTACCTTCGGAGACACCTGTAGAGCACCTTTATAATCACCCAGTTACGTTGTGACGTTTGGTAGCACACAAAGTGTTCCTCAGGTAAACAGGAGTTGCATAATCTCATAGTCATAGGAACATGTATAAGTCATGAAGAAAGCAATAGCAACATACTAAACGATCGTGTGCTAAGCTAACGGAATGGGTCATGTCAATCACATCATTATCCTAATGATGTGATCCCGTTAATCAAATGACAACCCATGTCTATGGTTAGGAAACATAACCATCATTGATCAATGAGCTAGTCAAGTAGAGGCATACTAGTGACACTCTGTTTGTCTATGTATTCACACATGCATTACGTTTCCGGTTAATACAATTCTAGCATGAATAATAAACATTTATCATGATATAAGGAAATAAATAATAACTTTATTATTGCCTCTAGGGCATATTTCCTTCAACAAATTTTGATGTTTGGGTAATTCGCATGCTTAATCTCTTTAGGGTCATGGACCCAAATTTAGAGCGAATTGTAGATATGGGTTTTTCTCCTCCAAAGGATCCACAAAGATTATCTTTAGAGGATTATAAAAACTCTTATCTCAATGCTCAAGCTTCTAATGTGCTTTTGATGCTTTGAGCAATGTAGTTACATTTCAACTCATGCCGTTTCGGGATGCTCATGAGTTGTGGACAAAGCTTCAAGACAAATATGGCGTGTCCGAGATTTGTGGAGATGATTGTCCTCCTTCCACCTCCGGTCGTATAATATTCTCAACTTCTTCTACTTCACCTACATGTGGTTTGCCACAAGGTAATGATATGGTGAGTAGTGGTGTTCATTGCAATGATTATAGTGAGCTTATTATCGATGATCCTTCATCACTTTATTATTGCAATGCTTCACCTTTGGACTTTAACACTTTGAGCACTCTAAATGTTTCACATGCTTGTGTTAAAAGTTCTTGCATATCTTGTAGAAATTGCTTGCTCAAATATCATGATGATATGCTTGCTATGTCTTTTTGCCATGATAAAAATGTATCTATTTCCTCGAGTAGTTGTGCTAACAATGTAGAGGAAACCCAACACTCCATGGAACAAGATGTGGTCTTGAACGGTGCTTCAAGGGATCCTACATCATCATCGATTGCTTTTTGCCTTATGGACAAGGCTTCAAAGGTATCTCCCACTTTGAATCCCAATATATCTTGTGATAATATAGATGATGGCAAGAGTGATGATGATGTTGATTATGATGAAGAGAATGATGATGTTGCCTCCTTAAAGGTTAAGGGGAAATGATTTTAAAGCTCTTCTTAAGAATAAAATTGCTCGCTCCAACTTCATGGAAATCATGTCTATTGCTATTGAGGGCAAGAAATATATTAATGAGTTGGAATCTCGTCTTGAGGAGCATGAGGTCACCATTGACAAAATGGAAGGTCATGAGCATGATTACGCTAATGAGATTGCGGACCTCTCTCAAGCTCTTGAACTTGAACAAACCACCAAGGAATCTCTTGAGGAGACTTTTGCTCTAGAGTTATCTAGAGTGAAGGAATCTCATGATAGAGCTCTTGAGGTGGCCAATGTTTTTTAAACTAAAAATGCTAAGCTTGAAGTTGCTCATGCTGGACTCCTTGAGGATTTTTAGCACCTCAAAAATGGCTCAAGGGTCATCAAGGGTGAGCTCATCAAACTCACCGAGTCTCATGCTCAACTTGAAGCTTCTTATTTAAAAGAGCTTGCCAAGTTGCCTTCTCCTCTTGTTATTAATTATGATGCTTGTGATACTAACTCTATTTCTTGTGAAGCATCCATTTTAAAGGAGAATGTTGAGCTAAGGGCTCAACTTGAGTTGCTATCTAGCAATTATGGAAAATTGGAAGAAAGACATGAAAAGCTTTCTAGCTCTCATGATGATCTTCTTCTATCCCATAATGTGCTAAAAATAGCTCATGAGGCTATGATTTCTAAGGTAACATCGAGTGAGCCTCATGTGGACATTAGCACTACTTTTAGTCAAAATGCTATATTGCCTTATGCTAGTCCTCATAATTCGTCTATGCATAACATTGGTACATCTTGTGATGAATTGCTTTCCTTGCCTTGTTGCTCCAATGATGAAGCTCATACTTCCTCTAGTACTTGTGTTGAGACTAACCATGTAGAGGAAATCAAAGAGCTCAAGGCCCAAGTCACTTCTTTGAAGAAAGACTTGGAAAAGTGTCATGAAGGGAAATCCACACTCAACAATATCCTGAGTGTGCAAAAATCCCCCAATGACAAAGGTGGACTTGGATTCAACTCCAACAAGAAGAAGAAGTCCAAGATGAACAAGAAGAAGGGCCAAGAACACGTCAAGAATTTGGCCAAGATTATTTGCTTCAAGTGCAAAATTGAAGGGCACCATGTTAGATCTTGCCCATTGAAGAAGAAGGCCATTAGTGTCAAGCAACAAGGGAAGTGGCCACAAGTTCATTCTCATGCTCAACCTCAAGTTGAAGAAAGGCCTCTTCCCAAGAAGACTCAAGCTAATGCTTCTCAAGTTGAGAAATCAAGTGAGAAGAAAGTGAAGAGTAGACGTTGCTACCTATGTCGTGAGAAAGGTCATGTCGCTTCTTCATGCACTAGTGGTAACTTATCCAACCCAATTATTATTGATAATATCTATTCTCTTAGGAAGGATAAGGTTGGCAATGTGTTTTCCAAAGTTATTGGTACTCAAAGTGGTGTCAAGATAAGAACCATTCGGGTAGCTAAGCCTATTGTGACTAACCTCTTAGGACCCAACTTGGTTGGGGACCAACTAGCTCATACTTGATCAATAGGTGTTGTTGGAGGGAATTGGAGACTTGGCTACATTATGAAGAATTAAGGGGACTTCATCACTCTTATTGTCTCAAGCCAAGTCAATTGAATCATCAAGTTTATATCTTATATCCAATGGGCCTCCTTGCGGTAACTCGTACTTAAATTGCTTACATTGAAAGTTACTTGCCCCCTTGCATGTTTTGGTTTTGTTCCTTGCATGTGTTTGTATATGTTGTGCCTCCAATTTTCTTATCTTGAGTAATCAAGTACGTGTGTGTTGGTTTGCACATCATGTACGTGTGAGTAGTGCATTGAGCCTTTTGCATCTTGTTTGTATCTTAATTGGCTCTTGTGAGAGATTAATGGAACATCCCATTTTGGGGGAGTGATGTGCTTTGTGCACCTCACGGTCCCACAAATGTGTGTACATGAGGAATACCACCTAGTATTGATATTGCAAGCTTATCTAGTCACTATGTGTCATGTCTTCTCATGAGAAATTCAAATTCTAAATAGTCCATTAATTATCTCTTGTTGGATCCTTTTATTTGCCTCTTGTTTATCCTTAATTGGTATCACATTATGGGGGAGTAATATGCTATGTGTATATTACTAGCCTAGAAAATGTGTACATTTGAGATATTGTCACCTAGAATTGATATTGTAAATTATCTTGTTCATACGTGGCATGTTAGCTCTACAAGTTGCAATTTGCTTGTGTTTGGTGTGAAGATGATGTCGGATATCCTTGCTATCTACCATCGGGAATTATTTCCAAATACTGCAAGCCGTTTCTTTTTGGTACTTGTGCCATCATGAAACTTTGTAGAGAGCTTGGTTTGTTTGGAACCATCCTCTCTTTTGGGAGTTTGATATCATTTGGTGGGTTCCAATGGATATCTCATTCCTTGATGTATATTTTAATGATATCTTCCAAGTGATGATTTCTCCATTTGGTATTCTTTTCACTTGGTATTTCCTTGTATTTTGGTATCGGTTCTTGAAAGTCTTGAGCATGCATATTAACTTCATGTAGTTTCCTTGGCATGCTTTCTCTCTTTGACCCAATATATAGGGGAAACTCCACCAAGTCTCAAATTGGATGAGATGTGCATGAATTTCATTTCCATATCTACATGCACATATTTATGTGGAGTTTGTCCTTGCTACGTCTTGAGCTTGCGTTGGTTTTCCCCGAAGAGGAGAGGATGATGCAGCACAGTAGCGCAAGTATTTCCCTCAGTTTTTGAGAACCAAGGTATCAATCCAGTAGGAGGCCACACACAAGTCCCTCGTACCTGCACAAATCGATAGCTACTCGCAACCAACGCGATTAGGGGTTGTCAATCCCTTCACGGTCACTTACGAGAGTGAGATCTGATAGAGATAATATTTTTGGTATTTTTAGTATAAAGATGCAAAGTGAAAAGTAAAAGGCAAAGTAAAACAAAGCAAATATAGAAGTGATGGAGATTGATATGATGAGAATAGACCCGGGGCCATAGGTTTCACTAGCGGCTTCTCTCAAGAGCATAATTATAGAAGTGATGGAGATTGATATGAATCAAGAGTGACATGTATGAAAAATAATGCATGGTGGCTTTGCCACAAATACGATGTCAACTACATGATCATGCAATGGCAATATGACAAAAGTAAAGTATGTCATGATGATGATGAGCGGAGCGGTGGAAAGTTGCATGGCAATATTTCTCGAATGGCTATGGAAATGCCATAATAGGTAGGTATGGTGGCTGTTTTGAGGAAGATATAAGGAGGTTTATGTGTGATAGGCGTATCATATCACGGGGTTTGGATGCCTTGGCGAAGTTTGCACCAACTCTCAAGGTGAGAAAGGGCAATGCACGTGC
Organism: Aegilops longissima; assembly: GCA_021605205.1. Classification (NCBI taxonomy): domain Eukaryota; kingdom Viridiplantae; phylum Streptophyta; class Magnoliopsida; order Poales; family Poaceae; genus Aegilops; species Aegilops longissima. The sequence continues at coordinate 576,269,444 of CM038681.1, forward strand.
ATCAAGAGGCTAGCAAAGGCGGAAAGGTAAAAGTGCGTATAATCCATGGACTCAACATTAGTCAAAAGAACTCATATACTTATTGCAAAAATTTAGAAGTCATCAAAAATCAAGTACTACGCGCATACTCCTAGGGGGATAGATTGGTAGGAAAAGACCATCGCTCGTCCCCGACCGCCACTCATAAGGATGCACAAGCCAGGTACACTTCATGTTTCAAATTTGTTACACAACTTTAACCATACGTGCATGCTACGGGATTTGCAAACTTCAACACAAGAATTTCTCAAATTCACAACTACTCAAGTAGCACGACTTTGATATTATCACCTCCATATCTCAAAACAATTATCAAGCATCAAACTTATCTTAGTATTCAACGCACTCAAAAGAAAGGTTCACATATCTTGAATACCAAGTATATTAATATTTAAGCAAATTACCATGCTATTAACGACTCTCAAAATAATCTAAGTGAAGCATGAGAGATCAATAGTTTCTTTAAAACAAGTCCACCACCATGCTCTAGAAAGATCTAAGTGAAGTACTGGAGCAAAAATTATCACGCTCAAAAGATATAAGTGAAGCACTATGAGCAAAACTATCAAGCTCAAAAGATATAAGTGAAGCACATAGAGTATTCTATCAAATTTCAATTCATATATGGCTCTCTCAAAAGGCGTGTACAGCAAGGATGATTGTGGTAAACTAACAAGCAAAGACACAAATAATAGAAGACGCTCCAAGCAAAACACTTATCATGTGGTGAATAAAAATATAGCTCCATGTAAATTACCGATGGAAGTGGACGAAAGAGGGGATGCCTTCCGGGGCATCCCCAAGCTTTGACTTTTTTGTGTCCTTGGATTATCTTGGGGGTGCCATGGGCATCCCCAAGCTTAGGCTCTTGCCACTCCTTGTTCCATAATCCATCAAAAGTATTCACCCAAAACTTGAAAACTTCACAACACAAAACTCAATAGAAATCTCGTGAGCTCCGTTAGAGAAAGAAAACAAAAGACTACTTTAAGGTACTGTAATGAACTCACTCTTTATTTTTATTGGTGTTAAAACTACTGTATTCCAACTTATCTATGGATCATAAACTATTTTACTAGCCATAGATTCATCAAAATAAGCAAACAACACATGCAAAACAGAATCTGTCAAAAACAGAACAGTCTGTAGTAATCTGTAACTAACGCAAACTTATGGAACTCAAAAAATTCTACCAAAATTAGAAGACCTGGAAAATTTGTTTATTGATCATCAGCAATTGTAATCAATATTTTATCATATTCTGGTGATTTTTAACAATTCGGGCACTGAGCGCAAAGTTTATGGAAATTACAACAAGATCAAATAACTATCATCCAAGAAGATCCAATAGGTTTAACTTGGCACAAACACTAATTAAAAGATAAAACCACATCTAGACAGAGGCTAGATGGATTATTTATTCCTAAACAGAAGCAAAAACAAAAACTAAAAAATAAAATTGGGTTGCCTCCCAACAAGCGCTATCGTTTAACGCCCCTAGCTAGGCATAAAAGCAAGGATAGATCTAGGTAGTGCCGTATTTGGTAGGCAATCCATAAGTGGCTCTCATAATAGATTCATGTGGTAATTTTATTTTCTTTCTAGGAAAGTGTTCCATGCCTTTCTTTAATGGAAATTGGAATCTAATATTTCCTTCCTTCATATCAATAATTGCACCAATCGTTCTAAGGAAAGGTCTACCAAGAATAATAGGACATGAAGGATTGCAATCTATATCAAGAACGATAAAATCTACGGGCACATAATGCCTATTTGCAACAATAAGAACATCATTAATTCTTCCCATAGGATTTTTAATAGTAGAATCCGCAAGATTCAAGTTTAGGGAGCAATCATCAAAGTCACGGAAATCTAGCAAATCACACAAAGTTTTGGGAATAGTAGAGACACTAGCACCCAAATCACACAAAGCATAAAACTCATAATCTTTAATTTTAATTTTGATAGTAGGTTCCCACTCATCATAGAGTTTCCTAGGGATAGAAACTTTCAACTCAAGCTTTTCTTCATAAGATTGCATCAAGGCATCAACAATGTGTTCGGTAAAGGCCTTATTTTGACTATAAGCATGAGGAGAATTTAGCACGGTTTGCAACAAGGAAATACAATCAATTAAAGAGCAATTTACATAATTAAATTCCTTGAGATCCAATATAGTGGGTTTAGCAACATCTAGATTTTTATTTCTTTCAATCCCACTTTTATCAATTTCATCATCAAGATCTAAAAACTCCGAATTGTTAGAACGCCTTCTAGGTAACGGAAGATCATATTCAGTTTCATCAAGATTCATATTGCAAAACAAAGATTCAATAGGGGACACATCAATAAATTTTAGATCTTCATCTTGATTATCATAGGAATTAGAAGAACACAGTGACACTCCAAAAATATTCTTTTGGTTTCTTCAAAAAAAAATGTTGGATTTGAAGAAGGTCTTCAAAACCCTTCCAAAAAATCTCTCTCAAAAGCTTTTTCCCCTTTAGAAAAATATTTTATTTTTGCATCTCCTTCAACTCTGGAGTTTGGTTTTTAAATTTTTCTTCTGATTGCCCTCTTCTCAAAATTCCAAGAAAAATCTTTGGAGTTTATTTTCTTTCAAAAAGAAACTCTAGGAGTTTTTCATCCTCTCCCATTTTTGAAACCATTCATGATTTGGCCATGCACCACATGGTAAAATCTTCCTAAAAACTTTTCCTTCCACCTTGGGCAATCCAAACATTCTGTCTCAACAAGTTCAACCCTCTTCTGAATTTTTATTTCATTTAAATTCTTCCCCAAATCTTTTCTGTCCATTATTTTGAGCCTAGGTAATTTGCAAAGCAAGTACCTAAATGCATTTGAGTTTTGACCTCAAACCAACTCCCTTGGATAGTCCTTGGTACCCACAACCTAGAAAAATCAAGATCCACTCCTCTTCTGTTCAAAGATTTCAAATTATAGTCTCTGCAAGTTTGGACCAGATTTGCCAAATTTGGTGAAATTCATATCTACCCTTCTCCAAAAATTCCACAAATATTCAGGCAGCCTCTAGATGCAATGAGAGGCCCCTCCACCAAAAACCAGCTCAAGGAAAAATCCTACATGCCTAAATCATTCTGCCAACACCTTACGTGCCTTTAATCGCTCGCTCATCTTGATTAAATTCAGAGTTTAGTGTCGATCTCCGTCAGAGTTTCAGTCACATGCCCACAGTGCATTTGGCACGTTGCTCACGGCCTAGCTTGCTTGTCCGGAGCCTCACACGCATGCTTGGCGCGTTCCTGGCGTCGGTGGCACCCTGGCCCGCCCGCGCCGGCATGTCTTGCGGTGTCCGAACCACCGTAGCAGCCGACAGGGAGCAGAACGGCGGCATAACGCCGTTCGGCGCCGCCCAAACCCCCTGGTGGCTCCGCGTGGCCATTTCCTTGCCAGCGCACGCATGCAGCACCGTCGCCGCGGCCTGGCACGCGCAGAGCGCGTTCTCTGCCGCCACCGGGCCGTGCGGCCGTTCCGTCGAGGACAGGCCGTAACCTCGCCCACCTTGCTGAGTTGGACACGGGGATGGCACCAGTTCGTCGTCTAGTCGGTGCTCAAACTCCTAAGCTGATCATGCAGCCACAGCGCCGCCGTAATCACCTCGCCGGAGAACCCCGTTCTCGGCAACCGCCTCGGGTCGGCTATATATAGCACCCCCGAGCTTGCTCTCATACGCACACCTCCACTACCTCCCAGACCTCGCCAAGCCCTGGAAGGGCCTCGAGGCTCTTCTTCCCCGACTCCGGCCACCTCGTTCCGCCTCGGCCTCCTCCTCGATCCACTCCGGTGAGGTCGTCTCCGGCGCCCTAACCTCGTCATCAACCCTCTCAAGCAACTAAGAGTCTAACCCCCACTCCAATTTGGTCTTCACAGCTCTCTCCGACGAGGTCCACGACCACCCGAATCGCCGTCCGCCGGAGCAAGCGTCGCCGTCGACGTGGTACTTGCCGGCGACCACCACCACCACCCACGACGCGGGATGGCGCCTGAACACGGAGGTACCCTCCGATCTCCTTGCCTCGCCGTGGATCGCCGGCGACCACCGCGACTCTCGGCGCCGACGAGGCCCGTCGCTCTCGTTTGAAATTTCAAACTGACGGGTGGGACCAGCCGTCAGCCTCTCCTCTGTTTTTTTGAATCGTTTTCGAAAGCGTGCTTTGGCAAATCGCTTCCCTCTGAACCGTTTTCTAGACTTTTCTGCAAAGCCCCCTGGAAGTTTTCTATTTCATTACAGATGGGTCCTTGGACCAAAACCCTTATAACTTTTTAACATAAAGGTATTTTTGATTGATTCTTTTTCAGTCCTCTTCAGATTTTTGTCTAGTTTTTTATCATATTTATTTGAAAAATATTTGGATTAACTTTCTGTGACCCACGGTATTTACGTTAGCGCGTGTATTTTGTGTACCGTAGATACCGAAGAAGGTGACGGAACCGCGAACTTCGCCGAGCTAGACCCCGACTACTCCGAACCAGGCAAGCAAAGTTTGAACTTTTGATATGATGAGTGTCTGGGCATGTTTGCACTATTTTCGTATCATGGCACGTTCATGAGCATTTCGATGATAGATTATCTCGTGAGCATTGAGGCAAATGAGCTCGGTAAATCCATGAGTTGTTGGAAACTTGTTGCATGGCCATGAGTTGGCATGAGTATGGGTAAGATGGCAGTGTTGTAGCATGCCAGGCTTATGCTATACCGTTGACCGGTGTCAACATAAATCGGTCGATTCCGTCCGTCTTCCTTCCAGTACTACCACTGTTTCCGCAAGGATACAACAATGAGTTGCAAACCACTTCTGGTACACACCAAATCGAGAGGCGGGATGAAGGTTCCATGGCCTGGATTAAAGCCTTTCATCCGGTCAGGGGCATGGGTGTTTCGGTTGGGACGAGAGGGGCACCCTTAGAGCGCTGCGTATATAAATTTGATCCCATGCTAATCGAGATTGTGATCTCCCGTCTCAAAGTTTTTCTTAAACGCTGTCTAGGGTGATTCACAGCAGCGTGAGGTATGATGGGTATGTACTAGCTAGTTGTGTTTCCTCCGAAATACCGTAAGCGGAACTAGTCCTTCGTGACTACGGAAATCCGTTGGCTGTGGACAATTTTGGTACAAACTCTGCAGAGTCAAAATTCTTGAATTCATCTTATTCATATCCAAGTACCGTTTTCATCTCATCTTGTCAAGTGTCAGTCTCAGTGACAGAAACTCCTGAGAACCATTTGAGTATTAAATGTTTATTTTCCTGTGAATGGACTAACCCGCTTATTGTCTAGTGATGAATATTTTCCGTGAGCACTATATCTTGTCAGTTATGAATAATGTATTGTAAGCCCTTTCTGCGATGTCGCTCAGACGTCCGACTGCGGCATTGTTGTCATTTATTGTTATTATAAGCCCTTTCTGCGATGTCGCTCAGACGTCTGACTGCGCCATTGTTGTCATTTATTTTTATTATAAGCCCTTTCTGCGATGTCGCTCAGACGTCCGACTGCGGCATTGTTGTCATTTATTTTTATTATAAGCCCTTTCTGCGATGTCGCTCAGACGTCTGACTGCCGCATTACTGTTATTTATTTTTATTATAAGCCCTTTCTGTGATGTCGCTCAGACGTCCGACTGCGGCATTGTTATTACTTTCATTATAAGCCCTTTCTGTGATGTCGCTCAGACGTCCGACTGCGGCACGCATGTATTTTTATTTCAATATAAGCCCTTTATGAGGTGTCGCTTAGGCGCTCGATCGTGGCACGTTTACTTATTTATTCACCCTTGAGGCGCCGCCCGGACACCGATCGGTTTTGAGTTTATCTTCTTTGGGTTTTCGAGCGGACTACCGCCGATTCCCTTCTTATTTATTTTGCTATACTGATTTAATTGAGCATTGTTAAAATTAGTCATGACGCATTCATGCATTCATTTGTTATATCTTTTGTCCGAACTATCTTGCGAGTACTTTCATAGTACTCACGGCTTGTTGATTTGGCGGATCTTGTGGCGGTCTCATGGATGACGAGTTCGATGGCGAGTCCGACGCCTAGAGGAATCGATCGGTCTCGTGCGACCCTGGATTAGTCATTGTGATATATCCGCTTCGCTACCCAAATAAATTCATCGAGCCTCACCTCGACTTTCGATGAGCCGCCGATCTGAGACTTATTAACCACTCCGTTGTGTTATTCCACCAACCACTCATATCTCGAGTCAGTAGTATTTCCACCCCACACCTTTGTGTCATATCCGCCATCATGTATAATTATCGGCGTGTTTGCAATAATTGGTTGGGCATCCTCAGTCCGACCCTGTAATATTGTAATGCTACTGGCTTCTTGTATCAAAGTTTTGTCTACCGATATGGAGGATTTTCCTCATATTGGGTTTCATAGGTCGGTTGTTCAATAAATATTTTTATTGAAAAACCGGTCGTGACAAACACGCTTTAATAAAGTCATCTTTGGAAGCACGCATCCTAGCGGTTCTTTCTTTGCACTCATCAATGGAAATTCTCATAGCTTTGAGAGACTCATTGATATCATGCTTAGGAGGTATAGATCTAGGCTTTAAAGGATCAGCGGGCATCTTATTAAAATTTCCATAAGAGTTGTTGTAGGAATTTCCATAATTATTAGAAGGATTACTAGGATAAGGCCTAGGATTAAAATTCCCTCTATACGCGTTGTTACCAAAATTATTCCTACCAACAAAATTCACATCCATAGATTCATTATTATTCTCAATCAAAGTAGACCAAGGCATATCATTAGGATCAGAAGAAACACTCTTAGTAGCAAATAATTTCATAAGTTCATCCATCTTTCCACTCAAAACATTGATTTCTTCTATAGCATGCACTTTTTTATTAGTAGATCTTTCAGTATGCCATTGAGAATAATTAACCATAATATTATCTAGGAGTTTAGTAGCATCTCCTAGAGTGATTTCCATGAAAGTGCCTCCCGCAGCCGAATCTAAAAGATTTCTAGAAGCAAAATTCAATCCAGCATAATTTTTTTGTATAATCATCCACAAGTTCAAACCATGAGTAGGACAATTATGTATCATTAATTTCATTCTCTCCCAAGCTTGTGCAACATGTTCATGATCAAGTTGCTTAAAATTCATAATATCGTTCCTAAGAGAGATAATCTTAGCGGGAGGAAAATACTTAGAGATAAAAGCATCTTTACACTTGTTCCAAGAATCAATACTATTTTTAGGCAAAGATGAAAACCACGCTTTAGCACGATCTCTAAGCGAAAAAGGAAATAGCTTCAATTTAACGACATCATTATCGACATCTTTTTTCTTTTGCATATCACATAAATCAGCGAAGCTATTCAGATGAGTAGCGGCATCTTCACTAGGAAGGTCGGCGAATTGATCTTTCATAACAAGATTCAACAAGCGATATTGATTTCACAAGATTCAAGATTGGCAAGAGGAGCAATCGAGTGCTAAGGAAATCATTATTATTGGTATTGGTGAAGTCACACAATTTGGTAGCATCTTGAGCCATCGCGACAAACAAGCAATCCAACACACGAGCAAACAAAAGGCGACGGGAAAAGAGGAGGAGATTGGGAAAGAGAGGCGAATAAAAGCGGCAAGGGTGAAGTGGGGAGAGGAAAACGAGAGGCAAATGGCAAATAATGTAATGCGAGAGATAGGGATTATGATGGGTACTTGGTATGTTGACTTTTACGTAGACTCTCGGCAACGGCGCCGGAAATCCTTCTTGCTACGTCTTGAGCTTGCGTTGGTTTTCCCGAAGAGGAGAGGATGATGCAACACAAGAGCGTAAGTATTTCCCTCATTTTTTGAGAACCAAGGTATCAATCCAGTAGGAGGCCACACACAAGTCCCTCGTACCTGCACAAATCGATAGCTACTCGCAACCAACACGATTAGGGGTTGTCAATCCCTTCACGGTCACTTACGAGAGTGAGATCTGATAGAGATATTATTTTTGGTATTTTTAGTATAAAGATGCAAAGTGAAAAGTAAAAGGCAAAGTAAAACAAAGCAAGTATAAAAGTGATGGATATTGATATGATGAGAATAGACCGGGGCCATAGGTTTCACTAGTGGCTTCTCTCAAGAGCATAATTATTCTACGGTGGGTGAACAAATTCTTGTTGAGCAATTGATGAATTGAGCATAGTTATGAGTATATCTAGGTATGATCATGTATATAGGCATCACGTCCAAGACAAGTAGATCAAACGATTTCGCATCTACTACTATTACTCCACTCATCGACCACTATCCAAAGATGCATCTAGAGTATTAAGTTAAAAACAGAGTAACGCCTTAAGAAAGATGACATGATGTAGAGGAATAAATTCATGCAATATGATAAATACCCCATCTTGTTATCCTCGATGGCAACAATACAATACGTGCCTTGCAACCCTTACATCCTTCGGGTAAGGACACCGCAAGATTGAACCCAAAGCCATGCACTTCTCCCATTGCAAGAACTACCAATCTAGTTGGCCAAACCTAACGGATAATTCAAGAGACTTGCAAAGATAACTCAATCATACATAAAATAATTCAGAGAAGATTCAAATATTATTCATAGATAAGCTGGATCATAAACCCACAATTCATCGGTCTCAACAAACACCGCAAAAAGAAGACTACATCGAATAGATCTCCACGAGAGAGGGGAGAACATTGTATTGAGATCCAAAAAGAGAAGAAGCCATCTAGCTAGTAGCTATGGACCCAAGGTCCAAGTAAACTACTCACACTTGATCGGAGAGGCTATGGTGTTGATGTAGAAGCCCTCCGTGGTGGATGCCCTCTCCGTGAACTCCTAACAGGCCCCAAGATGGGATCTCGTGGATCTGAGGAAGTTGCGGCGGTGGAATTAGGTTTTTGGCTCCTGTACTGATCGTTTGGGGGTACGTAGGTATATATAGGAGGAAGGAGTATGTCGGTGGAGCAACAGGGGGCCCACGAGGCAGGGGGCACGCCCTAGGGGGGGGCGCCCCCCACCCTCGTGACCGCCTCTTTGGTTCCCTGGCGTAGGGTCCAAGTCTCCTGGATCACGTTCAGTGAGAAAATCATGTTTCCGAAGGTTTCATTCCGTTTGGACTCTGTTTGATATTATGTTTCTTCGAAACACTGAAAAAGGAAAAAAACAACAATTCTGGGCTGGGCCTCCGGTTAATAGGTTAGTCCCAAAAGTAATATAAAAGTGGAAAATAAAGCCCATTATAGTCCAAAATAGCAGATAAAGTAGCATGGAGCAATCAAAAATTATAGATACGTTGGAGACGATCAGGTCCTATGTATTGTTGGTGTTTCTAACTCTTTGGTCCCAATGAGTTTGGGTACCATTTATTTGTGTTGTTGTTCTAGTAAAATTGGAGATGCATTGGATGCTCGGCTCACTCACAAGGAAGGTGGTGTCATCACGTGCTTGTTGGAGTCAAGCTAGGATGCTCAATGTGTCCATAGCGACTACTATCAAGTTAATTGGGTTATCTACATAGCGACTACTATCTATTACCTTCAATTGGTTTCTTCTACATCCTTCCAATAATATCTCGGTAACAAGTATCTATTCATGCATTCAACCTTGTGTAGGTTGCATCTTGGCATGATAGTCATTCCATCTTGTGATACTGTTTCCTTTCTCAAAGCATCTCAATGATGATCTCATGTTGCTAGTTGTGATGTCTTTGATGGTTGTGTGGTAGGAATTCATCTATATACAATAAGACCATATCTAGCCATGTGATATGCTTCCAAGCAAATATCTTATTGGTATATCTATGACTTCCTTTTGGATATCTTGTTCCTTCATGTTGTAACTATTCGGGGTGTACTTCCTTCTTTGTAGATATATATCATCATGATTTTGTCTACCTAGAATCTTATACACTTGAGAGAAGTTGCATATCTAGATGATATCCTTTCTTTCACGTCCACCTTGTCTTTCTTTTTTTTTGGTGGCTCCGTGAAAGCTTTTGCCTTGAGTGTGTGTCTTATCTCGTTGCATCTTGATGCACTCTTGTGTGGTGAAGATTTTTTTCCTCATGCTTATCTTTACGAGTCTTTTGCCATCTTAATTGGTATCCTCGTCTTGATGAGGCTTTCATCTTCTATCTTCACCACGGATTGTCACAAGCATAGGTTCTTTATATGCTTATTAGTAAGCTTGTGAACCCATTTGGTAGTTGTGTGTGGGAATGATAGGCCTTGCACCGTGTGCCTCATTCTTTCAAGACTTTATTGATGCTTTATGTTCATCCGTACATTAGTCTTCTCAAGTGCATTGCCTTGACTCACACACATCTTTTTGGTTGAGCCCATTCTCAAGTTGCCTCTTTTACTTGTTGCTCAACCATGTTTTTGTTGCAAGTACTAGGCTTAGTTTCCTATATGCTCACTTGCACTTGTTGTAAGTTTCTATTGATTTTGGGGGAGCTATGATCCTATTTCGTGCACTTTGTATCCAAATACAAAAATTCTTGATGTGCACAAATCATGGGCAGCTTCTCTAGTTTCTTTAGAACACTCCTAGGATCATATCATAATATCATTTATTCATGTGGCTCATAGGATATTTGGTCTAGTTGGTTCAATTGATATCCGTTTATTTCTTGCTTCAATTGGTATCTTTTGATTGCTTGATGGCTTGTGTCTCTCTCTGTTATGTCTTTGTGGCATATCTTCCTTTTGCAATCTTTGGGCCTCAATATAGTATGTCCTCCTCCAAGTATTTACCGTTGGTTATGTGTATTGCATTCCACTCTCTTGTTGAGAAATACACAATTTATGGAGGAACACTTTTTATATTGGCCTTCTAAGCTTTTAGCCCATTTTGGCAATCGATGCCAATGGGGAGAATTTTCGAGAGAGTTTTGTGGCGAAGTTTAGAGAGTTGTCTCTTCGGCTTTGGTTTACTCCTAAACATACGCATCTCCTACGCATGCATTATTGGTTGTTGCATTGCATGGTGATGCATAATTCCTTATATAAACTCTCTTGAAAGTGATTGTCATCAATTACCAAAATGGGGGAGATTGAAAGGACATGTGGTGCCCCCATGTGTGGTTTTGGTAATTGATGACATTCTCTATGGACTAATGGTTGCATTGAGTTATATTTGAAGGATTTTTCTATAGGCTTTTCTTGAAGTCCATGTTTTGGTTTCAAGGAGTTTATGTGTTGATCAAGGTGCTATTAAGGAATTATGCCAAGATTGGTCATGTGAGTGTTGAGCTTATTTCAAGCATGTCTTGAAGAAGAAGATTGTGTGATCATTCATGTTTACCTTCAAGACATCCTCCAAACGAAGAGAGTTGGAAAGATTCAAGGTTGATCAAGACTAAGTCAAGAGTGAATCAAGTTGATCAACTCATAAAGCGGAGAAGATGTACCGAGAGGGATCAAGTGATCCCATGGTATGGTAAGCTTTGTCCATTGCACTTTGTGTACTAACCCATGGTCTATGTGAGAGTTCTATGCGGGTTAGGTGCGTGTCCATGGGCTTACGCCAAGAGGAAGATATCATACAACCCATGGAAAGGATGACATCAAGTGGTGATCGTCATCAAGATTGCCGTGTGCAAGTTCAAGTGGAGCATCACGAAGAGATCAAGCGCTTGAAGCTTCCCATCCATTGTGGTGTCAATGGACTTGTGAAGATGTGTTTAAGAGTGGCTCACCCATAGTGGAGTATGGGGAGCAATCATCTAGTCTCCATCGACCCAACGCAATCAAGAAAGGTGGTCCATCTTGAGGAGGACAAGATCGTCATCATCTAGCTCACGTGGATCATGTGCAAGGCAAAGGTTTGCCCTTGATAGGTTTTCTATTTTAACGGTCTCATCATGGTAGTTGGGAGACCGGGTTATAGGATCATTTGCCGTACTATCAAGGGGGGCTCTCAAGTTGGCAGCTTGATCGTATCGTTAGTGGAGAGCTCAAACCATTGCATCCTTGCATCATATTTCTTGGTTCTTGTTTGGTTCTCTTTGTGAGTCTTAGAGCTTATGGTCATCTTGATGACAAGCTCGAGTTCATCAAAAACGGAGTTCACATGCTTCTTCTATTGCGTTTTCGGTGTTGGAGGTTTTACCGGTCTCTTTCGAGGAAGGGTTCTCACCATTTTCTTTTGGGCCTTTTCTCATTTGCTTCTTATTGGTTTTTCTATCAAGATTGTGTTAGCCCTTGTCGCTAGCTTTCTAACAAACTTGGTTTCGTTGAATTCGGAGTCCGTTTGCAGAAGTTGTGTCAGTTTTGGTGTCCTTAAAAGGGGCTGTTGCGGATGTAATTTTTTAGTACCGCTCTTGGGAGTGGTACTACCGCTTGGAGCGGTACTACCGCGACTACTTCCGTGGCTACTTCCGCTCGGGACCAAAAACTCGTCACAAGTCCAGCGGTGGTAGGCACAGATGTAATTTTTTAGTACCGCTCGCAAGCAGTAGTACCGATACCCTTAGCAGTAGTACTGCTACCCCTAGCGGTAGTACCGTGAGGTCAAGCGGTACTACCGCTCCGACGGTTCTTCTGGCTTTTTTGCCTCCTTGTTGTTGTGTTTCAAAGGGCTACTACCGCCCTAGCGGTAGTACCGCTCCTTGGAGCGGTAGTACCGCTCGGTGTGGGCTGTGAGCATAACGGTTGGATTTTCCCCACCTATAAAAGGGGGTCTTCTTCCTCAATGAACCTTATCCTTTGAGCTCGTGTTCTTCCCCCATTGTTGACCTTCTTTGAGCTTGCTAACTCTCAATCCCTCCAATGATTCTTGCTAGTTCTTGAGGGAAAAGAGAGAGGAGATCTAGATCCACGTTTCCACCAATCACTTTCTCCTCTAAGTGAGGGGAACCCCTTGGATCTAGATCTTGGAGTTCTTCGTGTTCTTCTTTCATTCTTCCTCTCATTTTCCTGCATTAGTTGCTTTGGTGGGATTTGGGAGAGAAGGACTTGGGCACTCCGTGTGCCCTTGCCATTGCATTTGGTGCATCGGTTTGAGTTCTCCACGGTGATACGTGGAAGTGAAGTTTGAGAAGCTTATTACGCTTGGGTGTTTGGGCACCCTAGAGCTTGTTCCTCTTGGGTGCCTTGGCGCCCTAGACGGTTGGTGGTGTTCGAGCTCAATCATTGTGGTGTAAAGCTCCGGCAAGCGTCGAGGTCTCCAATTAGGTTGTGGAGATCGCCCCGAGCAATTTGACGTGTTCCGGTGACCGCCCCCAAGGGTTGCCAACGTGTACGGGTTCGGTGACCGCCCCCAAGGGTTGCCATTTGTACGGGTTCGGTGACCGCCCTCAAGGGTACCTTAGTGGAATCACGGCATCTTGCATTGTGCGAGGGCGTGAGGAGATTACGGTGGCCCTAGTGGCTTCTTGGGGAGCATTGTGCCTCCACACCGCTCCAAACGGAGATTAGCATCCGCAAGGGTGTGAACTTCGGGATATCTCGTCGTCTCCGCGTGCCTCCGGTTATCTCTTACCCGAGCCCTTTACTTATGCACTTTACTTTGTGATAGCCATATTGTTTCTTGTCATATATCTTGCTAACACATAGTTGTTTATCTTGCTTAGTATAAGTTGTTGGTGCACATAGGTGAGCCTAGTTGTAGGTTTTGTGCTTGACAAATTAACCGCTAGGTTTATTCCGCATTTGTTCAAGCCTAAACCGTAATTATTTTAAAGCGCCTATTCACCCCCCCCCCCTCTAGGCGACATCCACGATCTTTCAACACGGTACATCCCAAGCTCCACATATCAGCTGCATGCTCATATGTTTTTCTACGATTAACAGCCTGAAGTGGGCAGGTGCACTTAGGTCTTGGGCGCTTATTAAAAGTTACCACAAAATTATTCCCGAAATATTGCTAAATAACATCAAAGTCGAATATTTTGAACCAAATTAGCATGGACTAAACCGCTAAAGTATGACTATTACCTCTGGTGCCATCCAGTAAACACTTCCTTTGCATGATCTCAGATATTAATTTTAGACACCTGAAATTAAAAGAAAGTACCAATCTGCCATTTGAAGACGTGCAAATTACCTCAAAGAAGAAACAAGGATCACCTCCTTCGTAATCCTCGAAATCGCAAGTTTTATCGATCCATTTGCATGAACCAATATATTGGCGCATTTGATATCTCTCGAGTAGAAAGAAATGTCTCAATCAAAGGCTAAGACTAATTTTTCCCCACCTAAACCCTCTCATGAATAAATTCTTCATAGATTGGTTTAAACAAGGGGGGGCAATGGTCCTCTCAGCTAAATAGCCCAACCTCCGCACTAATTATTGGCTCATAAGCACTAATTATTTTCAAGACAAATCATAAGAGAAGCAAATTATACTCGTGGACCACATTCCTCTCATGGAGATAAACCAATCCATTGACAATCTGCCTTGTGTACGCACAAACTTGTGAGTCTTGCTGTTTATACTTTTGATAGAGGGATGAAAGAGAACCCCGTGTAACAAGCTCAATAAAATTGTAGAGTTTAGAATCTTCCTGCATTTAAGTTTTGAACATCATTATACATAAATAAATCAATTTTTGTAGTGACATAAGGATTGCTTAAACAAAACAAAAAAATCTAGAATCGCAATGCATAACACAGGAAGATCAAAAGGAGTGTGGAATATTGTTTCAATAAAAGGAGTGTGAAATACCTTGTCGGTTCCATAATCTTGGACTATATTTTGATGTTCAAACTGACAAAGGAGAGGAATTTCCTAAGAAACAAAAGAACATAAAGCCATGCAATGAAAATTGAAGAATATAGCTTCAGAAGATGTTAGAGCATGTGAAATGTGCATAGACAATAGTTGATATCACAAAAGTAATCAAGAGCAACAGTAAACCTGTTCAAGTGAAAGAATAGATTGATGTGAATTGCGTCCTTGGTCAAGAAAAGATACTTCCTTACCAGCAAAGAACACACCTTCACTGCAGAAATATTCAATAACAGCCGGATAATATGGACTCACTAGCATGTAGCATTGGATGCTAGCCGGATAAAATGGACTCGGAAAGATTGGTCAGCTTCGACATAATCGGATTCGAGTCCAAATAAGGTGTGAGTCGGACATACCCGACAATGAGACGCAACAATAGTTCATCTTGAGTCTCTAGTACAACATAAGTTCTATGTCCTAAGACCTGAGCTGGCACATGTACTCTAGATGGTGACATACCTTCTTTGGGCGGACCAAACGCTACTCTGTAACTGGGTAGTTATAAAGGTAGGTTTTGGACTTGCCAAGACCCCATGTTGCGAAACATGATCGAGCAAGATGGGATTTGCTCCTCCGATCAGGAGAGATATACTCTAGGGCCCTCGTGTGATTCAACCAAGATAAGCATGTTCATGCGACAAGGATTATGAGATAATACGGTTTGTGGTTGGCATCACTAGAACCGAAAGAGATTGGGCTAGCACAAGGATGACAGACTCGCCTTGAGCCGAAGTGTGACATGTTGTACAGATTTGCCAACCAGCTTCATTGTCTACTTGTTGGTCGGCACGCCTTGCTATATGCCCCTACCAACCGAGAGCAGGCGGATGTGATCCGACCTGCGACCAAGCCGACTTGAACCTAAGGGGTCGTGTGCTTAAGGGAAGGAACCTGTGAGGCCGGGTTTGACTCCACGAGTCACATGATCCTACTCGGACTCGGATCCAGGCTAAACAGACTTTGGGCTTTAGGATCGGTGCGAGGCCCAAGTGTTGAGCCCGTGGCAGATGCCTATATATGGTGGAGGTGAGGCATACGGTTTCAATTGATCACTTTGGCGCCGTCATTAGGGCTTTGCATGTGTTGCAACTAGCCACCTCCACTCATCGTTGATTGTGTGATCGGACCTAGCAGTCCGCCGCACGACGTTCCTCCTGCACGTGCAGATACCATTAGAGACGGTGCACTTGTGCTGCTCCGTCAAACTTGTTCGTGGGATCCGATCTGCTATGTGGGCCGGAGACGCGCTGCGTCAACTCTATTTCTGTTGCACGACACTACGCGTCTAATGGTGACGATCTGTGATCCATCTCCCATAGCATGTTCCTGGTTGATATGCGCGTAAGGAAAATTTTATATTGCATCCAACGCACCTAGCATAGCCGAACAAATGGTTCGCATGGGAGCTCGGGAACGAGAAGCACAGAACAATGGCAGGCCTCACCGCTGGGGAGGATAACTAGTTAGCTCGGAAGAGCAACCGTAGTGGCAATCCCGGGCACTTCTGAGGTGCAGGATGCAAATGTAAAACCTCGGCGTAACAGAAACAACAAGCGTTGTAACAAAGGTGGCAACCAAGCTAAGGATGGTGAGGTCAACGCCGGTTTTGGCAACCAGCTTGACGGTAATAAAAAGAAGCCCTTCCAAGGATCATGTACTTGCCCACACCCCTATTTCTCAAACTTTCCCCTTTTGAAAGAATGTACTCGACTTTCAGCTAATTAGTTCATGGGGCTATGGATTGGACTTCAAGATGTTAAATTCTTGGAGGAACAAAACCCAAGGAAATGGGTAGAAAGCAACACTTATTCATCACCGTACATTTGTTAGCTTACTATATATTTTGCTCATTCGTTGCAACAATATATAAATATTCTAATACGTTAACCCTGATTTGACTACTCGTGTTAATGTGTTTGTGTAAATGAATGTTTATAAAATTTTGTCTGTGATTTACCTACCTAAATAAAAATCACTTATTTGGTAAGAACTTTTTGGCTTTCAAAAACAAACGGATGTGTCTATAGCTGATCTAGATGTTACATAGTTATGTCACATTTAAGTATGGCATCAAGGCGACCTCATCCAAAAAAACGCATCACACTTTGTGTTTTTTTATACTTTACCGCTCATCCTCCCGTCCAACCCAAATAAATCAAACTTTGCTTGCATGCGTGCTAAAGGTTTAATGACAAGTGCATGCATGCAATGCACTCCTTCACTGCGCGCAGTACATCATGAAATTAATTACTCTTATATCGGCTGTGAGACGATGAGCAATCAAATCAAACCGGCCACCCAAATACAAAGACGTGCGTACGTATGTACGACTTACAATTAAAACAAAGAAATAGAAAAAATTATAATATACAGTGAGCTCCCTTTTAAATATGACGAACCTTTTAAATCATGCACAACGAATATTTCTTTAATATGCGCTGAACATTTTTTAATACACTTACCTCTTTTAACATACGATGAACTTTTTCTAAAACACATACTTAACAATTCATTGTGCATTCAAAATATGTTCATTGATTCAAAAAATCATGATGTTCAAAATTTGTTTGCTGATTTAGAAAATGTTCGCCAATTCAAAAGGATGTTCACAGATTTCCAAAAAATATTAATAACAAAAAAATCCAAAATTTTCATGATTTGAATGTCTTTTTATAATTTTCAAAAAGTTTCAGGAATTGTAAAACAATAAAAAGGAAAAAAAATAAGATAAAACAAAAAAATGAAAAAAATTGAATAGAAAAAACCAAAAGAAAAAATAGAAAACTAAATAGAGAAAATAGATGAAAAGTAAGAGAACAGAAAAACCGGCAACAACCATCCCAAAAACGCCATAAAGGTTCCAAAAAGTGGATCCCCCAAACCCCATATTGCTCCGAGAA
Organism: Aegilops longissima; assembly: GCA_021605205.1. Classification (NCBI taxonomy): domain Eukaryota; kingdom Viridiplantae; phylum Streptophyta; class Magnoliopsida; order Poales; family Poaceae; genus Aegilops; species Aegilops longissima. The sequence continues at coordinate 576,287,145 of CM038681.1, forward strand.
ATCCCTGACCGCTTCTCGAAAACCACTAGCTAACGACGAAAACGGGCCAACCCGCTATGACCGAACAATGAGTGATTGTTATAAGGCCTTTCCCGGGTCCATGTTCTTTTATTAGCAACATGCAAATCGATGGTGGACTTGCAGTTGGGTCAAAAACGTAGGGCCCAGTTGCGAGTTATGGGTGGACTTGCAACTGTTTATGGATGGTTGTCTCGCAACTGCACCAAAATCAATGGCTTGGTAGCGAGTCAAGGGTTGACTTGAAACTGTATACAAAATGGTCAGTTTCAGTTGTGAGTCGATGGTTAACTTGCAGCTGGGACCAAAATGGTCAGCCCTAGTTGCGAGTCGACGATGGACTTCAAGTGAGGCAAAAACAAAGTTACGCGCATTTGTGAGTCTAAAAGTGGGCTTGCAACTAGGGCATAAACATATTAAGTTGTTTGCCAATGATGGACTTGCAACTTGAATGGACAAAAAGTGTTGGGCCCAGTTGCATGTCAATGGTGGACTTGCAACTAAGGAACAAAAAGTCAGGCCCAATTGCTAGTTAAGGGTGGACTTGCAACTGCGGAAAAAACAAGCCCTAGTTGCGAGTCGGTGGTGGACTTGCAACTAAGGAAAAGAATCAGGCCCAATTGCTAGTAAAGAGTGGACTTGCAACTGAGGCAAAACAAGCCCTAGTTGCGAGTCGGTGGTGGACTTGCAACTAAGGAAAAAATATACCCAATTGCGACTAAAGAGTGGACTTGCAACTAAGGCAAAACAAACCCTGGTTGCGAGTCAGTGGTGGATTTGCAACAGAGGCAAAAAAATGGGCCTAGTTATGAGTCTGTGGACTTGCAAATTGGAGCAGAAAAAGGATTAAAGAGCCCAGTTGCATGTCAATGGTGGACTTGCAACTGGGACCCAAAAAATGTGGACCCAATTGCGGGTCGACGATGGATTTGCAACCGGAATGAGAAAAGGGTTGAGCCAAGTTGCAAGCCAATGGTGGACATGCAATTGGGTCAAAATAGTCAGGCCTTGTTGCAAGTAAAGTATGGACATGCAACTGAAAAAAAAGATCAAGAGCCCAGTTGCATGTCAAATGTGGACTTGCAATTCGGACAAAAAAAGACTTGCCCAGTTGCGAGTCGATGGTGGATTTGCAACTAGAATGAGAAAATGGTCGAGGGAAGTTGCAAGTTGATGGTGGACATGCAATTGGGTCAAAAAAGTCGGGCCCAGTTGCGAGTCAAGTATAGACTTACTTACTTACGAAGCCTTTTATCCCAAACAAGTTGGGGTAGGCTAGATATGAAACCTTTTCACGAGGACTTCCCAGGAGGTCACCCATCCTAGTACTATTCTCGCCCAAATGGGTTTCATACCCAAAAGACTGGCTAGTTTCTACGTTGGCTCGCCAAGCCTATCACAACCCTTAGATATGAAACCCTTTCACAAGGACTTCCCAGGAGGTCACCCATCCTAGTACTACTCTTGCTCAAATGAGTTTCATACCCATGGGACTGGCTAGTTTTTACGTTGGCTCGCCAAGCCTATCACAACCCTCCTCCTTTACCCGGGCTTGAGACCGGCTATGCCTAGAAGACATAGGCCCAGTTGCGAGTCAAGTATAGACTTACAACCGGGCAAAAAATGATCAAGGGCCTAGTTGCATGTCAATAGTGGACTCATAACCGGGACAAAAACAAGGCTTGCAACTGGGTTAGGACAAGTTGTGTATGGTTGGTGGACATGCAACTGGGACGGGGGGATCAAGCACAATTATGTGTCAATGGTGGACATGCAACTGGGTCAGGAGATTCTGGGCAAGTTGCGTGTCGATGGTGGGCATGAAACTGTGTCGAGGGGCCGAGCGAGTTGCTTTTCGTTGGTGGACATGCAACTGGGTCAACGGGGTTGGGGCAAGTTGTGTATCGATGGTCAACATGCAACTTGTTTTTGGTGTGAGGCTAGTTGCGTGTCGATGGTGGACATGCAAACTGGAGTAAGGGGTTAGGGGTTCAAGTTGCGTGTATGATGGTGGACATGCAATTGGGTTGGTGGGGGCAAGTTGCATGTTGATGGTGGACATGCAACTGGGTCAACAGGGTTGGGGCAAATTGAGCGTCGAATGGTGGACATGCAACTGACTAGGGGCACGGGGGCAACAGTTGGGTGTCGGTGATGGACATGCAATTGTGTCGGGGCAAGTTGCGTGTTGATGGTGTACATGCAACTGGATCGGGGGGCGAGGCAAGTTATGCGTGGATGGTGCACATGCAACTAGGGCGGGGGCGGAGCAAAAAGTTATATGTCAATGGTACACATGCAACTGAGGTCGGGGTGGGGGTGGGGAAAAAGTTGTGTCTCGATGGTTGACATGCAACTGGGTCAGGAGGTTTGGGGGCAAGTTGCGTTTGATGGTCCAACTGGTTCGCAAAAATCAACTCCCCATCGCGTGTCGAGGTTTGATTTGCAATAGGGACAAAAATGCCCCCCCCCCCACCGCCAATCACGTGTCGATGATGAACTTCCAACTGAGACAAAAAATTGGCTAAGGCAAGTTGCATATTGAAGGCTGGACTTGTAACTAGGACAAAGAAAGCTGGTCCAGTTGCATGTCAGGGATGGATCTGCAACTGGGACAAAAAAAGGTCACAGGACAACTAGTTGCGAGTCGAGGATGGATTTGCAATTGGGACAAAAAGGGTCCGGACTGCGGTTGCGTGTCGAGGGTGCAATTGCGACTGGGATAGAAAAGGTTGGGAGAAAAAATGGGTCGTCCCCCAATCGCCTATCGAGGGTGGACTTACAACTCAGACGAAAAATGGGTAGGCCCAATTGCGTATCGAGAGTGGACTTGCTACTGGGAGAAAAGGGCGCCTCCTCGGTTGTGTGTCGGAGAAGGAGTTGCTACTGGGATAAAAATACACATCAAGAGTGAATTTACAACAAACAAATAGTTGCGTGTGAAGGGTAAATTTGTAAATAGAACAATATTGGTCAGGTCAGTTGCGTATCGAGCGCAGGACTAAACATGTCTCTTAGACAGAGCCCATCTCTTTGACATCGAACTTGAAAAGGAAAAATAAAAATAGCAACGACAAGCGAAATAGCTTGTCTTTTCCATTTCTCCACACATGGTAGATGAAAAATGGGCCACAAAAGTGTGAGCAAGAAAGGCCTGCGAAAAACAGACGTGGAATGCGAACGGCTGACAAAGTGGACAAAACAGGACATGCAACATGGAGATGCATCGATCGACAACGCAAGATCAAGGGTTTGCGCAAAAGTTACGCCAGCAAAGATCGAACAGACGACAACTTAGATGAAACATTCTTAAATCTTATCTGACGAAGTTGAGAAAGAATGGATGACAGTATCAAAACAAACTGGGAAGGTATATCAATTGCCATAGAGCTCTCCTTTCCTAGTCTCTTTCAATTCTATACATCACAACATAGAAACAATGTAGCGAACGATTTGCCAGCGGCCCAATGCGTCATAATAATGGGCTGACAAAATAAAGCCAAACTAGCCAACAAAAGTATGCGCGATAAATAAATAGTGACCAACCAATCAAAGGATAGGGCACTTGCATGAAAACTACATAAACTAAAATCGAAGAAAATATTCACAAATTTAGAAGGTGTTCACAAACTTAAAAAGTATTTGCAATTTTTATTAAAAACATACACACAAATCTAATTCATGAATTTGAAAAAAGAGAAAAATAGAAGACAAAATGAAACAGAAAGAAAGAAATTGACAGAAAAGGAAAGAAGTATATAGATAATTGAGAGAAGAAAGAAAACCTAAAAAGAAAAATAGCTGCTAATGGAGGAAAGAGAACGGAAGATGGAAGAGAGAGTAAAAATTGAGAGTGAGAGGAGAATCGGTAGCCAACTCGTGGTTTGTGAGACAAACGAACGAAAAACAAATCATGACCAGAAATCCCTCCTCATCCCATAATAAACAAACAATATAAAACAAAAAGTGGTCCTAAAAAAGGGATGAGTCCATCTCACGGGACTCAAGGTGCCGTCGTCTCCCATGCCCTACTTTTTCTCACCGGAGGCCGAAGCCCAAACGGTTCCGGTGGACGTCAGATCAATGACGAATCCATCCTGAGACGAGCCGCAAATGTCCACCACAACGCGTTTGCGGCGCCCAGACTGATGTACCATACGGGGCGCCGGAGAATGCGACTCCGCCTCATTGACGTCCACTGCCGCAAGGGCTGCCGCTGTCTCCCGCACCCGGTGCCTTGCACGGCGGGCACGTCATACCATGGTCTTGTCGGACGAGGCCCATGGTGCGTCCCCATGCTCCGCGCCCCAACGGATCGCACGGCCTCCGGCGAGGCAACTACAGTTGGCCTAGCGCCGGATCCATGCACCATTTGAGCAGACGCAATGGATACCTGACGGAAGGAGTCAGAGCGCTGCCTCGCACAGGCCTCCTCCCGGGAGCGGCGGAGCGCAAGCCGAACAACCATCTCCTCCTCGGGGCCGTGTGGGATGAGTTTGGGGTCGACGGATCTGGAGGTGAAAGACTCGGATCCGCTGCCCGCCATGCCGGAGACGGCCGCAAGGAGCCGGGGACGAGGTTGGGTTGCGGAGGGGAGCGGATGGAAGGGGAGTCAAGTGGCTAGGGTTTAGTCCGGCGAGCGGATAGAAAGGAATTTATGCGAGGTCAGGTGGGCTAACGTAGCGGGCGTGCCCAAGTGAGCGACGCCTCCCATATCCGCCCCATATTTGGGCTGTATATGAGGGGTGTCGGTCAACCGGGGTGTTTGAGGTGAGGGCCGTTTGAGGGGGGGGGGGGCGTCTGTGTCAAAAAAACATATGATCAGACAGTGACCGAGTGGCCCGTTCGGACGTTTGAGGCGAGTTTGAGAGGTCCGCTGTAGATGCTCCTAGGATTTGGCTCGTGGAATGAATGCTCAATGACAACCATCCGCAAAAGAAAGGGAATCAACCATAGGACAAGTTGTTGTGGGGTGTAAGCCCTGCAGTCTTCCAGGTTAAAAACAAAACCATAGGACAAGTTGCACACCTATGTTAATCAGTCTAATTCCAATAGCCTATGAACTGGTTGTGTTTCTCCAACACATCAGACTCCATTGAGAAACTGATCAACACCCTCTACTATTGCTGCTAGTGTATGTGGAAAGAAATGTAAAGGAGAGTGCACGAGAACTAGACAGTGGGCAAGCAATAGTGTGCTGTCATATGTGTGTACACCGAGCATGGAATAAACATAACCCAGTCTTGCCGGAGTAGTCACTCGGATAACATTTGTTCCTTGCAACAACATAATACGGATCAAATCATATCACCCTGATGATAGTCGCCTTCTTACTGAAAGAGAATGACGTATACAAAAACCTCGACCGCCCTCACACCAGATACCAGTCACATCTGCAATACCATATTCGTAGTTCAAGTTTCTCTAGATACACACTATACACTGTGATGGTCCATTCATTTACACAAACCATTAGAGCCTAAACTTTGGTAAGATGACAATGTCTCCAATGCCTGTGATGATATCCACATGGGCACCAAAAGAATAAAAACAATCATCATAATAAAAAAGACCTAGAATAATTCCCATTCAAAACACCATCAACGACACTAAAAGAAATAAGTATGTGTGCCAAAAATTGAACAATTATAAAATGATATTCTTACAACACGTCTCGAACAACACCGATCCAGCACCACAGTGAACATGTCTACATAAGAATCAAAAGAGGAACAAGGGCCACCTGACATACGGCAAAAAGGACAAGCCATACCTGCAAAGAACACAATGATTATTACATACTGATTGCACAAACCGAGTTGAAAATTGACATTTGATAGTGTTGGAAGCCCCCACCCATAATCATCCCATAAATCTCTATTACCTGGAAATATAATGGGAAAACAAGGAAAACAAACCAGAAACAGGCACTACTAGGAAAAGGCATGCTAGTGGCGCACCAGTTTTGCCTTCTAATGGCGCACTACTGGTGCGCCACTAGCATCACGCCATTAGAATTAAATTCTAATGGCGCACCACTGGTGCGCCATTAGTATCTGGCGTTCTAATGGCGCACCATGCAGTGCGCCATTAGTATTGCCCATAGTGCGCCACTATTATCTGCTATACTAATAGCGCACCACATGGTAGTGCGCCATTAGTAATAATTTTTTTAATTTTTTTTTTTGTTTTTTCTTAATCTCAGGTCACTATTTCACATATAAGATATTTAACACATATATATACAACAAGCATCCATATAACAATCATATCCAACACACAAGTTTCATCATATATACATACATAGCCAACACATAGTTCCATCGTTACATATTACAAAAGTTTCACATTGTTCATCCAACACCGTTATTCATCAATTCACAAAAGTTTCACATTGATACAAAATAAAAACACAAATGGAAAAGAAGCACTCCATCCATGCAAGCTTCCGTGAATTAAATCAAATCTGCAAAATGATAAACAAGAAGTTAGAAGAAGAAGAAGAAGAAGAGAAGAAGAAGAAGAAGACTAGAAGAATACTAGAAGAAGAACAAGAAGAAGAATAAGAAGAATGAGAAGAAGACTATAAGCTTATTATGTAAACTTGATCATTTTGTGCTAACATAAGTAATTTTGGAGCTAACCTATAGGAAACTAAGCATATAAGCTCTAAGTTAGCATATTAGAGCCAACTTAGGTAAAATGAAGCTAACCTATGTCATTTTGGAAAAGAAGAAGAATAAGAAGAAGACTATAATCTTATTATGTAAACTTGATCATTTTGTGCTAACATAAGTAATTTTGGAGCTAACCTATAGGAAACTAAGCATATAAGCTCTAAGTTAGCATATTAGAGCCAACTTAGGTAAAATGAAGCTAACCTATGTCATTTTGGAAAAGAAGAAGAATAAGAAGAAGACTATAATCTTATTATGTAAACTTGATCATTTTGTGCTAACATGAGTAATTTTGGAGCTAACCTATAGGAAACTAAGCATATAAGCTCTAAGTTAGCATATTAGAGCCAACTTAGGTAAAATGAAGCTAACCTATGTCATTTTGGAAAAGAAGAAGAATAAGAAGAAGACTATAAGCTTATTATGTAAACTTGATCATTTTGTGCTAACATAAGTTATTTTGGAGCTAACCTATAGGAAACTAAGCATATAAGCTCTAAGTTAGCATATTAGAGCCAACTTAGGTAAAATGAAGCTAACCTATGTCATTTTGGAAAAGAAGAAGAATAAGAAGAAGACTATAAGCTTATTATGTAAACTTGATCATTTTGTGCTAACATAAGTTATTTTGGAGCTAACCTATAGGAAACTAAGCATATAAGCTCTAAGTTAGCATATTAGAGCCAACTTAGGTAAAATGAAGCTAACCTATGTCATTTTGGAAAAGAAGAAGAATAAGAAGAAGACTATAAGCTTATTATGTAAACTTGATCATTTTGTGCTAACATAAGTTATTTTGGAGCTAACCTATAGGAAACTAAGCATATAAGCTCTAAGTTAGCATATTAGAGCCAACTTAGGTAAAATGAAGCTAACCTATATGGGAAACTAAGCATATTAGAGATAACATCGGTAACTAAGTATATATATATCATTTTGGAGATCTGACATACCTGACAAAGTTCAGTTCTCATGCATTGTTCTTCTCCTTCTCCTTCCTCAGCCTGATGCGCCAAGAGCGGCGAGGCGGTGGAGGCGATGGAGGTAGTGGGATGCGTCTTCTACCACAATTGGCGTGGTCATGTCGCCCCCATTGTGGGATCACCGGCGCCACCACCATCGCGAGGCCACCTTCAGCAGACAGGCACGACCATCGCTAGGTCATCCTCACCACCTCCATCTCTTGCCCATGGTCACCACCACCATCTCTTGCCCATGGTCACCACCACCATCTCTTGCCCTTGGTCACCACCACCAGCGCTAGGTCATCCTCAACCCGATGCCCATCGTCATCCTGCAGCTCCTCATCCCCACTCTGCTCCTCTTCTCCCGACTCCAGTCCGGATCATCCTTCTTGTTGTCTTTCTTGCTGCCAGAATCGCTCTTGCTCTCGCTAAAGCAGAATCGCTATTGCTTTTATTACAGCCATAGTCGCTCATCGCTTTGGTGTAGCCGATGTCATTCTTGCTGCTCCCATTGCTGTCCAAATGCAACAATGACCGTTAACAATCAATGTGAGACAAAGCCAAATGTAGAGGAATAAGAAGAGGCCGAACATACTGGCATCATCATCGTCGGCAGAAGCGCATGCGACACATAGTCGTGTTGAACACCTTCACGATGAGCATGGTGGCGCGTCGTCGTCGCACTCAAGAGAAGGAAGTACCCACCGCAGGTCGTAGGCATGGAAGAACTTCTCCCACCCACGATACAAGTACATGTAGCCCTCCTTGATCACCAACTCCACATCCCACAGCCTGTGTAACCCGCTGCCGGCGTGTCGCAACTTCACATTATTTGGCGGATCTTCACCCAACATGTTCATAAAACTGTCAGGCAGCCTCTGCAGTTTGGGACAATGAGTGATGTAGCAAACAACAAATATCATAATGAGATGGGTGAAGGGAGATCTCTCGCTTTATATACATGTCATGGATGATCTTGAAGTCCCAAGTATGATATCAAGAACTCGAAGCATCCAACTCGATCTTTATTGTGGCAGGCGGCGGTGGCTGCTTCCCCATCTCGATAAGCAGCAGAAGAGACCAATTAGTACCTTTACAACAGATCATAAAACATGCATGATAACAAGTTGTCTTGAAAGTCCAATTGTCTTTGGACTATAAATTAGGGTAACAATGACACGAGAAGATGGGAGCACCTAGTACACATTAGCAAAACAAAAGGTACCACGCTTAAAAGGAAAGACCACTTGGCTCTATTGCCACCTATGGTTTAATGCAGCAAGAATAAAGGCGATTGATCCTACTTAACTAAGTACTAAGATACCCTGCCCATGCATTAGTCGCAGTACCCCATATGTCCTATTTTAGCAAAGTCATGCTAAAATTCACGGAAAATTTCAGCATGACCTTTGCTGAAAATAGGACATATGGAGTACCCGAATTTGCCGGAACGAAAGTTAATCGACATTCCGGCAAACTCAAGGGCCTCTTGGGGTACCTGCAAAATCATTATCCCCGCGTAATGAAGTCGCCAATGGGTCATTTCAGAAGATCACAAGTAGCATCATCACAAGTACAACATCATCACAAGTACAACATCAGGGATATTTTTATGATACAAGAAGAAAGCAGCCACAACTATAGTAAAAACAAGCAACTACACACACAGGAGTTGTAAAATATCCCTGCTATTCCTTTTTACATAAACATGTAATTAGTCAAGACAACTTATCTCATATTTTTAAACTTCCATTTATTTTAATCTACGGTAGCGACATGACATCATCACCCTCCAAAAAAAACCAACAAATATGGCATTAGAAACATATGTGCCACCTGTCAGAAAATATAGAAAAGAAAGCACATAGTTATAAAGATTAGTATTCGAGACTTTGTAGCGAGCTCTGGTTTCTCTTAATGGCAATTTGGGTGAACCTTTCCATGCAAAAAAAATTAAACTGTTATACAGATTTTGGACCCCATCATATGCTAAGCAGGTGTGATGGTTCAGTTTAATATATTTCAAGCAGTAGATGAGGTGCAAACAAACATTTTTTAAACAAATTGTGGTGGGCTATTTCAAGACATTGCGGTTCAAGTGCTTGAGAATGGCTGTGAGATGAGAACTACCGAATGGATGAATATTCATGAGGGTTCAGAGTTGACATGTGAATTGGCAACTAATTTAAATCCAGCAAGAGCACCAACTTCAAGCCCCGGAACTACTGAGTGAATGAAAATTACACAACGAAGCCACACACATGCACATAGCAACGGTAGAAATGAGGAATCATCTTTGATCTCGAAATGCTTTCTTTGACTTCATTTATGATACAAGAAGAAAGCAGCCACAACTAAAGTAAAACAAGCAACTACACAAACCATGAGCTTGAAAGATCGTGAGCGAAGTCTTTGGTAGTGCAACATAACATGTACAGACAAATTGAAAACCTTCAAAGACAAGTGTTGATGCTCTTAAGGTGAAGGATGATGCAATTGGTAGATTGCAAGCACAAAGTTGTTGCTGCGAAAAGAAGCCACATGTAAAGCTCTAAAGCTTAAGGATAATGTAATTGGCAGCAGAATAACAGATGACACAGGCACACAACACAAAGCAGAACCAAGGGTAACTTGTTTTTTCACAATTAAGGGTAACTCGTTGTGTAAGAAAGCAGACAATCAGATCCTCTTGACTACAAGACATCACAAACAAATTCACTTCAATTTGTCACTCCTCATCCTAGTTTAATTCACGCCACATGGGGCAAACCTTGGGCATGGTCATAATCACTCGACTTCCTGCAGCAACTAAGCTTCTATCAAGCATCAAGCAGCAGCAGACCAAGAAAAGAAACTTCGCCTCTCAATGCAACACAAAAGCAGACCAAGCAAAGAAGCGCTAGCAAAACAGAGCAGATATATAACCATGCGATTTACTCCTTTGTAAATAAAGACCAAGCATACATGTATTAGTTCTAATTTTACGGCTAGGATCGAGAGGCAATTAGGAAGCAAGCTGATTATTACTGTACCTTGAAATTAAGGGCGGATGAGGACCTGCGTGGTGGTGCCTATCAGCGCCTTTGAGCTCGCGCGGTGTGGTGAGCTTGCCGGAGATGGACGGGCCCTGCACAGTGGTCGAGACTCGGAGCAGAGGTTGAGGGCAAGAGGAAGAAGAAGAAGAAGGAAGTGGAGGAGGGGCTCACTGCAATGAGGCGTGACACGCGCCCCACCGACCGCCTTGGACCCGGAGGAAGCAGCGGTCGTGCGGATCCCTAGGGCTCGGGGCGGCACAAGACCACGCCAGAAGCAGGAGCAGTAGCAGGTGGCTGGACGACGGCGTCGCGTGGCCTGGCTGAGCTGAGGTAGAGGCGGTCGTCGTCTCCTCCTCCTCCTCGTCCTCCTCCTCGTCCTCCTCCTAGTCCTCCTCCTCCGGCTCGGGGCGCTGGGGCGGCGGTGCGGGAGAGCTGCAGTGGTGGGGGCGTGGGGGCGCGAGGGCGGCGGCGCGGGGGAGCTGCAGTGGTGGGGGGCTTGGGGCGGGAGCTGCAGTGGTGGGGGCGCGGGGGAGCGGGGGCGGCGGGGTGGAGTCCGGCGGGGGTCGGGGCGGCGACGTCGTGGGTCGATCGGGGTAGCGGGTGGATCTGGCGAGGGAGAGGGACGAAGGGATCTGGCGAGGGAGAGGGTGGAATTAGCTAGGGGGGGAGATTACTAATGGCGCACCCCGCAGCGGTGCGCCATTAGTATGTTTTTTCTATTACAGTTCGAGCCCTCAGGTTATATTCCACCTAACCCAATCTACATCGAACCCGCCCACCAGCCCGATGGTCAAGACACAAGACACACACTAGGAGGTCTGGGTTCGATTCCCTGTGCTCCCAATTTTTATTTTATGCATTTAAAATGTTGTTTGATATTTATTTGTGTTTAAATATCTTGAACTTGTTTAAATCATACTTGATAATATTTTTTATAAAACAGTAATAATTTTTTAAAAATATGTTCAAATTTGTTATTTGAAAATATTTATGAATATGAAAAAGGTGGAGTGGAGGTGCGGTGGGTCATCGGCCGTGGAGTGGGGAGGTGCGGGCCGGGGTTGGTGGCGGCCGGTGGAGCGGGGAGGTGCGGTTGGTCGGGTGGCGGTGGAGTGGGGAGGTGCGGGCGGGGTGTGTGGGCGGCGGTGGAGCGGGGAGGGTGGGGGTGCTCGTGGCGAGGGGACCGGATCTGGCGAGGTGGGATAGCGATCGAGATGGAGGGGGATCGAGATTGAGTGTCCATGAAATTTAAAAACATTCATGAGTTCAAAAAGTGCCCATGAAATACAATCTAGAAATGAAGGCCACAATTTAAATACAATCGATCTTAGCTAGCTATCTGTTCACAATCTTCTTGCCCTTCTATTTCGCAAATGGAGTTCTTCTGTGGAACGGACGTCCTTTAGGTAGGGTGGTCCTGCTTCTTCTTGTGGTGTATGCTGATACTTCATCGTCGTCGTCATGTTCCATCTTTGGGTCGCCGTACTTGTCGAAGTCTTGCTCATTGGCTACTCCATCCATTCCGATGATCTTCCTTTTTCCTCTCCTCACGACAACATGACTGGGCTTTGACGGGTCGGTAATGAAGAAGCATTGGTCTACTTGGGAAGCCGTACCCATGGCTCATTTTTAGCGGTGACGTTTGCGCTGCGGTCTTGATTTGGCCGGGTATAACCATGGTGGTGAAATACGGTCTTCTTTTATGACGCTCTTGGCCCATCGACACGGAACATCGGACCTTCTCTCCGGTAGCTCAGCTCCAGATCTCCTCGATCCTTCCGTAGTATCTGTCCTTGTCGTTACGGTGTAGGATTCCATCGTTACCCGGAGTTCGATAACCATCGCTCTTCATGTCCTTGTCCTCGGTGTAGAATGTGTAGCCGTTGATATCGACGCCTCATAGGTCATCGTTGTGCTCGGCGCCACCGTGACAAGGCGAATATGAGTTGTTCTTCGCGGAAGAATCCTCATGTAAAGGGTACGACGAAGCTTCGCTTGAACCAACGCGTGAAACATGAGTTGTGCTCTTTGATTATATCTCCGTCCATCCTCTGTTGGCCTCTGTCATTGTACGTCTTCTCAATAAAGGTTTTGTGCTCTACCACCCAAGGATCGACCACGTCTATGTGTTGTAGCACGACTAGGTTTGCTCTTCCAAAGTCGGCAAGTCGACCCTCGAAATCGACATGCATTTCGCGGCGACCCTCACGGCGACCCCATCCAGCGAGCCTCGCCGAGGTGCCTATTGATGGGCGACCAACGGGTCCTCTATGCCTAGATAATTCGATGCAAGAGGAGATGCACTCTTCGTCGAAAGCCCCGGCTATGCTTCCTTACGGACGTGACATGTTGCGAATGTATCCTTTGATGACACCGTTCATCCTTTCGAACGGCATCATCTTTGTGCGTGAACGTCGGCCCGAGTTGGATGATCTCCTCCACGATATGGACCAGCAGATGCACCATAACGTCAAGAATGCGGGCGGAAGTACATCTCAAGCTCGCATAGTATCACCACGATCTCTTCCTCGTAGCCTTCGAGTTGCCTCACGCCAACCGACTTCGAGAGATGACGTCGAAAAAGTTGCATAGGTCAAATAGCGTTTCACGGACGCGCGCCCATGATCCCACGGATTGCAACCGGAAGTATCTCGTCATCAAGACGTGCGGTCGTGAGACTTCATCCCGCTGAACTTCGCTTCATTGGGTCTAGGTTTCGCTTATCTTCCCACAGAATCAGAAGGAAGTTTTACTCCTACGAGGCAGGTGAAAACTGATCGATCTCCTCGACTTAGAGTGAAGCACGCGGGAGGGTAGTCATTTCCGGTCTCCTTGGCCTTTTTGCCTTTGCGACGACTTTCCGTGTCCTGCTTCGCCTCATCATCATCATGATCATTAGCGTGAAGCTCCTCCCTGATGCCCATGATTTCAAGTCTGCCCTTGCTTTCGGCCCATCTTTGGTCCTCTCTGGCATGTTGAGCAGGGTACCAAGCAGACTCTTGCACACATTCTTCGTGATATGCATGACATCAAGGTTGTGAGGCACACAGTGGATCTTCCAGTACGGCAAGTCCCAGAAAACAGACCTCGTTTTCCATACCTTCAGCAGCGGCTCTGGCGCCTTTCGCTTCTTTCCCGGCTCGCGCCTTTTGCTTCTTTCCGGCGGTGGGCAATCTTTCCAATTATTCAACAGTTGGTCTATTTCCTCGCCGCTCCTCGTACGCGGGCGTCTTCGGGGTTCGGTTTCACCATCGAACAGATCCTTGCGTTTCCTCCACGGGTCATCGTCGCGAAGCCACCTTCGATGTCCCATGAACACAGTTTTCAAGACTCGGGATCTCTATCTAGTCTGGCGATACGTTGTGTCATCCATGCACCGACGATCCGAAAATCCGTGGACCACCAGCCCGCGAGATATCCGTGAATCGAGATAGTCGTGCACCGTCGTGAGCAGGCGGCTCTCATAGGAAATATTCTTTCGTGCGGCATCCCACATATTGGTGACGTTTTCTACAGCGTGTCTAGCTCCTCTTTCAGAGCCCCAGATCTGATTGTCGTTCCTTGGTTGTTTCGCCCTTCAATTAGCATACTCATGTGAATGTACTTCCTCTTCATGCACAACGAGGGGAAGGTTGTACATCCACACAAACACAGGCCAGTGCTATGTGTGCTTCTCTGGCTGCCAAACGGATTGACTCCATCGGTGCTCGCGCCAAAGACGATGTTCCTGGATCCTTCCCAAATTCGGTGTTCAAGTTCAACGCTACACTGGCTCCCATCCCTAGGGCGACTCAAAGATCTTGTCTTTTTTATTTATCTCCGGATCATTTGCGTCATCTTCTTGCTTCTTCTCCTCCCTATCCGCATGCCAACGCAGGAGCTTTGCTACCTTAGGGTCCGCGAAATACCGCTGTAGACGAGGAGTGATCGGAAAGTACCACACCACTTTTCGAGGAGCTTTCTTCCTCTTCTTGTATCAAGTGACGCCGCACACTGGACATGTGGTAGACTCCGCGTGCTCGTCCCGATAAATGATGCAATTGTTCATGCACACATGGTATTTCACGTGCGGTAAATCCAGTGGACACACAATTTTCTTCGCCTCTTCGAAACTGGTCGGGCACTTGTTCCCCTTGGGAAGACGTCACGCCGTAATGACATGTTCTCGCCGAAGCATCGTCGGTCATTTTGTGTTTTACCTTCATCTCGAGCCATGAGCGTTACTTTCAAGGCGGTATCCTCGGCCTGCATCCTTCATACAATGGAGTAACCGCATCTATCTCCAGTTGATCCAGCTTGGCTTTCTCCGGCGGCAGCTCTTGCGTTATCCGTCGCTTGAGAAGCAGCTCTTGAACATGAGGGTCTGCACCCAGCCCATCGATGGTCCATCGCCGCTCGCTCCGCCGCATCTTCATCTTCATGGTCATGCCCTTCGCCCGCTCCGGCATCTTCCTCATCATCATGTCCTGCATCTTCTACATAATGATGTGTACATCATCACCGTCGTGATCATGTCCCGGAGATTCTTTGTCTTCTCGCCTACCGAGTCTTGCTCATTTCTTGCCGCCTCGACCCCATGGACGACTTCATAGTCATCTTCATCACCTTGCCACCGATAGCCATCCATGAAACCACGCAAGAGCAGGTGGTCCCGCACCTGCCGGAATCCGGGTCCGCAATAAGGCTCTTCACTTGCATCTTCGACACGGACATCTTATCTCCGTCTCGTTCTTTTGAAGCATCTCGCCTTCACGGAGCTCAAAAACCTATTCACGATGCCTTCGGTCATCGTATGCGGACCATGGTCGCTTTGTGGGGTAGAGCAAAACGATATTTTAGAACCAAGAAAAAATTGGCATGACTTTCCTAAAAATAGGACAAAAAGAATGCATAGTGCCAAAATTCTCGCCGAAACGAAAATGAATCAACATTCCGACAAAATATTGGCAACTATCGCATTTGAAATACCGGTACCTGCAAACACAAACATATATGCAACACCACAAACATATGCAACACCACGAACATACATAGATCTAGCTATAGGCCACAAAAAGTGCATGTGCACGTTGTTGGAGAGGGAGAACAACATAAAGATAGCTTCCCCCTTACTTATCTATCAAAAAAAGGTAATTTAACCACTTAATTTGGATGAATCTATGGTGCAAATGAGGTGAGAAGGAGGAGGCAGCCGAGACAAGCTTGGAGGAGGAGGTGGAAAGAATGAAGTGGGGAAAGTGAGTGGGTAGGTGGGCTGTCCAAAATATCTTGTTGGTCCCAGGTTACTAATGGCGCACCAGATGCAAATGCGCCATTAGTAACCCTGGTTACTAATGGCGCACCTGCTTCTGGTGCGCCATTAGAAGTTTTGCAAAAAAATAAAAAAGTATATATTCTAATGGCGCACCGTGGAACAGTGTGCCATTACTAGTTTACACTAGTAATGGTGCACTGTGCCACGGTGCACCATTAGAATGTTTGGAAAAATAAAAAATAATAATTTGTTACTAGTGGCGCACCTTGTGCCTGGTGCGCCATTAGTGTCTTCCACACTAATGGCGCACCGGAACATGGTGCGCCATTAGTGTATACTAATGACGCACCACCTGACAGGTGCGCCATTAGTGTCCATCCCATCTATAGCCCTTTTCCTAGTAGTGAGGCAGGCGGTAGGCAACGACGATGGCCCGAACGACGAAGCACCATGGACAACAAAGAAGGGCCGCACTAAGCAGGCGATAACACCGGCGGCCGCGACATGTGGAAAGGACGACAACGAAAGCCAAAGAAGAAACAGAGCAAAAAAGCCCAGGGGGCGGTGACAAGTCGACGACGTGAGAGAGAAACAGATCAAAACTATACTACAAAACAATAAAAAGTATGATGAAGTGTCATGTAGTCGGAATAGCGCATAAACTAGGGTTTAAACTTCTGTCATTCTAGCAACCCATTATCTAATTACTACTCTGCAATGTCTTCCCTTAGGCCCAAGTATAGCGAAGTGTCATGTAGTCGACGTTCAGAGGACACCACTAAAGAAAGCAACAACATACATATTATCAAAATACCGAACGAATACCAAATTCACATGATTACTTATAACCAGACTTCTCTCATGTCCTCAAAAACAAAAGTAACTACTCACAAATCATATTCATATTCAAGAACAGAGGAAGATTGAATATCATTAAGGATCTGAACATATAATATTCTACCAAATAAACTAACTAGCATCAATTACAAGATGTAATCAACACTACTAGCAACCCATAGGTACCAATCTGAGGTTTTAAGACAAAAAATGAATACAAGAGATGAATTAGGGTTTGAGATGAGATGGTGCTGGTGAAGATTATGATGGAGATTGGTTCTCCCATGATGAGAGAATCATTGGTGATAACGATGGCTTCGATTTTCCCCTCCTGGAGGGAAGTTTCCCCGGCGAAATTGCTCCGCCCAAGAGCAAAAGTGCTCCTAACCAGGTTCCGCCTCGAGACACGGTGCTTCACCCTGAAACCTTCCTTGGAGAATGCGACCACTGGCGCTGGTAGAGAAAAATCATATGTCGAGGAAAAGAACGACAAGTGCCACTGAGTTGGAGTTCGACGCCATTGTTTTGCTTGGTTGGAGGAACATCAAACTGGAGAAATTTCTGTTCTAAATGGAGGTGGAGGGGCGATAAGAACATGGTAGGGGACAATGCTTGGCTGAGTAAAAGAATCAGTCTGGTGAGTGGCGCAGCTTCCGTAGGGCCAAAGGGGGCAATCACCCCCTACTCTAACAAAAATCCATTATGTGTACACCCTTAATGTTGGGCTTAAATATCAAATAGTAGTTAAAATTCAAGCTTAATTTGTATTCTTCGACCCCTCAATGCCGCTTAATCCCTTCAACAACCTCTGTCAAGCTCCGCCATTGAGTGTGGTAATTTGGTGCGTTGGATGCGAGAGCTCAATACAACCGGAATGTCACGCCAAGCTTTGCCAAGGCCCGATCTTAACACGAGCCACTTTTTATCGTTGTTTGATTGCTTCTCTGTAATAGTTTTCAATATTTGTTTATGTAATGAAGATGCATAGCTAAATTGGATATACAAAACTAGTTATTGCTAGAATGACGGTTTGAACCTCTTTTTTTGCAAAAATGATAGGTACCTGACATCAGGTACAAGCACACGACAAATCTAACGATTTTGATGGTAACTCTAGTGATGCAAGGATGATAAGTTAGTTGACAAACACGATAACTCTGTAAAAAAATAAACTGAAGCACGAAGTTGCCATTACCTCGTCGGTAAACTTGCCATCGAAAATGTCCGATTCGCCATGTGCTCGTACCTGACGTTTGGGCGTTATCAGATTCCTTTTTTTTTGAAAAAAAAAATCTGAACTAGCGTTTTTTCCGAAGAATTAAATCTGAACCAGTTGCTAACAATACAACATCTGAGGCCCAAATGGAACAAAAGCCTGCTTACTGTCCCAGAATTCCAGTTCGGCCCATAGACACCCAATCTTCCGCCGCACGCTTCGCACGGGCCAGATCTGGAATGCGCAGGCGACGAGACGAGTAGCGGCGCCTCTGCCAAAACCCTCCCTCCCCTTTTCCCGCCCCCCCAAACGGCCGAAATTTTTCCCCACACGGCCCCCGCTCCGACCACCCCGCGCACGGCGATGGAGGCCGCCGCCGACGACCTCCTCGCGGCCCTCTCCTCCCCGAGCTCCCGCGCCGGCCTCCACTCCCGCTTCGCCGCCTACCTGCAGCCCTTCTCCCCCCACCTGCCCGCCGCCAACCCTAACCCCAAGCCGCCGTCGAAGAGGGCGACGAAGCAGGCCAAGCAGCAGCCGCCGCCCCCCGACGCGGCCGCCGTCCGCCCCCTCGCCAAGCGGTTCCTGCCGTTCCTCTGCCGCGCGCTCCAGCTCCTCCCGCCGCTCCTCCTCCCGAACCCTAGCGCGGGCGGCGACGCGGCGGGCCTCGACGAGCTGCTCGAGATCTACGGCCTCACCCTCGACTGCCTGGCGGCCATCTCGACCTGCCTCGCCGGGAAGCCCTACTCCGTGCTGCTCCAGCGCGGCCGCTTCATGTGCTGCCTCGAGGCGCGCGGCCACTACGCCCGCGCCGAGGCGGAGGCCGCCGCCACTCTCGACGCCCTCCGCTGCGCGCTCTCGCCACCGACGGCCGCAAAGCCTTCTCGTGGCGCTGCAAGTGTTGCTCCCCTCCTCCCCGAGCCTGGCATTGCAGGAGAGGCTGGCGCGGACCCTGAGGTCACCACCCTTGCGGTTGAGCTCACCGTATGCCTTGCTAATTGTGCCAGCAAGGGCAAGGTGAAGGAAGATGCCTGCTACGAACGTGTTCATAGCCTCGTTGAGCAGCTCCGGCCATGGCTCCGGTGAGATAACGCGCTCTGCCAACTCTGCATTTTTTACTAAGGAAGCATATACTGTGTGTGACTGAGATTTTGTGCGGTTGCAGGATTCCGACTGAGGAGGCGAGCAAGAAGTATGTGACTCTGCTTGTGAATGCACTGAGCCGCTGTGCCATTTTCCTGGCTGCCGAGTCTTCATTTTTCGACGCTGATCTTGTCCGTGAATTCTGTGTTGCAACCTTAGGGGAGTGTGAGAAGGCACAGCTGATTGAACGCTTGCCCATCGTACGTGTGTCTATCAATTTGATTGCCATTGAACTCAACAAATATAACTTAATTATATTGGTTAATGGTTTTACTGTTTATTCTTGTTGAAGGTTGCACGCAAGATCTGTTCTTCTGTAGATTTGAGTTGGGGTGAGAGCACATCGCTTTTGCTTGCCGTGCTTGAGTCTGTTTTACGTGTCAAGGTAATGTACCTCTGAAACATGTTGATTTCACTAAAATTCAGAAGAACATTAAACTATACAAAGTTTAGCGGCAAAAACCGTGACTTGGCTGTACCAAATGATTGTGAAGCTAGAAATATGGTCCCTATATTAGTGAGATTCCTTGCTATGGAGATGTGTGTGTGTGTGTGTGTGTGTGTGTGTGTGTGATTAAAAGTGGAATAAGGCTTGTCAATAGTTGGATTTTGCAAATTTATCTTACGAAACATTGTTTCCTGTCCATGGTTTAGACTTCTTTAGACACTGCATTTGTTCTTTAATTTAGGCTGGCTTAAGAAACTGTTCATCCGTGTCATATAGTAAATTTTGTGCGAGGTACTTACTGTTTTGGTTGCTTAAACCATCTAGTTCCTCCTCCCTGTGACTGATCAATTTCATGCAGATAAAACACATTGTCTTTCACTAAAATTTAGAAGCACGTGATTGTGCCTAAGTTTAGCATTAAAAGTGGTGTCTTGACAACATCACATGATCATGAAACTTACTTCCGACATTTAAACTATTAGTGTGGTTCCTTGTTTTGGAGATGTGCGGGTGTAACTAGAAGTGAATAAGGCTTGTTAATAGCTGAACTTTGTAAAGTTATCTTAGTAGACGTTGTTACTTGTTTCCAACCTATGGTTCAAACTTCTCGATTGACTGATAGAGTGCCCTTGTTATAATGTCAACCTGTTAGACTCGCATCACTTGAATACATCTTACTATGAGCTGGTGGTACTTATTTTAGTAGTGATACTGAATGTGCTAGATGCCTTGGAGCAGTAGATGCTGTTTAAGTGTCCTGATTCAGTATGTTGTCTTAATCTTGAAGCATTCTACCTCCTTGTGATTACTGATGGTGTAAGTCATCTCTACTATTAAAGGGGAGTTTGTTGTTTACATTTCCATCGCTTCCACCCTCTCATCGATACATGCCCCTTTCCGCCGATTTTTTTCCCAAACCATGCGATAACCCTGAAATTGTTGTAGTGTAGTATTGTGATTTTTCAGTAAAGATCCCGACCTATAAATATTCACAGCCCGGCTCATACGGGCGGACAATATTTACCCAGAGCCCTGTTGCGACCTCAATGCTCTTCTTGAAGGAGCTTACTTTAGAGCAAAAAAAGGGAATAAAAGTTAGGAAGACTACTGACGTAGGGCGGCGGGTGAGCTCAACCTCGAACCAAACAAGCAATTGACCGGTCCAACACGGAGTGAAATAGGAGCCGGTTTGACAGGAAGCTTTTGAAAACGACCACACCTCCTCGTTTCTTGGAAAAAAAAATCCCTTGCAAAGCAATCAACAGAAATCAAATAAATCACCAATAGCAAGAAATCCTTTGCAAGAAAACAACAAAATCAACTCATGTAGTTGTATGTACACAATCTCAATCAAATCATATCTTTCCTTACCTTTGTTTATGGATTCCCTCCACACAGCAAATCTCAATCTCAACCCAATCAAAATTTCCTACGCTGGACCACTAGAATAAAGTTGCCCCCGTTGCAACACACAGGTATTTAGGTAGTTATGAATAAATGACAATTAAGTCTTGCAAGCAGATTTCTGGTGTACCTCAGTTCTCATATATTGTTTGCACCGAGGCAATGAGTTATTTTACCAATAAGACATTGTTAGTTGTTGTAATATCATGCAACTTTTTTCAGGCCTACTTACCTAAAGCTTTGAACGAGCTGCTGGAGTTTATAGATTATTTTTCTCGGAGTTTTCTTTCAAATAGGGATGTAAATGCTGGTGCTTCAAAACTATTTTATGGACAAGGTGGTTTTTCTTCTGAGGTACATTATGTACTGTTTTTTTACCATTGCTTGATGTTAATTTATACCATAACAGTGCTATTATTGTTTTTGATTAATTAATTTGCTTGCAACTTATAGATTTCCCCGCCCATCGCCTCAGTTCTTCATCTTTATGCTACTGGATTACACTTCAGTAGACAGCAAATGGAAAGCGAAGATCAGCCCTCTATGTCAGTGGATTTTCTCAAGAATGAAAAGAACCTACAAACTTTGAACAATGCACTGGGCACACTAGAACGGATTTTCTGTGTCACTGATGGCAAATCCAGTAAACATGATAATTTGGGTAAATATTCAAGTACACTAACTGATGCCAGGCATCCCAATAAGAAAGACAGTTATAGTTGTTCTCAGTCACGTGAGCATATTAATTTTTTGGCATATTTGGATTCTTTGGAGTTTGTTTGCAAGATACTATTGCAGCCTGCAAATGCAGTTTGGGAGAGCTTCTTCAAAGAAAAAACAGTCCCCACTTCGGGGAAAATGACATGTGTCTTAATGGCACTGAATCAGTTTATTGATTCCAGCCTTTTTGCTTATAGGTAAAGCCCATAAAATTGTACTGTATTATCTCACTGCAATAATCGAGTGATTTCTGATTTTGCAAGCTGTTCTTTTGTGTGTTGTAGCAGTTGTACCAAAATGTCTGACGAAGAGAAGGAGAGATTAAATAAAACCTTACTGAGGGCCCTAGTGTCAGCAATCAAAATTTCCTTTGTGACCAAAGAGGCTATCCAGGTACCTAAGTCGCTTGTCCTATACTTGTATTTGAATCTTATTAATAGGAACTCAAGACCATTTAGTCATTTACCACTGGTGTTATTACTTGTGCATCATAGAACCCCTTGATTCAGCCTGTTATTGGTATCATCTTTGGAGCATTTTGTTGCATGTATAAGTTATTATCAATAAACAACTTTGTGTATTCTCCTTTACCAGTCCATTTGTGGAGAATTGCTGTTAAATCACCGAATTTACTATCTTCTACTACCATCCCTATTAATGCATTTTGCTTTCATAGTCCAGAAGAGCTTGTATTCTATCAATTGTGCCATTTCAAGTACATGGATAAAGCTTGAGGATTTCAAATATTTGATCCCTTCAATTGGTAACATCGGCGTGACACTTTATAATATTGGACATTTTGAAGAGGTACCCTTCTAAGGTGCTGGTCTTGTACTTAAATTTGCTTTTAACTACGGAGTTTTGTACGATTGACTGTTTTAACTGCTTCAGGCACCAAAGGCATTAGAACTATGCTGCCAAGCAACATGGGCACAGATCAGACTTTCTTACTGTAGACTATCAGCAAGAATGGAAGGTCACATCATAATTGAGGATCTACCGAAGGATACACTGAAGGATATCATTACAGATGCATTTGCTAGGATAGATAAGATGGTCAACACTCTCCATAGATGTGGCTCAAAAGTGATACGAGATATTGTTGTGAAGAGCTTGTCTGAATTGTTGGCCCATGGTGACGCATCAGATTATCACAAAAGCTATTCGGTTCTGATCGAGTCGTGGGTGAAGGTATTGACATAAAAAAACTAGAGAAGCTATCCCACTTCAAACACTTTGCTGATTTGGTTTTGTTTATTTCTTATGCAAACTTTAGATAACACTGAAGGATTTTTCGAATGACCAAAATATGGATAGTGCCCCACTTCTATATCACTCTCTAATGGGCTACCCATCTCCCTTGCCAAAGAAGTTGTTAGGCTCAATCTTAGAGCAGGTACCAGATTCTGTTTTGTTAGATTAAAAACAGTGTATCTTTATTTGGATCTCTTTCTGATGCGAAGTGCTTTGTGGACGTGCATTGGTTTTTGCAGGAATTATTAAAATATGGAGAAATGGAATCTCGTGCCACCATGCTCTGTGGAAATATGCAAATAAGAATAATAGATATTCTATTGAATGAACTTTATTGTTCAAAAGAGTACTATCTGGACAGATCAAAAGTTTTAGTTAGAAAGGCACATGCACTCCGTTCATCTGGGGTGCAAAACATAAGCAGGTGTCTCGAGTCCTTATCTGAAGCCATATCTTTACTGGTGAAGCCCTCGCCACCCCCTTCTTGTCCTGTTTTCTTATGTATACCATGGTAGGAAGTATTAGTATTGGTCCAGGAGTCCTATTAGGCTATGTTTCCTTTCCTTATACCCCAAGTCATGTGTAATATATATATGCTCCTTGGGCTACGCAATAGAGATAAGTTGCATCATAACATACCACGAGTGAGATCTAAGATCATTTTCTTCCATCGAACCAGCGAAGCATCTTACTGGATTCATCTCGAGGGAATGCGATCGTGATGCATGAATTAGCTATTGCATACTGCTTGCATGCACATTGTGCGCAGGAAGCCAATCGTGGCGGCAAGGTAACTGCTTCATATCCGAGCTGCATTTAGTTGAGTTCACAAGAATTGCTTGTAGTCACTTGTACTGTTGTACATTAGCTAGAACATGCCTTTCCTTTGTTTGCTCATGGTTATTTGTTATTTTGAATAGGTAATCTTTGATGATGCTAGGAGTGCCATTGGCTTGTGGTCAAAGATGGGTACTTCTCATCATTCTTCTCCTGGTGTGATCTTTCAACAACCATCAGAAACTCGTGTACCACTTCTTTGTTCTCTTGTTGATTTGTTGGCCATGAAGGTAAGTCAAAGCTAAAACTTATTAGGTTTGATAAGATATAACTGTGCCTTTAGCAAGATAATTATGTGTCTTTTGCCCTATATCAGGGTCACTTTGAGCTTCAGTTTGAGCTGTGCAAGATTATCATAACGATGTGGAAGCAAGAAAATTTACCCATAGAAAAGTTATTATCCATGTTATTTATCAACCGGCGCCTTAATCATGCATGCTGTCATCTCCCAGTGGACCAGAATTTTTTTTCTTATGTGGCAGAACACCTTGGTGTTGATTGCCGCAATACATTGTTTTGGAGAAACTGTTTCAAAGGAGATTATCCTTCTCTTTCTATGTTTCTTCAGCAGTTGTGGCCTGTTGAATTCTTTTCTCAACCGTGTGAATATTCCCTTGGAAATCAGTTTGGTTTCAATGCTAATGTTGATGGGATTGTTAAAGTTGCATCATCTCTGGTTTCTGAAGTAAGCTCAGTTACTAGCATTGCAAAAATGTAGTTCTTATTGTCCTTTAGTTTTTCTGTTATGCATCTTGTATTGCTTTTTGCAGGTTCCTTCGAATAATCAATCAACCTATCTGGCTGGCTGGCTGTATTATGATTTGTCAGAAAGACTTCTGTCAAGAGGACAACTTCTCCAGGTAATCATTTTCTCTCTCATCAATTTACTTTGGTGGAAAATCTCCAGCTATTATGAAATTTGCTTGACTGTAGAGCTGCTTTATAGTTTAGCCCCTTGTAATCAGAACAACTCTTTGTTTTGTTTTGCAGGCCATTTCATATGGAAGAGAAGCCCTCCAATTGCGCAAGAAGCTCCTAAAAAAGAAGTTCAAATTTAATTTGGGCAAGTTTGTAAGCAAGGAAAGCGAATGTTCTGGTGGGCAAGGCTTTGTTTCACTTGAAGCATGGGGACCAACAATGGCTGAAATTTGGCCAGATTGCACCAGGCCAAGCAGCATGAGAGATTCTTTCCTTACCCCATGGAATGTACTTAAATGTTACCTTGAAAGCATATTACAGGTATGACAATAGTGTGGCATGAGTTAAGTTCAGTACCAGCAAATTGATTGAAAAAGTTGGTGGAATATGTGTGTACCACCGCTAGCCATCTTTAACATAGTAAGATGAGTCCAACCTACTTATGAGTGATGGCTCATGTTGACACTGCTTTGGCTTTTGGCAATATCGCAATCATTTCCATAATGTAAAACATGGTCTCAAGTTGGCTACAGACTTTCTCATATTATTCATGTTTTTTCACTATGTACTCAGGTTGCTCTGATGCATGAGTTGATTGGTGATGGCGCCGAAGCAGAAGTTCTATTACGGACAGGAAAGGAGATATCATGTTTCCAAGGATTGCCAATTTTTGCTGTTGTTTTTACATCAGCGTTAGGTACATACATCTAGCGATGATCTGTCTGTTGGTTTATTGTTTTTATTCATCTGTGTTGGTTTTTATTCATTTATCCCTTCTTTCTCATCTTTTAGGTCAACTATACTGCAAGAGACAGCTGTGGGATGCTGCAGAGGGTGAGCTTAAACTTGCTAGGGATGTCCTTAAAGAAAATGGTGAATTCATTTCATGTGAGACATGCAGGTCGACCCTAGAGATATCAGTTGATGTGCAAGCTGGGGATCTGTTTTGGAATCAATTTGACAAAGATTTGCAAAAACATTCAACATGCAATTTGTCTCGTGCTTTAGGCATGTACCGATCTGCCATGGAGAAATTGAATGACACCAGTTTGGAATTTTCTGCTGGGTCCTGTTGTAAACTTAATACTAGTTGCATTTTGGGCAACAAAGACTGTATTGCAGAAACCAAGCGTGGAGCTTGTAATCGTGGGAAAAAACCCTTAGCAGCCAAGGATGGAGTGTTACCTCCATGTACTCCTTGTTTGTTGTTCAGTCAAGCACCTATTGACCAGTCCAATGAACTTGTGGGATTAAAATCTGAAAGGGTAAACTTGAAGAATGCCGAAAGTGCCCCACCATTGGATGTTAACGTTAAGAAGACATCCAGAACTTCATCACGTTTAGCCAAAGAACAGAATGCGGCAGCTCATGCAAAGACTAGAACCACCCGATCCAGCAAGCGAACTGCACATGTGAAAAGTGAAAAAGATCTAGCTGAACTGGATAGTGAGAATGACGTATCTGGGAGCGACAAATTGTCCACAGATGCTTTGGTCCGTGGGGAGCTAAGCTGCTCCCTTGATGGCGTTTACTGCAGCAGAGATGACATATGCAATATGTTTGGGTGTTGGAATTGCCTTTTTGTTAATTCACTCAATTCCGAGTCCATTGAGAATATATTGCAGTTCAGAAAAAACTGCATCCGCCGACGCCATCTTGTGTCTCTTCTGTTAAAAACAGGTACTATTTTTATCCATGTTCTGTTATGTGCCAAACCAATCTGTGATATACTTCAGTTATGAGACACACA
Organism: Aegilops longissima; assembly: GCA_021605205.1. Classification (NCBI taxonomy): domain Eukaryota; kingdom Viridiplantae; phylum Streptophyta; class Magnoliopsida; order Poales; family Poaceae; genus Aegilops; species Aegilops longissima. The sequence goes on from CM038681.1 coordinate 576,313,618, forward strand.
ATTGAAGGTTTCACATACCCTAAGGAATCTCATTGATTGGTAACTTGGTGCTTAATTATGTCAAAATCAAGTTAGCTGAAGTGTGCCTTGCCACAAAAGACGTGGCCAACACAATGGGGGCCCCAAGTGCTCAGCTTAGCTAAATTATTAGTCTATGATGGTGGTCCATGGAGTTAGAAAAGTGTGATCGGCCACAACAATGCCTGTGAAACAAACAGTAGCCTAAGTTTCTTACGCAAGTTGTACAAGTAGACACTCCCTGAAAGCTCTCACATCACAAATATAACGCTCCACATTTCTACATGCGATACTTGGAAATGTATGGATCAGTAGTTTGATCAAATTTGATTTCTTGCTTCTGTAGTTGGGCTACGTGTTGATCATTACTTATTAGTTAAGTTCCTTAATTCTTTCATATTATTCAGTCCTGATGTGCTGCCTTTGCAGCAAGAGCCTTGGGAGCTCAGGGTGGAAAGCATGGAGCTCATGAAGTTCATAGTATCTACTGGCAGTGTATATCATTGTTGTATTTCAGATCTCTTCCTCAAGGTTGTTATAGAACCTATGAGCCTCATTTAATTGGACTAATCATGAATGAAAATACTGGTGATTTTCTTTCTTTAGAGCGTGCGGAAATACTATGTAGTATGAGTTTCTTTGTGCTGAAGGGTTTCCTTTCAGAACAGTCAAGGTTTGTCTAAATCAATTCCCTATTATGCATCAGTCACATGCATAACATTCTGATCGTAGCAGTTCACGGCCCTTGCTAAACTGTCATCATCACTATCTGCAGGGATAGTTGCTGCAGCTTCTCTAGTGTACAAACGGCTGATATCGTTTCTTGGTTGCTGAAAGCTTTTGTGTTATCTGGAGAGAGTCCTTCACTTCTTCAGGAGGTCTGTGATATTCTCAAGTCATTCTCTCTTGTAATTTTAAATGCTTAGTTTGTATATCTTTCTACCTCTTTTTGTGAGTGTCTGCTCAAGTCAGGCTATTTTTTCCTTTTGTCGTCAATTATACACTTGCTCATGTCTTTACATCCAACTCCCCCATTGCAGGTTTGCAGGCTACTCACATGCATATTCTTACTCTCAACGATAGATTCCACAGTTCAATTACCTTTGTATTCCAAGGGATCTCTCTCTTTGAATCATTGGGCTGCTTACTTTCATCAGGCTTCTGTTGGAACTCATCTCAATTGCCATTACCTTGCAAGCTTACAGGCATTGCCCAGAAAAACAGATTCGAAGGTTTGTACCACTCCGAAGTTCACAACCAGATTAACACATACTGGCATACTTCATTTGTTCTAATAATTTCCCCTTCATGTTTTCAGGGTCTTGTTGGAGATTTCGCAAACAAGATAGATGAGGTCCCAAAGTTTCTAAGGTTCAAAATTTTAAATAGTTAACTTGCTGATTTATTGTTTCATATGGTGTATGTACATGTATAATTAAACTACAATTTCGGTATCAGGTTTTCATTGGCAGACATGGAACATCTCGAAAAGCATGTATCAGAATTCTTCAATCAACTTCCTGATGTACCAATTGTGTGCATTAGTATGCTTGGAGGTGATTTTGTGAATGTTCTTGGGGAAGCACTTCTTCTCCCTTCCCTGTTTCCTGCTTGGATGTTGCTCTCAAGGTTTGATTCAACAAACAAGCCTACCACAATGCTTCTACCAGTGGATTCTATTTCAAAAGGTGTGTAGATTGCCTGTTGTGTTGCATAGTCTTATAAGTTAATATTGGGTCTCTTGCACTTTTTATTCACATGCTTATTGTTTGACAGAAGCACATAATGAAGACTCTTCTATCAAAGAACTGGATAATCCAACTAGAGCTTCAGATAAGAATTGGAAGTGCCCTTGGAGCTGCACTATTATAGATTATGTGGCTCCAACTTTCAGAAAGCTACTTGAGGATAACTTTAGATCCCTCTCTGGTGCAATTGATATTCCAAAGGATGGACAGGCAAATACAGTAAGGTGGTGGTCGGATAGAATGAAGCTCAACAACGACCTTAATGAGATACTGGAGTAAGATTTCTTATGTATGCTACGTGTGCAACTGTAAATATTTGAAGACTGTCTCTAGATATCTTGCTCTGTACATTATTGAAGATTTGCGTTTTCATTATAGGATTATGTTTTAAAAATCAATATTCCTTTGTTCTGATGTCTTTATTTGCCGTTTTGAACAGAAACATGGAAAAATTGTGGCTAGGACCCTGGAAATACCTTCTGCTGGGGCACCAGCACCAATCAGCTGACCAACACAGTGAGGCAGTGCTGGAAAATCTAATCACTGGTCTAGAATCAGAATTCAAACTTGAAGCAAATCCAGCACTCATCAAGGTCATCCTTGGTGGGGTTGCATCAGTGGATGAACTGAAAGAATGTGTTTCTCAGCTTGTATCATATAAAGCTTACTTTGGCAGGGGAGGGTGTTGTGGAAGAGATAGGCTTAGAGCCTTCTCTTGCCAGATTGATGCTGAAGCTCTGGTGTCCCTTGAGCATTTATGCAATGGTGTAGTGAATGAGCTGGCCGAGCCAGTTGAGAGAACTCCAGTGATTTTAGTTCTGGATACTGATGTGCAGGTGAGCATTATGATATCCTTATTATTGGCTATCTCTTCTGTTATTAAAAAGGTCTTTTTGACTCTGTTATAAGTTTTGACGGATGTTCCGCCTTACTGATTAGCCACTGGAAGGGATAAATTAAATGAAAGCTGTGTCATCATTTGCATCTACCTTGATGTGATCTAATGTAATTCATTTTTGCGGTAAATAATTAAACAATGGATGAAACAAAACTGTAAGGATCTTTCATGGTAAATTTTAGTGTAGCAATATTCTTTAACCTCGAAAGGAAATGTTCTACTGCTAGCTTTCTCATATTCTTTGTCTAGCAATATTGCCAATAGAAGCTTTTTTCGATCCCCAACATATATCTTCTTTAACCTCTTCTTAAAAATGATTGAGTGCAGATGCTTCCTTGGGAGAACTTGCCTGTGTTAAGGAATCAGGAAATGTACCGCATGCCGTCAGTGAGAAGCATCTTTCTAGCATTGACTAGAAGCACTAATCATCAGAAAGATGCCAGTGTCATAGACCCCCCTTTTCCTGTTATTGACCCTTTCAATGCATTCTATCTGTTGAATCCTGGTGGTGATTTGATCAGCACACAAGAGGAATTTGATCAGTTGTTTAGAAACTACGAGTGGAAGGTAACGATGATCTGTTAACTATTTAGAGATGATGAGAAAATGTGCTGCTTGTTTAAACAACCTTCTCAATGGTGAATATTGCAAAAGAAGAATCCTACACCTGTGTTGTATAAACAATGTAGTCTGGCTTGCGGAAGTGGAACCTTTACTGTTTTCTTTAAACTCTAGAAATGGTAAATATAAATAGTTGGAAATCTGGTTTCCTGGTAGCTTTTGGTGTAGACTCTACATTTGAGTGTATTGTTAGTTTCACTAGTCAGGCATGCATCAAGTTTAGCATACTATATATAGATGATGCAACCTGCTGAAATGCTTTAACGTCTGTCACAAGGAAATAAGCCATGTATCCAAGAATAATGCAAGCTAGTTAAAGTATAAATTTGGATTTTTCTTAAAGCAATCACCAGCATATAATTGTGATGCATTGATGCCATGCAGGGAAATGCTGGGGATGCTCCAACAGCTGAAGAGCTTGTCTTGGCCCTGAGGAATCATGATCTTTTTCTCTACTTTGGACATGGAAGTGGTATGCACTATGGTCTATGGATATAAATATTGGTAGTTAAGTCATTTTGCTGGCTTGTATAATGTGCTTGTGTCGGAGTCATTTGAACTTCCACGGCTTCAACCTTCAACCTTTGAAGCCATCAAAGTGTAGCGCATTACCATAATATCCATACTATAGGATGCAAGCTAAAAAACAGTGTCTGGTTCTTCTATGGGCATAGCTACCCGTGTTAAGTTATTTTGTACAAAATGCTCACCAAGCTTCTATTGAAAGCTTCCACAGGAACTTTAACTAGTATTTGATGACACATACTTTTATAGAACTTATTACTTGTATAGTAGTATAGTGGCAGATGTATCAGTAGGAACTATTGCTTCTGATGCTAGTGCTAACAAATGCCTTCAAGTCTGATGGTTTGATGACCACTTGTGCTATTATTATTGAGGAATATGAACTCCCAGCACTTAGTACCGTTCAGTATTCAGATACTTTTTATAAACTGGGTACTGCTCAGGTATCTGTTGTGGTGTTCTAACTAGTCTGAGAAAATGTTGCAGGAAGCCAGTATGTCTCTGGAAAGGAAATTGAGAAATTAGATAATTGTGCAGCTGCTCTCCTCATGGGTTGCAGTAGTGGGACACTTCATTGCAAAGGAGCGTATGCTCCTCAAGGGGCCCCTTTGTCTTATTTATTTGCAGGTTCTCCGTCCGTCATTGCAAATCTCTGGGACGTCTCAGATAAAGATATAGATCGATTTAGTAAAGCACTGCTCAATTCATGGCTGCAAGAAAATGTCACGGCTGCCAAGAATTGCTCTAAATGTTGCCCTCTGACACAAGAATTTGAGTCCATGACCATCGCCGCGAAGGACAATGGTAGGTCAAGACGAAAAGGCTCACGAGCTAGGAAGCATCAACAGACAGTAGAGATGGGCGGCAGCAGTAGTTGCTGTAACTGCGGGCACAGGCGAATAGCTTCACATATAAGTGAAGCTAGGCGTGCTTGCAGGCTTCCTCTTATGATCGGTGCATCTCCTGTTTGTTATGGTGTGCCTACTATCATCAGGAAGAAGTAATGGACATGCAGTGTTCTAATGGGAGATCATCGAGGACTGCATGCTGTAGTTCTGGGCTTTGAGCCACTGATGCAAACCGCATCGCACCGAGGGAAGTGCCATGATAGGCATGTCATTGGACAAGCTCAAACGTTCTGGTGACATGTCTATGCTGTTGTTTGTACTTAGCAGCAGATGCAGAGCTAACAAGATAATGCTGATTGGCTGTTTTTTACCCGAGGACCAGCCCGGAATTTCATCAATTCTGACGAGATTCAGTGCTGTGCCAACACAGGGTATATACGAGTAAAATTATGCTCCCGGAAATCAGTAGCCTGTAGAGCAAATGAACCTTGATCTGTTGTTAATTTGTTATACATGTGATTCCAAATGTAATTTTGAGCACATATGTAATCTTATATGTTCTGGAAATCAGTAGCATGTAGAGCAACTGAACCAGCCCCAAGGCAACTGGTAACTGTTTTTTGTATTATTTTGTACACTACAGATCTGATTCTTTCTGTTACATTATAATATAGCTGGTTTAATTGTATGTTCTCGTATCGTTGTAGCTTCCATAATATAGCTGGCAAAGATTTTCTCCTTCAAAAGTCAAGCTTCATAAACTTTGACCAAATTTAAATCAGGTACGAGACATGTTTTTTTACATGGATTTTGCTACAAATTGATGTCAGGTTTTTTTAGCAAGCATGACAAATCCTTGCCATGTTCAGTTTTTTTGCCAGGAATTGCCGTGCTTCTAAAAAAATTGCCATCCCCGCAACAATATAATTTGACATAAAAAAGTTTGATTTGCCATGTTTAAAAATCCGATGCCAGACTTTAGCATTTCTGTTTTATATTAGATATTCTTTGTCGAACTCTGACAATGTTTGACTAGTGAAAAATGCCTGTACGCACAATGTTCTGGAAGGAAGGGAGCACTATGCCAAAATGTGCTGTATTATGTGAGCGCATCTGCGCATTTCATCGTTCTCATGTCTGCAATGATTCATGGCTTCACCCGGCAGTGCAGTGAGTGCTGTATTTAAAACCCAACAACATGTCACAAGTGAAATACGCTGAACAACGCAGTATCCAACACAGCAGAGCCACGCACACAACAAAGAACAGCAGCTGAAACAATTGGAAACTACACAAGCCGCACCAGATGGATGCGGCATTTTCCTTTTTCAGCAAAGAATGTGAAAATGATACATGGTTGATGGAAAGCAATTGATGAGCTGAGGTTAAGACAAACTACTTTGGTACAATGATCATGAACAAGTAAATTTTGGTTGGAATTGATGAATGCCAGGCACCAGGGAATCAGCTGTGCATGTACTCTGGTGACAGAGCCCCTGCCTTCTCAATTAGAATCTAAAAACAGTCTTCCACGGTTCCTACGGCGTCGCCGGCGACGCCTGTCTGATCTAAGCATACCCGCGCCTTCCCCTCCGGCCAGAGCCATGTCATCCTCGTCATCGCCTTCCGAGGTGAAAGGGTATGGGGTGGTTCCATTGGCACCACCGCTGCTAACCGCATAACCTTCCTCGGCATCTCCAGGCATGCCGCTTGGACTCTGGAGACTTTGTGTTCGGTGTCGCTGAGCAACTTGACGCATCATGAATATTATCAACCTCCGAGCGTTATCCGCCTCCCGGTCATTGCCACGATCGTCGTCGTCGCTGTCTTCGTCCTCCAAGTCCGCTCCATCCTCCAGGTCCAACACATAGTCACCCCAAACCACTGCCCTCCCCATTGATGAAGTGACCGTGCTGAGTGCGTCTTCCCTCTCTCTTTCAAACTCGAGCGATCTCCACTTCTGTTCGACGGCGGGATCCACTTCCCTTGGCTGCACAAGAGGGTGCTCCAACTTCACATGCTTGCGGAGTTCCTTGTACGTCCCCACAAATGAGCAGCCATCCTGCATACATGTTCTCCTTTTTCCGTTCAGATAACTCCGAGCTGGTTCTACCACAGTCCACCCCTTCACTTTGCCACGACACAATGGGCATGCGAGGTCAATGGACTCAGTCTTCTCCACTGCAGTCAATGGCACAAAGTCCAAGGTACTGCCAACAGTGCTGGCAGGCAGTTCCTCAAGCAATGCCCCCTTGGTGTATGCCTTCTTGAACTGATCGAGGCAATTTGAGTGCCGGTAGCTAGTTCCACACATGTAAGGGCGACAGCCCTTGTCATGAGATGAACAAAGGAGAAGCACAGCATTGTGTGGGTATTCCATGCACACGGAGCAGTTGGCATCTTCCCAGTCCATCTTCTGCACAGTTGGCAGTGCTTTCTTCCTGTTGGCTCCTTTCATTGCCTTCCAGCGGTATGAAGGAATGGGATATGGTGTGGCCCTGAGACGACGAGCCGCATGCCTCTTTGCCCTTGCATTTCTTGCCATTTTCTTGGAAACCTGTCTGGAAAACCATCACTACATAAGCACCTCATAACAGTGTAACTTATGATAAACAGGAGGATTAATACTAGAACATAAAGGAGGGAAGAGATCAGCACCACACCAGGAACATGAACAAACAAAAGAAAGTCCCTTCCAATTATGTTAGTATAGTGACAATCAAAGTCATACGAAGGAGAAAATACTATCAACTCATCCAGCATATTCTCTGCCCCGAATGGTTCAACGGCATAAGCAGCAGGCCAGCAAAGAGGGGTGACACCATGGAACACAATCAAGTAGACTGGCTACAGGTGCCAATTTCATTAGGTTCTGGGTACTGGGATCATACACTGCCAAGATCACCAGGAGAAAGTTCTACCCTAGAAAGAAAAACGAATATGCAAAGCCAAGCCCTGAAGATTCCTTGATCTGCATCACTCATGATGAAGAACACATCATAGATCAAAGTCCACAGAGATAATGTAGAAGGTTGTGAATTGTGTCAAAAGCACACAAGTAATAAAGCTGAAGCATATTACTGATGAAAGTGTATCAACAGATTGCCAATATACATACAACCAAGAAGCACATCAACTTGTAGGCAAATAATCATGTTTTCATCACCAAATCGACCCTCCCCCAGATTTAGATTGAGATAAAAACAAACTATTTAGCAACATTACCACACAATTGCAGCTTTACTCTTGCAACAGCTGTCCTTAACACAGGCAATCAAACTTCAGATCCACAAGAATGGCTAACAAAGCAGCACAGGCACCAGAAGTCACAAATAGACTTTCTGGGATCCAAGTAACAGTTGGGAAGGCAGATAAAGAAAGAAACAAGGAGCTGGCACAACCGGGAGCATTGAATAATGAAATACATCAGATGTGATCTACATTCCCCATTAAAAAAGAACACCTAAGAGCCAGATAAGACTAGCTAAAGGAAAAAAAACCAGCGACTCACATGGAGCATCTCAGCTCGACTCAGATCTGCCAGATTAGATGTGAGAAAACAAGGAACAACACATACTACTTTTTTTAATCGGAGAGAATCATTTGATACTGCACTTGGGCCAAAGATTCCATCCTTTGAGGACATGCTACGTTACTACCAGCACACGGAAAGAATATGAAGCAAAGGTAGCTCCTTTAAGTTTCACTTTGCGCCTGGTCCTGCTTACACGATAAATGCAGATTGCAAGCACATGGAAGGAGGTTGGGAAATGATCTCTTTTGCCGCAACTTGGGGTCTTGGACCCAAATCCAGCATTCTCAAGCCAACATTAGCAGCAAAAGGAAGCATTTATTTTCCTTCCGTGTAGTAGCAGCACCCTATCCACTCGATGGTGCAGTAGTAACTAAGCAAGATCTCTCGTCCTGCACTTCGGGCGAAGGACTGCATGGCAGAATGCTAACAAATCTGGAGACCAGAGTTTTGTTGACTCCTAATTATTCACATTCCTAGGGAAATGAGCATCAACAGACTACAGTTTTGTTCTTCCTTTCTGTTGAGTGAATCATTTTTTCCAACAGAAAAAGAGAAATCTAGACACAAGAACAATCGCAACTGCACATCAAATTCATGGACCACGCCATTGTGGCACATGGTTCGAATCTACACTAGAGGCAGAGCCAAACACCCAAGCGCAAGCCTCAAAATTACTGCTTCATCGACTCGGAATTGGCGGAAGAGAAGCCTCGTTTGGTGAGGTAACTTAAATTCACAGCAAAGGCCCAAGAGATCGTGAGCGCAAGCACCCAAATCCTCACTGTCCGGGGCGAAATTCCCACGGAGAGTGTGAATTTTGGTCGCCTCATGATAGATCCCTGACCAGACCGTTCCCCGGCAGCGCGCCCACCGGATCACGGCCCCGGGCCGCCTCCTTCGCGCGGGAACCAGCCGCAGAGCACCCGAATCGGCGCCGGAACACCCGAAATTCCCCGGGAAGAGGCCGTTTCCCCGCAATTCCCAGCCTGCGCGACACGCGAGCAAACACCCACAGGAAGCAGACCTCACTCTATCCTCGGCAGACCAGAACCACGAAACCAGCCGAAGCGAATCAGAGGTGGGTGAGGGAATCGGGAGGAAGGAGGGGTGGATATATACCTAGGCCGCGGCGGGGTCGGCGAGGGGCGCGGGTCCGGGCGGTCCCGGCGGCGGGCGCGAGGCCGCGGCGGAGTCGGGCACGGCGGGGCGACGACGGCGAGGGGCACGAGGAGGGGGAGGAGTGCAACGGAGCGCAGGGGAACGGAGAGGACAAGGACGCAAGTTATGGAGGCCAACGATTTGGTCGAGGGAAGGGAGAGAGAGAAGAAGAAAAGTGGCGCAAAAAGAAGAGAAAAAAAAAACGGATAAGGAAAAAAAAGAAGAGAGGAGAGAGAGAGAGAAGAGGGAAGTTGGGAAATGGACGCAAGGGGAGGGAGGGGAGAGAGGAGAGGATGGCCGGTGGGCCAGAGGAGGCTGGGGGATAGATAGGCAGAGGCAGCCACGCTCCTTGTTTTTTTGTTGCGTTCGCGTTGCAATTACGGCTGGTTTTTGGGGCGGGGGAGGCGTGGGGCGGGTCCGTGGACCGAGCCCGTCGCGGGCGGACACGAGGGCCGTGGGCGGCGTCCATGCGGGCGGTGAGGCGCCGCTCTGAGTGACGCAACCGACGGGATCGGAGGGGCATGTGCTGCATATTCTCTCCTTCAGATTTATTCATCCCGGGGGCGGCGGGCATTTTTTACCCCGTGTGTTAAAAGGAAAGGAATTTTGATTCCTTCGCGCTGATAATAATACTACGTCACGTGGTCTCTTCACCTTTCCAAGCCTCGTCTCTCCGACGACGCAAGCAGTAGAGCCGACGATCCAAAAAAGAAAAAAATGCAGTAGAACCGACGATAACCGCGAACGATGCTAACATTTGGTTTCGGGGTTATTTTTCTTTTCATTTCGATCGAATTACCGAGCTATGGCATCTCGAAAAAGCTCATATGGCCCAGTCTTCTTCTTCTTCTTCTTCTTCTTCTTCTTCTTCTTCTTCTTCTTCTTCTTCTTCTTCTGGAGCATATGACAAAGTGGATGGGTTTTACTCTCGTAGGATTTACATTATAAAAGGTCTGGCATTGCAATCTTGTACCCCTATTTTCGGGTGTTCTGTGAGATCCTGCTAATAAAAAAGGGTCTTAATCAGTGATTTGTCGACGAAACCACCAAGCACATGCCCTTTTGGTGCCCAAAAGATTATGACTTATTGCTAGTTTGTTGCCAAGTTATAGCCTATAGATTGTGCTATCAATGAGCTAAATTAATAGGCCGCCAAAGGATAATGTTTTGTTCGTTTTAGTGCCTTTTCTGCTTCAAATATCCCCTTGATTTTCACTATCTCATAGGTGGCACCATTGTTATAGTGGAAACGGTCGCCTCGATTAGACAACCCATCGACATTCATTGGAGCCACACTCCTCTTCACTTGACCGCACAAACTAGGTCATCATCTCCTGCACCGACCAATCATCATCCTCGTTGAAGTGGGCAGCACTAGTGCCACTACATCGTATTGACCAAGAATGCCCGAGGCTTGGACCTTGAGATCTCCTAGCCTGTTTTCCCTCCTTGCCCCACCATCTCCTTGACAATCACTACGGCGAGGCAACAGTTGAGTGTAGGCCCATCAGACGAGGAAGCAACAACATTACTAACTGACGATGCAGTGGAGCTTGTGGTTAGTCATAGCTAACTAGCCCAACGGCAGCGGCGACGTTTAAGCCCATTGCTAAGTTTTGTGGGAGTTCTCAATTTAAAATGTTAACGATAAACCCCCAAAAGATATAACCCTTTATGACTCGTAGAGAACACATATTGTGCACCTAATCAAATTTAAATACGTGAGTAACATACATATATCTTAACACAATCATTTCACTTTAAATTTGATTGAAGACTCGAGGAAAGAATGCAACGAAAAGTAGTTAATTTGGATTGCGCGCCGGTTAACACTAGTAAAACTGAATTTTCTGTTTATGTTTCTTGGCTCGTGTTTTGAAATTTCTACTTCACGATAGACGACACATTATTCTTGTGACCTCATTTTATCTTTAGATTTTGTTTGAGAACTTTGAGCAAAGTTCTCGGCTTAAAATGCACCCTTTGCACCACAAGATGCGTTGTATATGGTACGTTCTTCGAGCTGTGCACAATCTTTAAAATACCGATTACAATATAGACGCACATGATCACACATCGTTTATTGAAGACTGGACCGAAATTGCAGAGCTTTAAGATCAATGAAATCACCACATGCGTAGAATAATCTGAGTCGTACATAATTGTTGCACTTCTCTTATTTAGGACTTGGTGTGGGTAAACACGCTGTTCAGCTGCACGACAATACGCGTATTTTTGCGTGCGTGACGTGGTTTGGTGGTATTATTACAAGAGGACAGGGTCACCGTTTTCTGGTCGCTTAGACGGACATTTTCTTTAAGAGACTAGAGAGACTTTCACACGAACAAGTAAGGAGAAGAGTGAAAACAACCGCAACCTTGGCTTAGCTGTCTTCCTGTGCGATTTGGCCACCGTGCAGATCAGATGGATGGATCAAGGGCGACTAAGCTGGAAGATTCCTGCAGACTACTACTAGCACTAATACCAGCATGTGGCAGGAAGAGAATAATGATGCGATCAAATCTGGATGGGGATAGATAGGGTCTGGATGGATGGACCGCGAAGCGCAGCACGCACGCACTGGATTTGGGTGCTGTTGGCTGGCATCCTTTCTTGTTCTCGAGCCTGAAAACTCAGTTTCGGTGGTTCAGACTTCAAACTTCAGAGGAAGAAAACGCAGACGGGGAAAGGATGCTACGGGGATCACATGATCGATGCTGCGTGGTGGTCCCGCTTTGGACCTCTCCCCCCATGATGAAAACCGTGAGGCATTGAGTAATTTTATATTAGTATTCCCTCCGTCCGGAAATACTTGTCATGAAAATGAATAAAAGATGATGTATCTAGATGTATTTTAGTTCCAGATACACCCATTTTTATTCATTTTGATGACAAGTATTTTCGGACGGAGGGAGTATTTATATGTGCTATATGACTTCAGATTCCGTTGTCGATTACCCTTTTCTTTTCTTTTCTATCCTTTTTCTTTTCTTTTCTGAGATGGTGATTTAAACTTGTTCTCCGTATGATTTAGTATGTTTTTTCAGAAATTGAGTACCTACCACTGAAGAGATTTCAGCCTTAACGAGTTACACAAAGGGGCAAATGTGAGGGTTTGATCCCTGGAGGGTTGGGGTACAACCACCCTTGACCCTTCTAGTCAATCAACCACAAATTGATTCTCAGTCAGCGAGATGTAATTGGGCAGGGTAGTTAATTTCTCTGTTATAACACGGGAATGGTTTCCACCGGACTAGCAATATTCCTCCCATTAATTAGTTCTCATTTCTTTCTTCTCTAACGGAAAACAAAACTTAAATTTGAAACAAACCCAGCATGAATAACCAAAAAACAAACAATCAAACACTATTTATTTTTGTTATGTATTTTGTTTCTTTGTGTGTATTTTGATTTCAATTTAATCTTTTTAGGGACCGTTGACACATATCTTGTGAACATTCATGAAAAAAATAAATAAATTCTTGAAACATTCAAGTTAGATTTTTGTGCAGTGGTACCATGTCAACCATGGCATCACACGATTTTTATGAAAGATGGTGGCTAGAGAATGCAACGGGCTTGCTGTTTTGGCTTCGACAAGGCTTCGGTGAGCAAGTTTCATTGTCAGCGAGCCCGTATTAGCTAGTCTCGTGCCTCAAATGTCTTTCAATGAGAGGTTAGTGGCTTTTGCATGTTTGTTTCATACATGGAAGATTGTCAGTGATGTTGCTTATATATGCACATAACTAGTGTTGCATGCAGGGTTTTCATGCTGCAATGGTCATACAGTCCGTATCTCGTATTTGAGAATAAACAACCAAGGAGGCGAACGACTGATGGTACGCCCCGCCCTACTAACACTCAACAAACATCTAAAGACATTCAATACAACTTATAAACATATATACACACTCAACAACATCTAAGCTTAAGAGCCTATGTAAGACTACCTGCGGAGCTTCATTGACGAAGTCACTACATAACACCATATCACCTGTTAGTCAATAAAAATACTATGTTGATACAAAGAACCAAGCTTGAAGTTCGACTCTGCTAGAAAAGGAAAAAACCTCTACCAACCAAGTGAGCAAACATTCTGTTCCTTTTATTTTACTATTTGAAAATGAGGGACCTAAACGCAACCAAATCTCCAGCAACTCTTCAAAAGCCCTTCATTTGAACATCCTAGACCCTTGAACCATCCTCCATCGCCTGTAAAGAAACACTTGGAGCAAAAAAGTAGGAGTTGAGTTTGCTGAAGCGAGAGCCGCATCATCGCGCCATCTAAACCATGAACCCTGTGCCGAACATGATGCATTGTTGTTACTATCATGCATCCACCGTTCAACCAAAAGTCAGTGCCAATGGGGTGACAATATCCAATGCACCACTGCTTGTTATAGATCATAACCCACATTGGGCTCCTCAGTGTTGGAGTTTGCAGTACACAACAAGATTCCCCTTAGTGATAAATCAAGGTTGAAAGATCGTGGATGTCGCCTAGAGGGGGGGGGGGGGTGAATAGGCGCTTTTAAAATAATTACGGTTTAGGCTTGAACAAATGCGGAATAAACCTAGCGGTTAATTTGTCAAGCACAAAACCTACAACAACTAGGCTCACCTATGTGCACCAACAACTTATGGTAAGAAAGATAAACAACTAAGTGATAACAAGATATATGACAAGAAACAATATGGCTATCACAAAGTAAAGTGCATAAGTAAAGGGCTCGGGTAAGAGATAACCGAGGTACGCGGAGACGACGATGTATCCCGAAGTTCACACCCTTGCGGATGCTAATCTCCGTTTGGAGCGGTGTGGAGGCACAATGCTCCCCAAGAAGCCACTAGGGCCACCGTAATCTCCTCACGCCCACGCACAATGCAAGATGCTGTGATTCCACTAAGGGACCCTTGAGGGCGGTCACCGAACCCGCATAAATGGCAACCCTTGGGGCGGTCATCGAACCCAGACACTTTGGCAACCCTTGGGGCGGTCACGGTACCATCAAATTGCTCGGGCGATCTCCACAACCTAATTGAGACCCGACGCTGTCGGAGCTTTACACCACAATGATTGAGCTCCAAGCACCACCAACCGTCTAGGGCGCCAAAGCACCAAAGAGGAACAAGCACAAGGGCACCAAGCACCCAAGAGTAATAAGCTTCTCAACTCGTAACTTCCACGTATCACGTGGAGAACTCAAACCAATGCACCAAATGCAATGCAAGGGCACACAGAGTGCCCAAGTCCTTCTCTCCCAAATCCCACCAAAGCAACTAATGCTAGGAAGGAAAATGAGAGAAAGAACGAAAGAAGAACACGAAGAACTCCAAGATCTAGATCCAAGGGGTTCCCCTCACTTAGAGGAGAAAGTAATTGGTGGAAACGTGGATCTAGATCTCCTCTCTCTTTTCCCTCAAGAACTAGCAAGAATCATTGGAGGGGTTGAGAGTTAGCAAGCTCGAAGAAGGTCAACAATGGAGGAAGAACACGAGCTCAAAGGATAAGGTTGAATGGGGAAGAAGACCCCCTTTTATAGGAGCTCCCGAACCCAACCGTTATGCTCACAGCCCGCACAGAGCGGTACTACCTAGTACCCCTTCGAAACACAACAACGAGGAGGCAAAAAGGCTAGAAGAACCGTCGAAGCGGTAGTACCGCTCGTCCTCACGGTACTACCGCTCGACCTCACGGTACTACCGCAAATGGTAGCGATACTACTGCTTGCGAGCGGTACTAAAAAAAATACTTCTGTGCCTACTTCCACTAAGCAAAACACGAGATTTTGGTCCGGAGCGGTACTACCGCTTAGGAGCCGCGGTAGTACTGCTCTGGAGCGGTACTACCGCTCAGGAGCCGCGGTAGTACTGCTCTAGAGCGGTAGTAAAAAATTACATCCGCTCTAGTCGCGGTAGTACCGCTGCAGCCTTTACCAAAACAACCACAACTTTTGCAAACGGACTCCGAATTCAACGAAACCAAGTTTGTTGGAAAGCTAGCGACAAGGGCTAACACAATCTTGAAAGAAATACCAATAAGAAGAAAATGAGAAAATGCCCAAAGGAAAATGGTGAGAACCCTTCCTCGGATAAGACCGATAAAACCTCCAACACCGAAAACATCATAGAAGACGCATGTGAACTCCGTTTTCGATGAACTCAAGCTTGCCATCAAGATGACCATAAGCTCTAAGGCTCACAAAGAGAACCAAACAAGAACCAAGAAACATGATGCAAGGATGCAAGGGTTTGAGCTCTCTACTAACGATACGATCAAGCTACCAACTTGAGAGCCCCCCTTGATAGTACGACAAACGATCATATAACCCGGTCTCCCTACTACCACCACGAGACCGGTAAAATAGAAAACCTATCAAGGGCAAACCTTTGCCTTGCACATGGTCCACTTGAGCTAGATGATGACGATCTTGACTCCCTCAAGATGGACCACCTTTCTTGATTGCGTTGGCTCGATGAAGACTAGATGGTTGCTCCCCCATAGTCCACTATGGGTGAGCCACTCTTCGGCACATCTTCACAAGTCCATTGACACCATAATGGATGGAAAGAATCAAGCACTTGATCTCTTTGTGATGCTCCACTTGAACTTGCGCACAGCAATCTTGATGACGATCACCACTTGATGTCATCCTTTCCATGGGTTGTATGATATCTTCCTCTGGACGCAAGCCCATGGACACGTACCTAACCCCACATAGAACTCCCACATAGACCATGGGTTAGTACACAAAGTGCAATGGACAAAGCTTACCATACCATGGGATCACTTGATCCACTCTTGACTTAGTCTTGATCAACCTTGAATCTTTCCAACTCTCTTCATTTGGATGATGTCTTGAAGGTAAACATGAATGATCACACAATATTCTTCTTCAAGACATGCTTGCAATAAGCTCAACACTCACATGATCAATCTTTGGATAATTCTTCTTCCATTAATTAGCAATATTCCTCCCATTAATTAGTTCTCATTTCTTTCTTCTCTAACGGAAAACAAAACTTAAATTTGAAACAAACCCAGCATGAATAACCAAAAAACAAACAATCAAACACTATTTATTTTTGTTATGTATTTTGTTTCTTTGTGTGTATTTTGATTTCAATTTAATCTTTTTAGGGACCGTTGACACATATCTTGTGAACATTCATGAAAAAAATAAATAAATTCTTGAAACATTCAAGTTAGATTTTTGTGCAGTGGTACCATGTCAACCATGGCATCACACTATTTTTATGAAAGATGGTGGCTAGAGAATGCAACTGGCTTGCTGTTTTGGCTTCGACAAGGCTTCGGTGAGCAAGTTTCATTGTCAGCAAGCCCGTATTAGCTAGTCTCGTGCCTCAAATGTCTTTCAATGAGAGGTTAGTGGCTTTTGCATGTTTGTTTCATACATGGAAGATTGTCAGCGATGTTGCTTATATATGCACATAACTAGTGTTGCATGCAGGGTTTTCATGCTGCAATGGTCATCTGATCCGTATCTCGTATTTGAGAATAAACAACCAAGGAGGCGAACGATCGATGGTACGCCTACCTACTAACACTCAACAAACATCTAAAGACATTCAATACAACTTATAAACATATATACACACTCAACAACATCTAAGCTTAAGAGCCTATGTAAGACTACCTGCGGAGCTTCATTGACGAAGTCACTACATAACACCATATCACCTGTTAGTCAATAAAAATACTATGTTGATACAAAGAACCAAGCTTGAAGTTCGACTCTGCTAGAAAAGGAAAAAACCTCTACCAACCAAGTGAGCAAACATTCTGTTCCTTTTATTTTACTATTTGAAAATGAGGGACCTAAACGCAACCAAATCTCCAAAGAACTCTTCAAAAGCCCTTCATTTGAACATCCTAGACCCTTGAACCATCCTCCATCGCTCAGAAGAAACACTTGGAGCAAAAAAGTAGGAGTCGAGTTTGCTGAAGCGAGAGCCGCATCATCGCGCCATCTAAACCATGAACCCTGTGCCGAACATGATGCATTGTTGTTACTATCATGCATCCACCGTTCAACCAAAAGTCAGTGCCAATGGGGTGACAATATCCAATGCACCACTGCTTATTATAGATCATAACCCACATTGGGCTCCTCAGTGTTGGAGTTTGCAGTACACAACAAGATTCCCCTTAGTGATAAATCAAGGTTGAAAGATCGTGGATGTCTCCTAGAGGGGGGTGAATAGGCGCTTTTAAAATAATTACGGTTTAGGCTTGAACAAATGCGGAATAAACCTAGCGGTTAATTTGTCAAGCACAAAACCTACAACAACTAGGCTCACCTATGTGCACCAACAACTTATGCTAAGAAAGATAAACAACTAAGTGATAACAAGATATATGACAAGAAACAATATGGCTATCACAAAGTAAAGTGCATAAGTAAAGGGCTCGGGTAAGAGATAACCGAGGTACGCGGAGACGACGATGTATCCCGAAGTTCACACCCTTGCGGATGCTAATCTCCGTTTGGAGCGGTGTGGACGCACAATGCTCCCCAAGAAGCCACTAGGGCCACCGTAATCTCCTCACGCCCACGCACAATGCAAGATGCCGTGATTCCACTAAGGGACCCTTGAGGCGGTCACCGAACCCGCATAAATGGCAACCCTTGGGGCGGTCACCGAACCCAGACACTTTGGCAACCCTTGGGGCGGTCACGGTACCGTCAAATTGCTCGGGGCGATCTCCACAACCTAATTGGAGACCCCGACGCTTGCCTGGAGCTTTACACCACAATGATTGAGCTCCAAGCACCACCAACCGTCTAGGGCGCCAAAGCACCAAAGAGGAACAAGCACAAGGGCACCAAGCACCCAAGAGTAATAAGCTTCTCAACTCGTAACTTCCACGTATCACGTGGAGAACTCAAACCAATGCACCAAATGCAATGGCAAGGGCACACAGAGTGCCCAAGTCCTTCTCTCCCAAATCCCACCAAAGCAACTAATGCTAGGAAGGAAAATGAGAGAAAGAACGAAAGAAGAACACGAAGAACTCCAAGATCTAGATCCAAGGGGTTCCCCTCACTTAGAGGAGAAAGTAATTGGTGGAAACGTGGATCTAGATCTCCTCTCTCTTTTCCCTCAAGAACTAGCAAGAATCATTGGAGGGGTTGAGAGTTAGAAAGCTCGAAGAAGGTCAACAATGGGGGAAGAACACGAGCTCAAAGGATAAGGTTGAATGGGGAAGAAGACCCCCTTTTATAAGAGCTCCCGAACCCAACCGTTATGCTCACAGCCCGCACAGAGCGGTACTACCGCTCCAAAGAGCGGTACTACCGCTAGGGCGGTAGTACCCCTTCGAAACACAACAACGAGGAGGCAAAAAGGCCAGAAGAACCGTCGAAGCGGTAGTACCGCTCGTCCTCACGGTACTACCGCAAATGGTAGCGATACTACTGCTTGCGAGCGGTACTAAAAAAAATACTTCTGTGCTTACTTCCGCTGAGCAAAACACGAGATTTTGGTCTGGAGCGGTACTACCGCTTAGGAGCCGCGGTAGTACTGCTCTGGAGCGGTACTACCGCTCAGGAGCCGCGGTAGTACTGCTCTGGAGCGGTAGTAAAAAATTACATCCGCTCTAGTCGCGGTAGTACCGCTGCAGCCTTTACCAAAACAACCACAACTTTTGCAAACGGACTCCGAATTCAACGAAACCAAGTTTGTTGGAAAGCTAGCGACAAGGGCTAACACAATCTTGAAAGAAATACCAATAAGAAGCAAATGAGAAAATGCCCAAAGGAAAATGGTGAGAACCCTTCCTCGGATAAGACCGGTAAAACCTCCAACACCGAAAACATCATAGAAGACGCATGTGAACTCCGTTTTCGATGAACTCAAGATTGTCATCAAGATGACCATAAGCTCTAAGACTCACAAAGAGAACCAAACAAGAAACAAGAAACATGATGCAAGGATGCAAGGGTTTGAGCTCTCTACTAATGATACGATCAAGCTACCAACTTGAGAGCCCCCCTTGATAGTACGACAAACGATCATATAACCCGGTCTCCCTATTACCACCACGAGACCGGTAAAATAGAAAACCTATCAAGGGCAAACCTTTGCCTTGCACATGGTCCACTTGAGCTAGATGATGACGATCTTGACTCCCTCAAGATGGACCACCTTTCTTGATTGCGTTGGCTCGATGAAGACTAGATGATTGCTCCCCCATAGTCCACTATGGGTGAGCCACTCTTCGGCACATCTTCACAAGTCCATTGACACCATAATGGATGGAAAGAATCAAGCACTTGATCTCTTCATGATGCTCCACTTGAACTTGAACACGGCAATCTTGATGACGATCACCACTTGATGTCATCCTTTCCATGGGTTGTATGATATCTTCCTCTGGACGCAAGCCCATGGACACGTACCTAACCCCACATAGAACTCCCACATAGACCATGGGTTAGTACACAAAGTGAAATGGACAAAGCTTACCATACCATGGGATCACTTGATCCACTCTTGACTTAGTCTTGATCAACCTTGAATCTTTCCAACTCTCTTCATTTGGATGATGTCTTGAAGGTAAACATGAATGATCACACAATATTCTTCTTCAAGACATGCTTGCAATAAGCTCAACACTCACATGACAAATCTTTGGATAATTCCTTAATAGCACCTTGGTCAACTCATAAACTCCTTGAAACCAACGCATGGACTTCAAGAAAAGCCTATAGATAAATCCTTCAAATATAACTCAAGACAACCATTAGTCCATAGAGATTGTCATCAATTACAAAAACCAAACATGGGGGCACCGCATGTTCTTTCAAAGGTATCAATTCGTGGAGGTACTGGTATCCTGCAACCGTACCCTTCAATACAAATAAAACTTTACTTGTGTCCCCAACAATTCTAACAAGGGTGTCAATTCTTGCTAGTTGCACAAGTCTATTAAAAGATAATGTGGGATAAATATTTTTGGCATTTTCAGAATAAAAAAACTAAATTAAAAAATCACGTAAAGGTAACAGGCCAAGTAACCAACCACTGACAAAGGGTCCCCAGGGCCACCTGAAAGGATCACTATGGTCGACTAGAGGGGGGAGGGAGGTGAATAGGTGATTACCAATTTTTAGCTCTTTTAATCAAATTAGGATTCACAATAAAATAGTTGCATATATATGCAACTAGGTGGACAACCTATATGACAAGCACAACAACAAGCACACAAGCAAGCACAAGATACAAACACAATAAGCTTGCACAAAGTAAAGGTTAGAAATAACCACAAGTGGGGTCGATGGAGACGAGGATGTGTTATCGAAGTTCCCTCTGGGGGGAGGTACGTCTTTATTAGAGCTGTGTGGAGGGACAATGCTCCCCAAGAAGTAATTAGGGCTACCATATTCTCCTCACGCCCCCGCACAATTCAAGATGTTGTGATTCCACTAGTGGTGCCCTTGAAGGCGGCGACCTAACATTTACAGACAAGGTCGGGGCTCTCTCCACAACTTAATTGGAGGCTCCCAACACCACGATGAAGCTTCACCATAATGAATGTAGCTTCGAGGTGACCTCTTCCATCTAGGGTGCCCAAACACACAAGAGCAACAAAATCCACACAGGAAAGTATGGGGGAATCAAATTTCCTTTGGTGGAAGTGTAGAGCTAGGTCTCCTCCCTCAATCCCTAGCAAATCAACAAGTTTGGTCGGCTAGAAAAGGAGATCGGGCAAGAAAGCTTGAAGGGTAACAATGAAGGAAAGAGAGAGTCCAGAGGTTGGTGGGAGGTGGAAGAACCACTTCCTTTTATAGTCCTCTCCAAATCAAAAAATTATGCTGGAATTTATACTGTAGTGGTACAGTCGGTAAATGGACGCACTACTAGGGAAAAGCCTATAGATAGATGCTTAGCAGTAGCGCAAGCTACTTAACCCGCGCTATTGTTATCTAGTAGCAGCGCGGGGAAAAACCCAGCGCTATTGGTACCACTTAGTAGCATCGCTGGGTAAGCAACCCATCGCTACTACTAAGTGGTCCCCACGGTACCCCTGGGGTAGGCCACAGTAGCAGCATTGGGTATCCTACCCGCACTGCAACTAATCTTATAGCAGTAGCGCGGGGTAGGCACACGACGCTGCTACTATTTATACGTATAGCCAGCTTGTGGGCCCCACTTACCAGTATCGGGGGCTTACTACCAGCACTACAGGTAGTCGCGTAGTAGTAGCGTGGACCTGTTACCCCGCGCTACTGCTAAGCGTGCTGATAACTCACAAGTATAGGGGATCACAACAATTTTCGAGGGTAGAGTATTCAACCCAAATTTATTGATTCGACACAAGGGGAGCTTGATACCCACAAGTATAGGGAATCACAACATTTTTCGAGAGTAGAGTATTCAATCCAAATTTATTGATTCGACACAAGGGGAGCCAAAGAATATTTGCAAGTATTAGCAACTGAGTTGTCAATTCAACCACACCTGGAGATTAAATATCTATAGCACAATAATATGATATTTTTGATAGCACTGGTAACAATAGCAATGGTAACAATAACAACAGTAACAGTTTTGTAGCAGTTGTAACAATAGCAATAGCAATAGTGACTTAGCAAGAACAATATGTGAAAAACTCATAAGCATTGGATCGATGAATTCGTTGGATGATATTCATCATATAGCAGTCATAACCTAGGGCGATACAAAACTAGCTCCAGTTCATAAATATAATGTAGGCATATATTCCGTAAATAGTCATACGTGCTTATGGAAAAGAACTTGCATGACTATTTTGCCCTACCCTCCTGTGGCAGCGGGGTCCATAAGGAAACTAAGGGATATTAAGGCCTCCTTTTAATATAGAACCGGAACAAAGCATTAACACATAGTGAATACATGAACTCCTCAAACTATGGTCATCACCGGAAAGTATCCCAATTACTGTCACCCTGGGGTTTACAGACCATAACACGTAATAGGTGCATATGACTTGGAAGATCGGATCTAGAACATATATATAATATATGGTGAAAACATAAACGGTTCAGATCTGAAATCATGGCACTCGGGCCCTAGTGACAAGAATTAAGCATAGCAAAGTCATAGCAACATCAGTCTCAGAACATAGTGGATACTAGGGATCAAGCCCTAACAATACTAACTCGATTACATGATGAATCTCATCCAACTCCTCACCGACCAGCGAGCCTACGAAGGAATTACTCACACTCGGTGGGGAGCATCATGGAATTGGTGATGAAGTAGGGTTGGTGATGACGAAGACCGAAGATTCCCCTCTACGGAGCCCCGAACGTGCTCCAGATCTGGCCTCCTAATGAAGAACAGGAGGCGGCGGCGGCTCCGTATCGTAAAATGCGATGAAACTTTCTCTCCTATTCCACCCCCTCCCGAAAATAGGATTTTATAGTGCTGGAATTAGGGTCAGCGGAGCCCCGAGGGCCCCACCACCCACTAGGGTGCGCCAGAGGGGGGTGGCGCACCCTGGTGTCTTGTGGGCAGCCAGGGCCCCCCCTCTAGTGGCTCTTGGTTCTAGCATTTTTTATTTATTGCAAACTATTCTCCAAAAAGTTTCGTCCAAATCCGAGAACTTTTATTTCTGCACAAAAACAACACCATGGTAGTTCTGCTGAAAACAGCGTCAGTCCGGGTTAGTTTCATTCAAATCATGCAAATTAGAGTCTAAAACAAGAGCAAAAGTGTTAGGAAAAGTAGATACGATTGAGACGTATCAACTCCCCCAAGCTTAACCCATTGCTTGTCCTCAAGTAATTCAGTTGACAAACTGAAAGTGATAAAGAAAAACTTTTACGAACTCTTTTATTCTTGTTTACATATATATGCTTAAGTAGCACCAAGGTTTTCAGCAAAGATCATGACTAACCATGTCAACAATAACTCTTAAAAATTATATAAACTCATATCAATAGCATAATCAACTAGCGAGCAATAATAAAATATCTCAAATGCCAACACTTTGTCAAAACAATCATGATATAATATGACAATAGTGGTATCTCACTAGCCCTTTCTGAGACCGCAAAACATAAATGCAGAGCACCTTCGAAGTTCAAGCAGCGACTAAACATTGTAATTCATGGTAGAAGAGATCCAGTCATGATGCATTCAACATTAACTAAACACAATGCATGAGGATGACAATAGTGCTCTCAGGTCTGGTGCTTGTTTGAGAAGATGATGACTCAACATAAAAGTAAATAGATAGCCCCTTCACAGAGGGAAGCAGGGATTTGCAGAGGTGCCAGAGCTCAAAGCTTAAATAAGAGATAAATATAATTTTGGGAGGTGCAACCTTCCTGTCAACGTTACGACCAAGAGTTATCAATATCTTCCATGCTAAACACATTAGCTGCAGTTCCCAAGCGGTAAAAGTAAAGGTTTACTCCCCTTCCACCAACAAACACAAGCCATGGCTAGCCGAATCCACGAGTGCCGTCCATACCAACAATAGTCTGGGGGAGTTTTGTTTAATTATTTGCAATTTTTTATTTTGGGATTGAGCACCCCTATTACTGGCCCCTCTCGTGCAAGGACGAGTGAATAAACACTCATCATGAGAATAACCTGCTTAGCATGGAAGATACTGACCGCCGCCTGTCGCTCCATGAGCGGTCCAGGCACACAAAACAGATGTTCATTTGAAATTTTAGAGGTGGCACATGCAAATTTACTTGGAACGATAGAGTAATACCGCATATAGGTAGATATAGTGGACTCATCTGGAATAACTTTGGTTTAAGAGTTTTGATGCACAAGCAGTATTCCCGCTTAGTACATGCGTAGGCTAGCAAATAGGTTGAGAAGCGACCAACTAGAGAGCAAAAATGGTCATAGACATGCTTTATGAATAATCAACATTGAGTACTAGCATGAGTAGGATATAAACACCAGAAACATAAATATCATGGAGGCTATGTTGGTTTTGATTCAACTACATGCGTGAACATGTGCCAAGTCAAGCCACTTGAAACATTTAGAGGAGGATACCATATCACCATGCTACATCACAATCATTTTAATGCATGTTGACACCCAAGATAAATCATTATACACTCCTAGCTACTTAAGCATGACATGAGAAACTATAATCTCTAATTTTCATTGCAAACATGTTTGATCATAATACACTGAATCATGGATACTGAGTTAAACATATTTACAAAAACAAAACAAGTTGAGTTCATACCCGCTTTCCTCTGCCACAGTCACTTCATCAAATATCGTCATTATTGCCTTTCACTTGCACGACCGAACGATATGCAAATAAGAATAATGCAAGAGTGCCGTGGACTAAGCTGTAATCTACAACATTTATTCAAAGGAGAAGACAAAATAATATGGGCTCTTCATTAGATCAACAATAATGCATTTAAGAGCCGCTCAAAATTTTCATCGTGGTCTTCTCCTTGGTACGACTCAAGAAAGGAAAAGGAAAATAATTTTAGAGAAACATACTGAAATATTTTTGGAGTTTTTAGTTTTTCTTGAAGAAAGCAAACTAAAGAAGGAAAAACAAAAACGAGAAAAACTATTTACATGGGTAAGCTCCCAACAAGTAAAAGAAGAATCGAGAAATCTTTTTGGGTTTTCTTTAATCCACAACTGAATTAAACTAGAAAGAAAAACCGAAAAGAAGCAAGAAATATTTTTTGATTTTCTTAAAGTTTTTCAAACACACGAGAAGAAAGCGAAAAATTAAATTTATCATGGGTAATACAATGAAAAAGAGTGGACACTGCTACTTCTTGGGCTTGCGTTGGTTTTTCCCTTGAAGAAGAAAGGGTGATGCAGCAAAGTAGAGATAAGTATTTCCCTCAGTTTTGAGAACCAAGGTCCAGTAGGAGACAACGCACAAATCACTGAATACCTGCACAAATAATCAAACAACTTGCACCCAACGCGATAAAGGGGTTGTCAATCCCTTCATGGTTACTTGCAAAAGTGAGATCTGATAGAGATAGATAAAAGGTAAAGTTAATATTTTTGGTATTTTTGATTTATAGATCGGAAAGTAAAAGATTGCAAAAATAGTAGATCAGAAACTAATATTGTAGATTGGAAGCTTATATGATGGAAAATAGACCCACAGGCCATAGGTTTCACTAGAGGCTTCTCTCATGATAGCAAATAATACGGTGGGTGAACAAATTACTACCGAGCAATTGATAGAAAAGCGCAAAGTTATGACGATATCTAAGGCAATGATCATGAATATAGGCATCACGTCCGTGTCAAGCAGACCAAAACGATTCTGCATCTACTACTATTACTCCACACAGCGACTGACTCCTGCCTGTATCTAGAGTATTAAGTTCATGAAGAATAGAGTAACGCGTTAAGTAGGATGACATGATGTAGAGGAATTAATTCAAGCAATATGATGAAAACCCCATCTTTTTATCCTCGATGGCAACAATACAATACGTGCCTTGCTGCCCCTACTGTCACTGGGAAAGGACACTGCAAGATTGAACCCAAAGCTAAGTACTTCTCCCATTGCAAGAAAAAACAATCTAGTTGGCCAAACTAAACCGATAGTTCAAAGAGAGTTACAAAGATATCAAATCATGCATAAAATAATTCAGAGAAGATTCAAATAATATTCATAGATAAGCTGATCATAAATCCACAATTCATCGGATCTCGGCAAACACACCGCAAAAAAGTATTACATCGAATAGATCTCCAAGAACATCGAGGAGAACATGGTATTGAGAATCAAAGAGAGAGAAGAAGCCATCTAGCTACTAGCTATGGACCCATAGGTCTGTGATAAACTACTCACGCTTCATCGAAAGGGCAATGATGTTGATGTAGAAGCCCTTCGTGATCGAATCCCCCTCCGGCAGGGTGCTGGAAAAGGTCCCTAGATGGGATCTCACGGGTATAGAAGGTTGCGGCGGTGGAAAAGTGTTTTCGTGGATTCCTCTGGTGGTTTGGGAATATATGTGAATATATAGGAGGTAGATCTAGGCCAGGGGTCATCAAGGGGCCCACAAGGCAAGGGGCGCGCCCTACCCGGCTACCCCCCTAGGCGCGCCCTCCACCCTTGTGGCCGCCTCGTGGCTCTTCTGACTTGCACTCCAAGTCTCCTGGGTGTCTTCTGGTCCAAGAAAAATCATCGCGAAGGTATTATTCCGTTTGGACTCCGTTTGGTATTCCTTTTCTGCGAAACTCAAAACAAGTAAAAATGTAAACCGCTTTGGGCTCTAGGTTAATAGGTTAGTCCCAAAAATAATATAAAATAGCATATTAATGCATATAAAACATCCAAACAGATAATATAATAGCATGGAACAATCAAAAATTATAGATACGTTGGAGACGTATCAAGCATCCCCAAGCTTAATTCCTACTCGTCCTCGAGTAGGTAAATGATAAAAACAGAATTTTTGATGTGGAATGCTACCTAACATATTTATCCATGTAATTTATCTTTATTGTGGCATGAATGTTTAGATCCATAAGATTCAAAACAAAAGTTTAATATTGACATGAAACAATAATACTTCAAGCATACTAACAAGGCAATTATGTCTTCTCAAAATAACATGGCCAAAGAAAGCTTATCCCTACAAAATCATATAGTCTAGCTATGCTCCATCTTCATCACACAAAATATTCAAATCATGCACAACCCCGGTTTTAGCCAAGCAATTGTTTCATACTTTAGTATTCTCAAACTTTTTCAACTTTCACGCAATACATGAGCGTGAGCCATGGACATAGCACTATAGGTGGAATGGAATGGTGGTTGTGGAGAAGACAAAGAAGGAGATAGTGTTGGGGAACGTAGTAATTCAAAATTTTTCCTACGATCACGCAAGATCTATCTAGGAGATGCATAACAACGAGACGGGAGAGTGTGTCTACGTACCCTCATAGACCGAAAGCGGAAGCGTTTAGTAACGCAGTTGATGTAGTCGAACGTCTTCACGATCCAAGTACCGAACGTACGGCACCTCCGTGTTCTGTACACATTCAGCACGATGACGTTCCTCATGCTCTTGATCCATTTGAGGACGAGGGAGAGTTCCGTCAGCACGACGGTGTGGCGACGGTGACGATGAAGTTACCGGCGTAGGGCTTCGCATAAGCACTACGACGATATGACCGACGTGGTAAACTGTGGAGGAGGACACCGCACACGGCTAAGAGATGTCTGTTGTGCCTTTGGGGTGCCCCCCACCTCCGTATATAAAGGGGGGGGGGGGGGGAGGAGGTGGCCGGCCTAAGGGGGCGCGCCATAAGGGGGGAGTCCTACTTGGACTCCTAGTCCAAGTAGGATTCGCCCCCCTCCTTCCTTCCACGAGAGAGGGAAAAGGGGAAGGGAGAGAAAGGGAGAAGGAAAGAGGGGGGCCGGCCCCCTCCCCTAGTCCAATTCGGTTTGGGCAAGGGAGGGGGCGCCCCTCTGACGTGGCCTTTTTCCTCTCCTCCAATAAGGCCCAATAGGCCCAATACTTCTCCTGGGGGGTTCCGGTAACCTCCCAGTACTCCGGAAAATTTCCCGAACCACTCGAAACCATACCGATGTCCAAATGCAACCTTGCAATATATGAATCTTTACCTCTCGACCATTTCGAGACTCCTCGCCATGTCTGTGATCTCATCTGGGACTCCGAACAAACTTCGGTCATTAAATCACAAAACTCACAATACAAATCGTCATCGAACGTTAAGCATGTGGACCCTACGGGTTCGAGAACTATGTAGACATGACCGAGACACATCTCCAGTCAATGACCAATAGCGGAACCTGGATGCTCATATTGGTTCCTACATATTCTATGAAGATCTTTATCGGTCAAACCGCATAACAACATACGTTATTCCCTTTGTCACCGGTATGTTACTTGCCCGAGATTCATTCGTCGGTATCATCATACCTAGTTCAATCTCGTTACTGGCAAGTATCTTTACTCGATCCATGATGCATCATCCTGTAACTAACTCATTAGTCACATTGCTTGCAAGGCTTATAGTGATGTGCATTATCGAGAGGGCCCAGAGATACCTCTCCGATGCACGGAGTGAAAAATCCTAATCTCGATCTATGCCAACCCAACAAACACCTTCAGAGACACCTGTAGAACATCTTTATAATCACCCAGTTATGTTGTGACGTTTGATAGCACACAAGGTGTTCCTCCGGTATTCGGGAGTTGCATAATCTCATAGTCAGAGGAACATGTATAAGTCATGAAGAAAGCAATAGCAATAAAACTAAACGATCATAATGCTAAGATAAGGGATGGGTCTTGTCCGTCACATCATTCTCTAATGATGTGATCCCGTTCATCAAATGACAACATATGTCTATGGTTAGGAAACTTAACCATCTTTGATTAACGAGCTAGTCAAGTAGAGGCATACTAGGGACACTTTGTTTTGTCTATGTATTCACACATGTACTAAGTTTCCGGTTAATACAATTCTAGCATGAATAATAAACATTTATCATGATATAATGAAATATAAATAACAACTTTATTATTGCCTCTAGGGCATATTTCCTCCAGTCTCCCACTTGCACTAGAGTCAATAATCTGGATTACATAGTAATGATTCTAACACCCATGGAGTCTTGGTGCTGATCATGTTTTGCTCGTGGAAGAGGCTTAGTCAACGGTTCTGCAACATTCAGATCCGTATGTATCTTGCAAATCTCTATGTCTCCCTCCTTGACTAGATCACGGATGGAATTGAAGTGTCTCTTCATGTGTTTGGTTCTCTTGTGAAATCTGGATTCCTTCGCCAAGGCAGTTGCTCCAGTATTGTCACAAAAGATTTTCATTGGACTCGATGCACTAGGTATTACACCTAGATCGGATATGAACTCCTTCATCCAGACTCCTTCATTTGCTGCTTCCGAAGCAGCTATGTATCCCGCTTCACATGTAGATCCCACCACGACGCTCTGCTTGGAACTGCACCAACTTACAGCTCCACCATTCAATATAAATACGTATGATTTGTGACTTAGAGTCATCCGGATCAGAGTCAAAGCCTGCATCGACGTAACCATTTACGACGAGCTCTTTGTCACCTCCATAAATGAGAAACATATCCTTAGTCCTTTTCAGGTATTTCAGTGTAGCGACCCGACCCGAAGCGGTCAAGTCTCTGTGTAGCTGTACCATCCCAAGATCATGCTGGCACACACAGTACATTGATGCAAAGATTCAAAGTTCAATCACACCTGAATTTATTACACGATTCTCATATCGAGTCTTTATTACAAGATAATAAATTCGGCCGAAGGCCAAATCATGAGAAATAAACTAAATAAAGCTGCGAAGCGTGAGCGAAATAGCGAGTCCATCCGACTCCATAGGGCAATCGCCAAGCGTGGATCGTAGCCTCACTCCCGATCGAAAACTCTCTCGCAACATAAGACGTTGCAGCCGTGTAGGTCAGCATTTTGAATATGCCGGCAAGTCATGAAGAGAGTACAACAATAAAAATTTCTAACACTATATGCACTTTGGCTGTGGGGCTCTAAGTTTCATTATTTTGCGAAAAAGCCAGTTTTTCGCTACAACAAGGGCTTGTTTGCAAATACTACAAAATGTTGGTAGTTATTGAGATGGTTCCGCCAACCAATGTCTCATTCCCAAATATTAGATAACCCCCTCAATTAATTTATTAATTTTGGTGTTGAGATTTCCGAAATACTCCAAGTTCCAGAGGCTTAAATCGTCCGTAACCGGGGACACGGCTAACCGATTAGATCTTCACTCTGCAGAGGTTTGCGCACTTTACCCGCAAGAATCGTTCCCTCCTTTAAGTCTTCGCACTTCCGGTGTTTGAAGACGGACGAACAAAACAGGGTCTTCCAAGAGTTCCTCCAGGCCACCGCGGTACCCATCCAATCCTAC
Organism: Aegilops longissima; assembly: GCA_021605205.1. NCBI lineage: Eukaryota > Viridiplantae > Streptophyta > Magnoliopsida > Poales > Poaceae > Aegilops > Aegilops longissima. The sequence continues at coordinate 576,343,890 of CM038681.1, forward strand.
CGTTGTTCTACATCTCGTAGCACCGTCTGGCCAGAGTCACACCTAGGGTCGACCAAGCCAGAGCCCATAATGGCTTGCGGCTGCACAGCTAAGCTTCCGGTCAATGGGGTATCCATCCATCTCTTTGTGGCTGGGTGAAGCTTTCCGCAAGATGTCATGGCTCTTCTCCATGCATCCTGCCAGCCGCTGGTTTCTCCAGGTGCCCGTCAACCGTCCTCCACCCAAGAGTGAATTTTGAAGTCCATCTTGAGCTTGAAGTCATGGGGTTGTCATCATCTTGACTCTCACATCTCCCTTATGAATCACTCAACCAACCCGTCTCACGAGCATAGCAAAATTAAACTACTTCGTCCCGGGCCATGGTAACAAGGGGGATTGGTTTCATCCTACCTCATGATACTACTCAAGAACATAACTTAAAATTCCCTTACTGCATGCATGGTGGGGAGGTAAAATTCTAATGCAATAAAATCATAGGTATTGTAAAAGAAATCATGATCAAATGACTTGCCTTGCTGACGGTCTACGAAAGTTAGGGACTCGTGATAGCAGGCTTCGCACTCCGGAAATTCTACCAAAGCAAAACAATCGTATAAGCATAAATCATACAATCACTTAACATAACAGCATGCTAACATAACACACAAAACAATTGAACCAAAACCCAAAGAAAACTCGAAGAAATCCAAGCCAACAAATAACAAGAAAATAAAATAAACTCTTTATTTTCTGTAAATAAAAGTTCATGTTCTAAAGCTACAGAAACTAATCTAAAATAAACTATAACATTGGTAAAATAAAATTATTTACTAAAGAAAACAATAGGAAAACAGTAGCTAATTAAATAAACAAGAACCACATGATTTTGATTAAAACTTTTTTATTAAATCTAAAATGCCCAAATAAATTCCTACGGTTAGGCAAGGTCAAAACAAAGTAGTGACAAAAAGAATCACTAAAATAAAATAATCCTAACTCATTTTATAGCAGAAATACTAATCTGTCTAAAACTAAAATAAAACAATTTCTAATAATTTAAATATGACTAAACATATTTTCTACAGAAACTACAACAAATTTCCAAACTAACAAAAAAAGAATCAACTAAAAATATTAAGTAACCTAAAAGATATGGATTTTACAAAACTGAAACTATTCTGTTAAAAACAGAAACGAAAAAACTAACTAAAAGGAAAACTAGTGCTAGCGGGCCTATCCAACGCTCAGGCGTTTTATAACTAACGCACGCCCGAGAAAATAAACTGACCGACCGGTCTAACTAACCATTAACTAAACAAAATAAACCGTAACTAAACCGGGTTTTATTTAAAATAAACCGTACCCCTTCGCTAGTCTAATCTAGGCCCTAGATTTAGATCGGACGGTGGTGGGCGGCTCCGGCGACTCACCGCGGTGGCGACGACGGCGCAGCGGCTCCGGTGGTCGGGGAAGACGGCGGAGACGTCCGGCGGGTGCGGCGGAGCGAGGGGAAGTCGAGGATGGAGTCGGTGGAGCTCGGGGGTCGGGACGGCCGGGGCAGAAACAATGGCGCGACGGCGACGTCGGGTTCCGGCGAGGGATTGCGGCGAGGGGGAAAGTGGGGGAACGGGTCGAGGGGGCGGGGTTTATATAGGGGGCGACCGACTTGGAGGAGGGGGCGAATCGGGAAGGGATCCGCGATCTCCGGATTCGGCGCAGCGGCGACGCAGTGGCGTGGAGAGGAAGAAGACGGGTGGGGTCGGCGTGTCGAGAGAGGGAGGCGGGTTTGGGTCGGGCGAACGAAGGAACGGGAATCGGGCGCGGTCTTGGGTCGGCCGGCTCGGGCGCTGGCTGGGCGGTTGGCTGGCATTGGCTGGCTGCTCGCCTGGCTGGTGGGCTGCCTCGGCGCTGGCTGGGCCGGTTGGCCTGGCTGGCGCCTGGGGTTTTCTTTTTCCTTTTTTTTGAATTAAGGGGAGGGGAGAGAATATATAAAATATATATATTTTATATAGGAAATATATATATCAAAATTATCAGGGGAATATTCCCTACAATTTGAACATTTTTCCAGGGGCAAAACTCAAACTAAAAAAAACATTTTCTAGAAATCCCAAATAAAATCAAATTTGAATTCAAACTTTTTGGCAAAGTTTTTCATCTGACATTTTTGGAGTGTCATGTTTACTCCTCTCATACTTTTTCTCAAGTATTTGTCAGGCATTGTTTTGAAATAAATTTCAACTGCCAATTTGAATTCAATATCCAACAAACTCAAAATCTTCTGAATTACTTCAAATGCCACTCAATTTCAAACAATATGCATAGATGCTTAGCTATAATTGTAAAACATTCCAAATGGGAAATTTGGGATGTTACAAACCTACCCACCTTAAGATGAATCTCGCCCTCGAGATTCGGGTTGGCTAGCAAATAGGTGCGGGTGGTCTCGGCGGAGGTCTTCTTCTCGCTCCCGTGTGGCTTCCTCCTCGGAATGATGACTCCACAAAGACCTTGCAAAACTTGATGATCTTCTGCGGGTGACTCGTTCGCAGTCTCGAGAATTCGGACGGGTTTCTCCTCATAAGTCGATCACCTTCGAGCTGTATGGCCTCTAGGGGCACCGTGTCTCTCAATGGAATATCGGCCATCTCGGCATGGCATTTCTTCACCGAGAAACATGGAAGACATCATGAACTCCGGACAATCCTTCCGCAATTCCAACTTGTAAGCAACTTCTCCACGACGCTCGAGGATTTTGTAGGGCCAATGAACCGGGCGCTAACTTTCCTTTAACACCGAACCTCTTGATTCCACGAAGTGGGGACACACGAAGATATGCCGGTCTCCCGCTCGTAAGTTACTTCCTTGCGTTCTTGTCGGCATAACTCTTCCGTCTCGATCGAGCTACCTTGAGTCTATCTCGAATCAGTTTGACTTTCTCTTCGAATCTCGATAAGATCGGGACCGAAAAGTTTTCGATCTCCAACACCATCCCACAAAGAATGGTGTTTCGCACCTCCTTTCGTATAGAGCTTCGAAAGGGGCCATCTTCAGACTGGTCTGATAACTGTTATTGTACGAGAACTCCGCGTATGGCAAATTATCATCCCAGCTAGACCCATAGTCTAGCGCACAAGCTCTCAACATGTCCTCCAGGATCTGGTTGACTCTCTCGGTCTGTCCATCATCTGCGGATGAAAAGCTGTCTTGAACTCCAGCCTCGCACCCAAAGTTTCATGTAATCGATTCCAAAACTTTGAGGTAAATTGTGTTCCTCTATCTGACACGATACTCCTCGGAACTCCATGCAGACATACGATCCTGGTCATGCATATCTTGGCTAACTTAGCGCTGGTATAGGTAGTCTTCACGGGAATGAAATGAGCTACCTTGGTCAATCGATCAACCATTACCCAAATGGAGTCATAACCTGAACGGGTCCTGGGTAATCCTGTGATAAAATCCATTCCAAGTTTTTCCCATTTCCACTCGGGAATCGGCAAAGGTTGAAGTAACCCTGCTGGCTCCTGATGTTCCGCCTTTACTCGTTGGCAAACATCGCATACTGCTACGTACTCGGCAATATCCTTCTTCATACCCGTCCACCAGAAACTTTCCTTCAAATCCAGATACATCTTGGTGTTACGGGGTGAATCGAGTACGGTGAATCATGAGCCTCTCAAGAATTAGCTTCTGAGTTCGGGATCATTGGGTACATAAATACGATCCTCGAACCATATAGCTCCGTATTCATCCTTATGAAACCCTTTTGCTTTTCCTTCATTCATCCTTTTCTTTATCTCATCAATTTCCTTGTCCGACTTCTGGGCTTCACGAATTCTTCCGGCCAAAGTGGACTGGACTTCCAGAGCTGCAACATATCCTCTCGGAACTATCTCCAGTCGAAGATCTCTGAGGTCATCGACTAACTCCTGGGGTAATCCTCCCGCTATAAGAGTATTCACATAACTCTTACGGCTCAAGGCATCTGCTACAACATTAGCCTTTCCGGTGGTAATGCAATCTCATGTCATAGTCCTTGATTAACTCTAGCCATCTCCTCCGCTCGAGGTTCAACTCTTTCTGCGTGAAAATATACTTCAAGCTCTTATGATCGTGTAAACATCACAACGGTTTCCGGCGAGGAAATGTCTCTGTGTCTTGAGTGCATGCACTACGGCCGCTAACTCCAAATCATGTGTGGAGTAATTCAACTCGTGAGGTCGAGCTGTCCGGAGGTATAAGCTACAACTTTTCCTTCCTGCATGAGTACTCCTCCGAGTCCTCGGCGAGAAGCGTCACAATATACCGTAATCCTTGTGTATGTCCGCAAAATCAGCACTGGGCTGTAACCAAACGTTTCTTCAATTCTCGAAACCGGCTTCACAATCGTCGGTCCAAATGTACTTGGCGTCCTTCTTCAACAACTCAGTCATGGGCTTGGCAATCTTGAGAAATTCTCAATAAACCTCCGATAATATCCTGCGACTCCGAGAAAACTGCGGATCTCCTTGGTCGAGGTGGGTGATCGCCAATCGGTGACCGATACAACCTTGGTGGGGTCAACTGCTATTCCTTCTCCTGAAATAACATGTCCGAGGAATCCGACTTCCTTCAACCAAAATTCACATTTGCTGAACTTGGCATACAACCGATGTTCTCGGAGTTTCTCCGTAACTAGACGCAAATGTTCCTTATGCTCTTCCTCGCTCTTGGAGAAAATCAGTATATCATCGATGAACACCACGACAAACTTGTCCAGATATTCCATAAATACCTTGTTCATCAAATTCATGAAGTATGCAGGGCATTAGTCAATCCGAATGACATGACGGTATACTCATATAAACCATACCGTGGTAAATGCTGTTTTGGGTATATCCTTTTCACGGATCTTCAATCGATGATACCCGATCAAGATCGATCTTGGAGAATACCTTGGCTCCAACTAGCTGATCAAATAGATCATTAATCATCGGCAGAGGGTACTTGTTTTTGATGGTCACGCTGCTCAACGAACGATAATCCACAACCATTCTCGTGGTTCCATCCTTCTTCTCTACCAAAAGAACTGGGCTCCCCAAGGTGATGAGCTTGGCGAATATATCCCTTCTCCAATAGCTCATTAATTTGCTTCTTGATCTCTTCCAAATCGTTTGGGGCATCCGATAGGGTCTCTTGGATATTGGGGTTGTGCGGGCAATAACTCAATCAGAAATTCAATGTCTCGTCGGTGGCATTCTGGTAATTCCTCCGGAAACACATCGGGAAAATCTTGCACCTCGGCACTTCCTCCCTGAACAACTCCCGTGAGGGAATTTACTGATTCTTCATCGGGATACGCCTCGATACATACTTGATCCTCTTACGCTCCGGAGTGGTGAGCAGAATCGCCTTTATGAGCACGATCTATGTTTCCTTCAAACTTTGTCAACCAGTCCATGCCTAGGATTACATCCAAGGTCCGGGTTTCCAATACTATGAGGTCTGCGGAAAATTTATGGTTTCCGATGTTAAGGGTTGCGTGATGCCTAAGCCCGCCATCATTTCTCCTCTGCGAACCGACGTGAAGAGGGCTTCTAAGGGTTCTAGTGGGCAACCCGTACTTTTCCACAACTACCCTTGATATAAATGAATGCGTTGCACCAGAATCAAAGAGTACCAATATTGGATGTGAATTTAATAAAACTTACCAACCACGATTGTTCGGCTGATCATAGACGCCCTCCACGTCAATGTGGTTCACCCGAGCACGAGGAAAAGGGTTGGGCTTCTTTGCTGAGCTTCCATTGCCGCTTCCATTCCTCCGCTTGGCCTCCGGGCAGTTGGTGGCATAGTGCCCTGTTTTTGGCACTTGAAACAGTGATGTGACTCAGATCCTTCGAGCCGGGCAGGACGGTGCTGGTTGCCATTGCCGTTTCCATTGCCGCTTCCATTGCCCGCCTTGTTGTCCTGGTTGCGGTTGTTCCCATTTCCTCCATGGTTATGTCCTCCATGGGTGTGATGGGTATGCCCTCCCAGTATGGGGCATAACGGGCTTCGCTGAGCTCCGAGTTGTACTTCCCCGCCATACTTCCGCTATGCTATCAATCTGCTGCTGCTTGCCTTCGAGTATGGTGGCCTTGTCTACCAGCTCCCGGTAGTTGTTGAAGGTAGCCACCATTAGCTGCATTCCCAACTCGTCATTGAGTCCTCGAGAAACTTTTCCTGCTTTATGCATCTGTGGCCACATCATCCGGGGCATAGCGAGCTAACTTGTTGAACTCATCCACGATCGCCCACAAGACGGTTCCCTTGGCGTAAGTTGCGGAACTCACGCTTCTTCGCACTCATGGCTCCGGTGATACATGAGCGGTGCGGAAAGCCTGTTGGAACTGATCCCATGTGATGGTGGCGATGGGATAAGTGGCGGTGTAGTTCTCCCACCAAGAGGCTGCAGGTTCATCAAGCTGATGTGCAGCAAAGCGCACCTTCTCTGCATCTGTGCATCCAGCAGTGGCTAACTCCTTCCGACCTTGCGGAGCTAATCATCGCCACAATCGGCTCGGTGCTGCTAGAGAACACCGCGGATTCAGCCTTAGGAAGCGGGTCAAGTTGTCAACAGGGGTGGTGGCGGTGGATTGTTGTTGTTGTTGTTGTTCTGGTTCTGGATGAGCATCTGCATGAGGGCATTCTGCTGCTGGATCAGCTGGGTGAGCTCCGGCGGAAAGTTGAGACCGGGGTCACGTCTCGGAGGCATCTGGTGGTTTGGAGTGGATGAGAAAATTAGAATAGAACAAGGGTCTAATGAGAAAATATCACTACCCATATGAATGCACAATCATAATCACACCAATCATTTATTCAATCAAACATGGTTCAATCTCGGATTACAAATTCTCACGACTAATCGAAAATAACGGCCTAACTGATCGACGGAAAAATAAAATAACATGGCGGTCGACTAAATGTCTTCATCAATTATCCTTGCGTCCTCTGGTGCGGCGTCCTCCGGTGTGGCGTCCTCGATGCAGCGCCTCCTCTTGCGGCTTTCTTGGTGGAGCTCTTCATAATCCTGGTCATTGCTCACGAGGGTCCGTCATCTCCACTCGAAAAAGGTCTTCTCCCAAGTCCATCTTTTCCTCTAATGCGGCAACATCCATCTTCAGCTTGTCGACTCTCTCCATGAAATCCTTGATTTCTTCTTCATGGTCAAGGAAGTCTGCGTGTGCTTTCTCCTCCAGTTCAGTTCACGGAACAACAGCCTCCTGTGTACCTTCGAGTTACTGGCGAGTCCGGATCTCCTGCTTCCGAGGAGACTCTCCAAGTCTTGGACATATGAGAGAATGGAGTCGCCCTCACGGCACGGATGATATCTCCATTCCTAGCTCTGCGAGAAATCATGGCGAGGTCGATGGGTCGAGCTCGCCCTGTACTCCTCTCGGAGATGTCCAAGTGCACGATAAATCGCCATGTCTCTTCCGAGAATCCAACTGAAATCGGTAAACTCAAAGTCAATGGGCTCAATGTCCTCGAAGGTCCTCCTGGAATGTGCACCATAATCCTCAGAAGCGGGTATCCGTCGGAAGTGCATTGGTAGGCTTCCGGTGATTGAGGGCAGAGCAATCTTCAGCTTCTTCACGATCTGAACCAGCTTCTTGCCGAGAGGCATCGTCTCATCTGGTGGCAAAACTCCGTAGCGAGGCTGGGTGAACTCGGCGGACATCTAGAATGTTGAAAATCGAGAGAAGTCGAAATGAACAGGGAGAATTACGGAATGATAAGGACATAAAATAAATAGTCTCTTCCTATGGCTTTCCGATCCTAGGGGTTACGCCCTACGGTCAGCGTGTGCTCGATACCATCTCTCAGAGCGACCCGACCAAACGGTCAAGTCTCGTAGCTGTACCATCCCAAGATCATGCCGCACACACAAGACATTGATGCAAAGATTCAAAGTTCAATCACACCTGAATTTATTACACGATTCTCATATCGAGTCTTTATTACAAGATAATAAATTCGGCCGAAGGCCAACTCATGAGAAATAAACTAAATAAAGCTGCGGAAGCGTAGACGAAATAGCGAGTCCATCCGACTCCATAGGGCAATCGCCAAGCGTGGATCGTAGCCTCACTCCTGATCGGAAAACTCCTCTGCAACATAAGACGTTGCAGCCGTGTAGGTCAGCATTTTGAATATGCCGGCAAGTCATGAAGAGAGTACAACAATAGAAATTTCTAACACTATATGCACTTTGGCTATGGGGCTCTAAGTTTCATTATTTTGCGAAAAAGCCAGTTTTTCCCTACAACAAGGGCTTGTTTGCAAATACTACAAAATGTTGGTAGTTATTGAGATGGTTCCGCCAACCAATGTCTCATTCCCAAATATTAGATAACCCCCTCAATTAATTTATTAATTTTGGTGTTGAGATTTCCGAAATACTCCAAGTTCCAGAGGCTCAAATCATCCAGAATCGGGACACGGCTAACCGATTAGATCTTCACTCTGCAGAGGTTGCGCACTTTACCCGCAAGAATCGCTCCTCCTTTAAGTCTTCGCACTTCACGGTGTTTGAAGACGGACGAACAAACAGGGTCTTCCGAAGAGTTCCTCTGGGCCACTGCGATACCCATCCAATCCTACCGTTCTTCTACATCTCGTAGCACCGTCTGGCCAGATTCACACCTAGGGTCGACCAAGCCAGAGCCCATAATGGCTTGCGGCTGCACAGGTAAGCTTCCGGTCAATGGGGTATCCATTCGTCTCTTCGTGGCTGGGTGAAGCTTTCCGCAAGATGTTATGGCTCTTCTCCATGCATCCCAGCCAGCCGCTGGTTTCTCCAGGGTGCCCGTCAACCGTCCTCCACCCAGTAGTGAATTTGAAGTCCATCTTGAGCTTGAAGTCATGGGGTTGTCATCATCTTGACTCTCACATCTCCCTTATGAATCACTCAACCAACCCCGTCTACGAGCATAGCAAAATTAAACTACTTCGTCCCGGGCCATGGTAACAAGGGGGATTGGTTTCATCCTACCTCATGATACTACTCAAGAACATAACTTAAAATTCCCTTACTGCATGCATGGTGGGGAGGTAAAATTCTAATGCAATAAAATCATAGGTATTGTAAAAGAAATCATGATCAAATGACTTGCCTTGCTGACGGTCTTCGAAAGTTAGGGACTCGTGATAGCAGGCTTCGCACTCCGGAAATTCTACCGAAGCAAAACAATCGTATAAGCATAAATCATACAATCACTTAACATAACAGCATGCTAACATAACACACAAAACAATTGAACCAAAACCCAAAGAAAACTCGAAGAAATCCAAGCCAACAAATAACAAGAAAATAAAATAAACTCTTTATTTTCTGTAAATAAAAGTTCATGTTCTAAAGCTACGAAACTAATCTAAAATAAACTATAACATAGGTAAAATAAAATTATTTACTAAAGAAAACAATAGGAAAACAGTAGCTAATTAAATAAACAAGAACCACATCATTTTGATTAAAACTATTTTTTATTAAATCTAAAATGCCCAAATAAATTCCTACGGTTAGGCAAGGTCAAAACAAAGTAGTGACAAAAGAATCACTAAAATAAAATAATCCTAACTCATTTTATAGCAGAAATACTAATCTGTCTAAAACTAAAATAAAACAATTTCTAATAATTTAAATATGACTAAACATATTTTCTGCAGAAACTACAACAAATTTGCAAACTAACAAAAAAAGAATCAACTAAAAATATTAAGTAACCTAAAAGATATGGATTTTACAAAACTGAAACTATTCTGTTAAAAACAGAAACGAAAAAAATAACTAAAAGGAAAACTAGTGCTAACGGGCCTATCCAACGCTCAGGCGTTTTATAACTAACGCACGCCCGAGAAAATAAACCGATCGGCCGGTCTAACTAACCACTAACTAAACAAAATATACCGTAACTAAATCGGGTTTTATTTAAAATAAACCGTACCCCTTCGCTAGTCTAATCTAGGCCCTAGATGTAGATCGGACGGTGGTGGGCGGCTCCGGCGACTCACCGCGGTGGCGACGACGGCGCAGCGGCTCCGGTGGTCGGGGAAGACGGCGGAGACGTCCGGCGGGTGCGGCGGAGCGAGGGGAAGTCGAGGGTGGAGTCGGTGGAGCTCGGGGGGGTCGGGGATGGCCGGGGCAGAAACAATGGCGCGGCGGCGGCGTCGGGTTCCGGCGAGGGATTGCGGCGAGGTGGAGGGGTTAGGCGAGGGGGAAAGTGGGGGAACGGGTCGAGGGGCGGGTTTATATAGGGGCGACCGACTTGGAGGAGGGGCGAATCGGGAAGGGGATCCCGCGATCTCGGGATTCTGGGCGGCGGTAACGCGGTGGCGTGGAGAGGAAGAAGACGGGTGGGGTCGGTGTGTCGAGAGAGGGAGGCGGGTTTGGGTCAGCGATCGAAGGGAAGGGAATTGTGTGGCGCTGGGTCGGCCGGCTCGGCGCTTAGCTGGGCGGTTGGCTGGCCTGGCATGGCATTGGCTGGCCTGGCGCTGGCTGGGCTGCCTCGGCGCTGGCTGGGCCGGTTGGCCTGGCTGGCGCCTGGGGTTTTTCTTTTTTTTTTGAATTAAGGGGAGGGGAGAGAATATATTAAATATATATATTTTATATAGGACATATATATATATATATATATCAAAATTATCAGGGGAATATTCCCTACAATTTGAACATTTTTCCAGGGGCAAAACTCAAACTAAAAAAAACATTTTCTAGAAATCCCAAATAAAATCAAATTTGAATTCAAACCTTTTGGCAAAGTTTTTCATCTGACATTTTTGGAGTGTCATGTTTACTCCTCTCATACTTTTTCTCAAGTATTTGTCAGACATTGTTTTGAAATAAATTTCAACTGCCAATTTGAATTCAATATCCAACAAACTCAAAATCTTCTGAATTACTTCAAATGCCACTCAATTTCAAACAATATGCATAGATGCTTAGCTATAATTGTAAAACATTCCAAATGGGAAATTTGGGATGTTACATTCAGGATGTTCTTGACCGCTGTCCAGTGATCCACTCCTGGATTACTTTGGTACCTCCCTGCTATACTTATAGCAAGGCACACATCAGGTCTGGTACACAACATTACATACATGATAGAACCTATGGCTGAGCCATAGGGAATGACCTTCATTTTCTCTCTATCTTCTATAGTGTCGGGCATTGAGTCTGACTCAACTTCACACGTTGTAACACAGGCAAGAACCCTTTCTTTGACTGATCCATTTTGAACTTCTTCAAAACTTTATCAAGGTATGTGCTTTGTGAAAGTCCAATTAAGCATCTTGATCTATCTCTATAGATCTTGAAGCCCAATATATATGCAGCTTCACCGAGGTCTTTCATAGAAAAATTCTTATTCAAGTATCCTTTTATGCTATCCAGAAATACTGTATCATTTCCAATCAACAATATGTCATCCACATATAATATTAGAAATGCTACAGAGCTCCCACTCACTTTCTTGTAAATACAGGCTTCTCCAAAAGTTTGTATAAAACCATATGTTTTGATCATGCTATCAAATCTTATATTCCAACTCCGAGAGGCTTGCACCAGGCCCTAAATGGATTGTTGGAGCTTGCACACTTTGTTAGCACCTTTAGGATCGACAAAACCTTATGGTTGCATCATATACAACTCTTCTTTAAGATATACATTAAGGAATGTAGTTTTGACATCCATTTTCCAAATTTCATAATCATAAAATGCGGCAGCTAACATGATTCAGACAGACATAAGCATCGCTATGGGTGAGAAGGTCTCAGCATATTCAACTCCTTAAACTTGTCGTAAACCTTTCGCAACAAGTCGAGCTTTGTAGACAGTAACATTACCGTCAGCGTCAGTCTTTTTCTTGAAGATCCACTTATTCTCGATGGCTTGCCGATCATCGGGCAAGTCAAACAAAGTCCACACTTTTTTCTCATACATGGATCCCATATCAGATTTCATGGCCTCAAGCCATTTCACGGAATCTGGGCTCATCATCGCTTCCTCATAGTTCGTAGGTTCGTCATGGTCAAGTAATATGACCTCCAGAACAGGATTACCGTACTACTCTGGTGCGGATCGTACTCTAGTTGACCTACGAGGTTCAGTAGTAACTTGATCTGAAGTTTCCTGATTATCATCATTAGCTCCCCACAGATTGGTGTAGGAATCACTGGAACTGATTTCTGTGATGAATTACTTTCCAATTCGGGAGAAGGTACAATTACCTCATCAAGTTCTACTTTCCTCCCACTCATTTCTTTCGAGAGAAACTCCTTCTCCAGAAAGGATTCTTAGCAACGAATATCTTGCCTTCGGATCTGTGATAGAAGATGTACCCAACAGTCTCCTTTGGGTATCCTATGAAAACAAATTTCTCTGATTTGGGTTCGAGTTTATCAGGTTGAAGCATTTTCACATAAGCATCACAACCCCAAACTTTAAGAAACGACAACTTGGGTTTCTTGGCAAACCACAGTTCGTATGGTGTCGTCTCAATGGATTTAGATGGTGCCCTATTTAACGTGAATGCAACCGTGTCTAAGGCATAACCCCAAAACGATAGCGGTAAATCGGTAAGAGACATCATAGATCACACCATATCTAATAAAGTACGGTTACGACGTTCGGACACACCATTACACTATGGTGTTCCAGGTGGCGTGAGTTGCGAAACTATTCTGCATTGTTTCAAATGAAGACCAAACTCATAACTCAAATATTCACCTCCACGATCAAATCGTAGAAACTTTATTTTCTTGTTACGATGATTTTCCACTTCACTCTGAAATTCTTTGAACTTTTCAAATGTTTCAGACTTATGTTTCATTAAGTAGATATACCCATATCTGCTCAAATCATCTGTGAAGGTCATAAAATAACGGTACCTGCCGCGAGCCTCAACACTCATCGGACCGCATACATCAGTATGTATTACTTCCAATAAGTCAGTTGCTCGCTCCATTGTTCCGGAGAATGGAGTCTTAGTCAACTTGCCCATGAAGCATGGTCCGCAAGCATCAAGTGATTCATAATCAAGTGATTCCAAAAGTCCATCAACATGGCGTTTCTTCATGATCTTTACACCAATATGACCTAAACGACAATGCCACAAATAAGTTGCACTATCATTATTAACTTTGCATCTTTTGGCTTCAATGTTATGAATATGTGTATCACTACAATCAAGATTCAACAGAAATAGACCACTCATCAAGGGTGCATGACCATAAAAGATATTACTCATATAAATAGAACAACCATTATTCTCTGATTTAAATGAATATCCATTTCGCATCAAACAAGATCCAGATATAATGTTCATGCTCAACGCTGGCACCAAATAACAATTATTCAGGTTTAAAACTAATCCCGACGATAGATGTAGAGGTAGCGTGCCGACGGCGATCACATTGACTTTGGAACCATTTCCCACGCGCATCGTCACCTCGTCCTTAGCCAATCTTCGTTTAATCCGTAGCCCCTGTTTCGAGTTGCTAATGTGAGCAATGTAACCGATATCAAATACCAGCGCTACTACAAGCATTAGTAAGGTACACATCAATAACATGTATATCAAATATACCTTTCACTTTGCCATCCTTCTTATCCGCCAAATACTTGGGGCAGTTCCGCTTCTAGTGACCAGTCCCTTTGCAGTAGAAGCACTCAGTCTCAGGCTTAGGTCCAGACTTGGGTTTCTTCACTTGAGCAGCAACTTGCTTGCCGTTCTTCTTGAAGTTCCCCTTCTTTCCTTTGCCCTTTTTCTTGAAACTAGTGGTCTTGTTAACCATCAACACTTGATGCTCCTTCTTGATTTCTACCTCCGCAGCCTTTAGCATCACGAAGAGCTCAGGAATTGTCTTATCCATCCCTTGCATATTATAGTTCATCATGAAGCTTTTGTAGCTTGGTGGCAGTGATTGAAGAACTCTGTCAATGACACTATCATCAGGAAGATTAACTCCCAGTTGAGTCAAGTGGTTGTGGTACCCAGACATTCTGAGTATATGTTCATTGACAGAACTATTCTCCTCCATTTTGCAGCTATAGAACTTGTTGGAGACTTCATATCTCTCAACTCGGGCATTTGCTTGAAATATTAACTTCAACTCCTGGAACATCTCATATGCTCCATGACGTTCAAAACATCTTTGAAGTCCCGATTCTAAGCCGTAAAGCATGGCACACTGAACTATCGAGTAGTCATCAACACGCGACTACTAGACATTTACAATGTCTGCAGTTGCTGGCGCAGGTGGTACACCTAGCGGTGCTTCCAGGACATAATTCTTCTGTGTAGCAATGAGGATATTCCTCAAGTTACGGACCCAATCCGTGTAATTGCTACCATCATCTTTCAACTTAGATTTCTCCAGGAACGCATTGAAATTCAAGGGAACAGTAGCACGGGGCATTGATCTACAACAACATAGACATGCAAAATACTATCATGCACTAAGTTCATGATAAATTAAAGTTCAATTAATCATATTACTTAAGAACTCCCACTTAGATAGACATCCCTGTAGTCATCTAAATGATCACGTGATCCATATCAACTAAACCATGTCCGATCATCACGTGAGATGGAGTAGTTTTCAATGGTGAACATCACTATGTTGATCATATCTACTATATGATTCACGTTCGACCTTTCGGTCTCAGTGTTCCGAGGCCATATCTGCATATGCTAGGCTCGTCAAGTTTAACTCGAGTATTCTGCGTGTGCAAAACTGGCTTGCACCCGTTGTATGTGAACGTAGAGATCATCACACCCGATCATCACGTGGTGTCTCGACACGATGAACTATAGCAACGGTGCATACTCAGTGAGAACACTTATACCTTGAAATTTAGTGAGGGATCATCTTATAATGCTACCGCCGAACTAAGAAAAATAAGATGCATAAAAGATAAACATCACATGCAATCAAAATATGTGACATGATATGGCCATCATCATCTTGTGCCTTTGATCTCCATCTCCAAAGCACTGTCATGATATCCATCGTCACGGGCTTGACACCTTGATCTCAATCGTAGCATCGTTGTCGTCTCGCCAACTATTGCTTCTACGACTATCGCTATCGCTTAGTGATAAAGTAAAGCAATTACATGGTGATTGCATTTCATACAATAAAGCGACAACATAAGGCTCCTGCCAGTTGCAGATAACTTTTACAAAACATGATCATCTCATACAATAATTTATATCTCATCACGTCTTGACCATATCACATCACAACATGCCCTGCAAAAACAAGTTAGACGTCCTCTACTTTGTTGTTGCAAGTTTTACGTGGCTGCTACGGGCTTCTAGCAAGAACACTTCTTACCTACGCACCAAAACCACAACGATTTTTTGTCAAGTGTGATATTTTAACCTTCAACAAGGACCGGCCATAGTCAAACTCGATTCAACTAAAGTTGGAGAAACGGATACCCGCCAGCCACCTGTGTGCAAAGCACGTCAGTAGAACCAGTCTCATGAACGCGGTCATGTAATGCCGGTCCGGGCCGCTTCGTCCAACAATACCGCCGAATCAAAGTAAGACGTTGGTGGTAAGCAGTATGACTATTATCGCCCACAACTCTTTGCGTTCTACTCGTGCATATAACATCTACGCATAGACCTGGCTCGGATGCCACTGTTGGGGAACGTAGTAATTCAAAAAAATTCCTACGATCATGCATGATCTATCTAGGAGATGCATAGCAACGAGACGGGAGAGTGCGTCTACGTACCCTCGTAGACCGAAAGCGGTAGCGTTTAGTAACGCGGTTGACGTAGTCAAACGTCTTCACGATCCAACCGATCCAAGTACCGAACGTACATCACCTCCGTGTTCTGCACACGTTCAACACGATGACGTCCCTCGAGCTCTTGATCTAGTTAAGGATGAGGGAGAGTTCCGTCAGCATGACAGTGTGGTGATGGTGATGATGAAGTTACCGGCACAGGGCTTTGCCTAAGCACTACTACGATATGACCAAGGTGGTAAACTGTGCAGGGGGCACCGCACACGGCTAAGAGATGTCTGTTGTGCCTTTGGGGTGCCCCCACCTCCGTATATAATGGAGAGAGGAGGAGGTGGCCGGTCTAAGGGGGCGCGCCATAAGGAGGGAGTCCTACTTGGACTCCTAGTCCAAGTAGGATTCGGCCCCCCCTCCTTCCTTCCACGGAAGAGGAAAAAGGGGAAGGGAGAGAGAGGGAGAAAGAAAGAGGGGGGTCGGCCCCCTCCCCTAGTCCAATTCGGTTTTGGCAAGGGGGGGGGGCGCCCCTCTCACGTGGCCTTTCTCCTCTCCTGCAATAAGTCCCAATAGGCCCAATACTTCTCCTGGGGGGTTCCGGTAACCTCCCAGTACTCCGGAAAATTTCCCGAACCACTCAGAACCATACCGATGTCCAAATGCAACCTTCCAATATATGAATCTTTACCTCTCGACCATTTCGAGACTCCTCGCCATGTCTGTGATCTCATCTGGGACTCCGAACAAACTTCGGTCATTAAATCACAAAACTCACAATACAAATCGTCATCGAACGTTAAGCATGTGGACCCTACGGGTTCGAGAACTATGTAGACATGACCGAGACACATCTCCGGTCAATGACCAATAGCGGAACCTGGATGCTCATATTGGTTCCTACATATTCTATGAAGATCTTTATCGGTCAAACCGCATAACAACATACGTTATTCCCTTTGTCACCGGTATGTTACTTGCCCGAGATTCATTCGTCGGTATCATCATACCTAGTTCAATCTCGTTACTTGCAAGTATCTTTACTTGTTCCAAAATGCATCATCCTGTAACTAACTCATTAATCACATTGCTTGCAAGGCTTATAGTGATGTGCATTACCGAGAGGGCCCAGAGATACCTCTCCGATACACGGAGTGACAAATCCTAATCTCGATCTATGCCAACCCAACAAACATCTTCGAAGACACCTGTAGAGCATCTTTATAATCACCCAGTTACGTTGTGACGTTTGAGAGCACACAAGGTGTTCCTCCGGAATCCGGGAGTTGCATAATCTCATAGTCAGAGGAACATGTATAAGTCATGAAGAAAGCAATAGCAATAAAACTAAACGATCATAATGCTAAGCTAACGGATGGGTCTGGTCCGTCACTTCATTCTCTAATGATGTGATCCCATTCATGACAACACATGTCTATGGTTAGGAAACTTAACCATCTTTGATTAACGAGCTAGTCAAGTAGAGGCATACTAGGGACACTCTGTTTTGTCTATGTATTCACACATGTACTAATTTTCCGGTTAATACAATTCTAGCATGAATAATAAACATTTATCATGATATAAGGAAATATAAGTAACAACTTTATTATTGCCTCTAGGGCATATTTCCTTCAGATAGTCTCACATCAACTAGGCGTATCAACGGGCTATGGAGATGCCATCAATAGATATCAATGTGAGTGAGTAGGGATTGCCATGCAACGGATGCACTAGAGCTATAAGTTTATGAAAGCTCAAAAAAGAAAACTAAGTGGGTGTGCATCCAACTTGCTTGCTCATGAAGATCTAGGGCAATTTAAGGAAGCCCATCGTTGGAATATACAAGCCAAGTTCTATAATGAAAAATTCCCACTAGTATATGAAAGTGACAACATAGGAGACTCTCTATCATGAAGACCATGGTGCTACTTTGAAGCACAAGTGTGAAAAAAGATAGTAACATTGCCCCTTCTCTCTTTTTCTCTCATTTTTTCATTTTTTCTCTCTTTTTTGGGCCTTTTTTTTATTTGGCCTTTTCCTTTTTTATTCCTCACATGGGACAATGCTCTAATAATGAAGATAATCACACTTTTATTTACTTACAACTCAAAAATTACCACTCGATACTAGAACAAAATATGACTCGGCATGAATGCTCCGGCGGTATACCGGGATGTACAATGAATCAAGAGTGACATGTATGAAAGAATTATGAACGGTGGATTTTCCACAAATACGATGTCAACTACATGATCATGCAAAGCAATATGACAATTATGAAGCGTGTCATAATAAACGGAGCGGTGGAAATTTTCATGTCAATATATCTCGGAATGGCTATGGAAATGCCATAATAGGTGGGTATGGTGGCTGTTTTGAGGAAGGTATATGGTGGGTGTAGGGTACCGGCAAAAGTTGCGCCAGTACTAGAGAGGCTAGCAATGGTGGAAGGGTGAGAGTGCGTATAATCCATGGACTCAACATTAGTCATAAAGAACTCACATACTTATTGCAAAAATCTATTAGTCATCGAAACAAAGTACTACCGTATGCTCCTAGGGGAAGGGTTGGTAGGAGTTAACCATCGCACGATCCCGACCTCCACACAAAGGATGGCAATCAATAAATATCTCATGCTCCAACTTCATTACATAACGGTTCACCATACGTGCATGCTACGTGACTCACAAACCTTAACACAAGTATTTCTCAAATTCACAATTACTCACTAGCATGACTCTAATAGCACCATCTTCACATCTCAAAACAATCATAAGGAATCAAACTTCTCATAGTATTCAATGCACTTTATATGAAAGTTTTTATTATATCCCTCTTGGATGCCTATCATATTAGGACTAAATTTATAACCAAAGCAAATTACCATGCTGTTTAAAGAATCTCAAAATAATATAAGTGAAGCATGAGAGTTCATTAATTTCTATAAAATAAAACCACTGCCGTGCTCTAAAAGGATATAAGTGAAGCACTAGAGCAAAATTGCCTAGCTCAAAAGATATAAGTGAAGCACATAGAGTATTCAATCACGATTCATCTGTGTCCCTCTCAAAAGGTGTGTACAGCAAGGATGATTGTGGCAAACTAAAAAGCAAAGACTCAAATCATACAAGACACTCCAAGCAAAACACATATCATGTGGTGAATAAAAATATAGCATCAAGTAAAGTTACCGATAGACGAAGACGAAAGAGGGGATGCCTTCCGGGGCATCCCCAAGCTTAGGCTCTTGGTTGTCCTTGAATTTTACTTTGGGGTGCCTTGGGCATCCCTGTGACAGCCTGGTTTTTGCCCTCTCTTCTTTTTCTGATTTTATTTGGTTTTGATTTGAATTTGGAGTTTTGAATCTCTTCAGTTGGACTTAAACACTTGGGCACCACTTTGACTTTCACCCAAGTGACTCATTTCTCTCACTAGCCATCATTTCTTCTCTGATCAACCTCAAAATAATATTATGAATATTTTTCTTAAATGAAAAATATTCATTTTCCCCCTCTAAAACCCTAACCAGCCATTTGTGCTCCAAAGCAACCCCAATTTTTCATGCCCACAAAAATCTGAGAAAATTCCCAAATATTCTTTGAACCCTAGAACACCTTCCCGAGCAAAAATATTGCATCACTTTTTGGAATATTTTTGCTACAGAAAATATTTTTAGTTCTGTACAGAAATGGTAGTCTCTACAGCAACTACCATTTTACTTCCTCCAATGCTGCTGAATTTTCTTGTGCTTCACTACCCTCCTAGATGAATGCTAACCTCCAAAGCTCAACTCCCAACTCTTAGCATTTTGACCACAGTAAGCTCTCAAAGTTACTGTCCAGAAACTTACCAGGAAGTGAAACTCCAGCTTACTGCGCTTGAGCTCAACTCAAAGGGTTGGAACCAATCAAACCACCAAGGACTACACGCCAGACATGAAGTTTAAGATTAGCGCGGCCTGATATCATAGTTCATGCGGTGACCGCGTTCGTCCAGGCGTGCTGGCATGCAGCCGACGCGCTCTGCAACACGCCCGAGCCGCTATTGAGAGCGTGCTCGTTTCCCCGCCTGCCGCGCCTTGCCAATATTTGCCACGATCATCGTCCCGACTCCCTTAACTCCCTCCTGGAGCTCGCCGACGTCGGAGCTCGCTGCAGCGAGCACGGGCGCGGTCTAGGCAACCCAACAGTGCACTGCGCACTATGTTCATCGCCTTCCCCTCATTCCTGTGCTCGTCTCCGCCCGCCCACAGTGCCCGCGTGAGCTGCGTCGCCTTCCCCCTCCCTCACTGACGCTGTTCGTCACCGGGCGCCATGTCCAGGTGTCCTCCGGCGGAGCCCGAACCCCTCACCTCTCTCAACTATAAATATAGCCCTCCCCAGCCCTCTCGAGCATCACTAAGCCCTCTCACACACTCCACAAACCAATAGGAAGCCGTAGCTCGGCCGGGCAGGCCGCGGGCCGCCGTCCCTGAGCTCGAGCTCGCCGATGATCCCGTCAGGTCGTCTCTGCAGCTCCAGCCCCTTCCAAGTCCAGGCCACCCTTCCAGAGCCTCCATTGTGCTTCAGTGGTGCCGTCCTGCCCGATTGGAGCCACTGGTGCCGCCTCTAGTCGCCGTCATCCCCAACTCCGGCGACCTCCGCTCTCTGTCGCCGCTGGAGAGGTCCTTTCCGACGCCGTCCGACCACCCCTAGCTAATCTACGGGTACGGGCAGGTGCGCCTTCGTCTTCTCCTTCAATCCATCCCTCTAGCTCGGGCCAAGATGCCCCCCTTTCTGACGTGTGCTCTGGCGGAGCCCCGCCGCACTCTGTTCCCTCTCCCCCTCCCTCTCACCTGACTAGCAGGGCCCGCTAGTCAGCCACTCTAGCCGCGCCCGAAGCGGTACGAGTGGTGGCGCCCCGCGGGGTTACCCCTTCGACGTCACTCCCAGTTTAGTTTTTATTTAAATCAAATTCAAAATATTCTAGAGAGCTTCAAACAGCCACAACTTTTTAACCATAAGTCCAAATGAATTGATTCTTTTTTGCTTTGTGTTCTTTATGAAAAGATCTAGCGGCCCACCAAAAATGAGATTTTTCTCTGCTGTCTAGATTTTCTGGTGAATTTCAGAATGTTTCTTGATGTTTTCTTTTTGTGTTTATAATTGTTTTCAGAAAGTGAAGCTTGTCTCGAGGATCACCAGGAGGAGTGTGAACCTCATCTGGACTAAGGCAAGCCACAACAACATTTTCATGGTGCCATTGCAATATTTGTGTTTTTTCAACTTGAACAAATGGTTTAATCCATGCATTTAAATCACTAAAATAAATATTTATTTTCTGTTAGATGCTTGTTTAAGTTGATATGCTTGATTTACAAAAGTTTGAAACTAACAAGTTTAGCTAAGTCATTAGAAGTAATATTTGATTATGAAGAAGTAATATGGTTATGGAAAGGATTAATTTGAGTTATATTTTCTTGGATAAGAAAAAAATTAATTATGCTAAGTAATGATTCTGCATAAAGTTAATGATTTAACATAACAAGAGAGGTGTTGTAAATCATTGTTATCTATGCTTAGTGTTTGATGAAGTTGACCCAATTATTTCCGATGATTTGTGATGCATATATTAGTGTTGCATGTTCATGGCATATCATGACACCAGTTACTTTCACTTTAAGTTGAACCTGTTAATAACTCAACTTGAACATATCGTTGATCGGGTCATGGTGCCCCTGAATCGAGTTTTCCCCAGTGCAACCACATTTGCCTTTGTGGGAAGGCCTTTATTCGGTCCGTTGTCATGCCTCTGGTTGGTGCCTTCAACGAGGGAAGGTTATGGGCGTGCGTTACCCTGGCCCGGTAAGCAGACATAACCTTGTGTGCCCGTTGTAATTATGGTACCTTGTCTCCGTTTGGGACCGTTTATGTTTTTCCACGACGGTGGCCGTAGGTGTCTTTGGTAGACACGGGGCCACCCAGGACTTAGCACAGTGGGGAGTGAGCCGGAGTGGCCGGGAGAGTGTCATGGCAATGGAGGGGTTTCGTCAGAATGCCGTTGGTCCACCCGAATGGGAGTACGAGGCCATGGGTTCCGTGGTGTGGGTATAGTGTGCTACCTCTGCAGAGTGTATTAAATCTATCGATAGCCGAGTCCACGGTTATGAACACGCTCGAAAGTAGGTCACACCATGGGTCAAAGTTTAAATAAATTTTGCACACTAAGATAATAACTGTGCACTGTTGGAAGGGATGGTTGAGAAATCATTTTGATGTTGGAGGCCAAGTGTTTGGTCAGCTTGTGATCCGAGTAAGGTCACCATTTGGTTATGAGGTAACCCGATCAGAGACCAATATGTTGGTCCGTTTGTGATCCAAGAGAGATCAAAGTTTGGTAAGCAAGTCTGAGATACTTAAGGCACGAGATTATGATCACTGCATCCCTAGTATGATTTTGCATTAATGATTTAATTGGTTAATTATCATGATATTGTTTGGCATTATGTTTATGCTTGTTGTGAGCTTGCAAGTACATTCAATGTACTAACCTGGCGTGTCATGCCAGCTTTCAGGAAAGTCTCGTTGGAAAGAGTGCTGTTCGAGTCTATTTCGTGTCCACATCGGTGTCCCTGTGCTATGGAGTTCCGCTTCGTCGTTGTTCCGCTGCCGCGTAGTTGTCATGATCGAGGCCCCCTTTATGTTCATTAAATAATATACATATTGTCCAGCCGCACCGTGTGTGCCGCTTGGTCTCGCAACTCGTTGTAACATGAACCTTGTTCTGCTAGTATCAATAAGGCGATTGCTTTCTGTACCAAGATGTTGTGTGTTGCCAGAAGGCTGGCAATACAAGGTAAACCAGTTGCTCTGAGCCGGGGTGCCACAACGCTTGGTATCAGAGCCGCGCTGACTATAGGCCACTCTAGACTACCGACGTGTTAACTGGACGTTAGCTAAGAGTATATAAGTTGAGTGCCGGTAGTATTTGTAGCTGGTTGTTGCATTGCATGCACTCGTTTTATTTTTATCCTAACCTACTAATGGCTGTGAGTGTAGATGGCTCCGGTGCAGTACCCGTGCCTGTTGCAGCTGATGCCGTACACATCGCCGCATCTCCTCCGTAACGTGTGGCGTCGGCTGTACCCCCTCGGTGACGATCCAGTCTATCGTGTGTACCGGGAGCGTCTAGCAGACTCAATGTATGAGTATCACGCAGTGGTTACTCTATGCGCCAGCTCATCTTCCAGCACTTACACTCGTACCTCTAGGAGTGGTTTCGCTTTTACCACTTCTCAGGCTGTCCAGTTTGCTGCATTTGAGGTCCTTGTCGAGATTCATTATAACGAGGTCCGGATGCAGAACCACTTAGGTTTCCACTACTATCCCTCCCTGCATGACAATGGTCGTGTCCGTTTTCCTATCATTGATCCAGAGTCTGATAGTGCTGCTAGCCACCTTTCTCGTTATATCACTGCTAGCTACCTTATGATTCACGAGCTGGCTCGAGAGCTGACTCGTGCTCGCACTGCTTTAGCCGCTACTAGAGCTTTCACTACTCCATCGTCTACGGGATTTACTCCTTATATTCCATCCAGTTCTAGTTCACCAATTTCACTGGTTACTCCTCTGAGTAGCTCGGGTACCTCGACCGTGAATCCTCTCAGTGCTCATGCTGAGTGGGTTTCACTTCTCACTATCGCCGTAGCCCCAATGCTTCAGCCTCACCCTACACCTGCCCCGGAGGGAGAGCCCTCGAGGCAGCATCGTCATGTTACCTTTAACCCGGAGGTCTCGGTTAACGTCGTCAGTTCAGGATCCGAGTCCGCTTCAGGAGAGGACCGCGCAGCACCAGCAGAGCAGTAGAGCATTCGAGTATCCGCAGTTGTCAGGATGATGTACGGATGTAGTCGTACGAGTCATGATGTTCCGTTTCATGTATGAGGGTAGTTGAGTTTGGCATGTCGTTTATCTTTCATGTAAGAGTCTATGTATAATTATGTTGGAACTCTCTTTTATTCGACGTGTTCCCTTCGTTATTTCGTTTTCTCTCGGGTTTTGTCGCTGGCTTCTCTCCACTTTATTTTGGATGTTGCTCATCTCGGTTGCGTTGCCTTGGGAAAAACCAACCATAGGATGACGCGGGGTGGCAGTAGTAGCAACACTTGTGAGGATGTTCCTGTTCTTCGTTCTGCCGCCTCCACCGAGCAAATTCTGTGTATGTTTGAGGAAAGGAGGAATAATGATCTGATTAAAATATTAAGGAGTTTGCAAGCTATGGTTGGGCAGAATGGAAATCAGAACGGTCATCACTCCAAGCTGTCAGATTTTCAAAGAATCAAGCCTCCCGATTTGATCAAGTTATTGATCCCTTGGGCCTTGAGCGGTAGTTGCGAACCATTGAGAAGAAGCTTGAGATTGCTCGTACTGAAGAGGATGACAAAGTTCCGTTTGCAACTCATTATCTTGAAGGCACTACCGCCATATGGTGGGAAAATGCAAAAGCCATGTGGCCTGCTGATGAGGCAATCACCTGGGCAAAATTCAAGGATCAGTTCTGAAAATATCATATTCCTACTGGAATTATGAAGGTCAAGCAGCGTGAATTCCTCGTGCTCCTCCAAGGAAGTCAGTTTGTGAGTGAGTATTTGCACAAGTTCGACCATTTGGCCCGTTACTCCCTTTATGATGTGGCCACTTAAGAAAGAAAGATTGACAGGTTTCTTGGGGGATTAAACCAACATCTCCGATGCACACTCAGTATGTTTGATTTCCCAGATTTCCAAACTCTGGTAAACAAGGCTCTCATTGCTGAAAGGGAGCACAAGCTTATACATGACAATAAGCCTGCAAATAACAATCACAAGCGCAAGTTCGAGCCAAGGAAGGAAGTGCAACCTGTGCAAAAGGCCCGTACCTGGCAGCATACTCAAGTAGAGTACAAGCCCAATTTGCTGCAGAATGTTAACAAAACCACTACACAAGTCAATAATTTCGTGACCAATCCGGTGCGAGAAGAGTGCCAGCGCAACAATTCTTGTTTCAGTTGTGGGCAAACCGGACATTATGCCAGACAGTGTCCCAAGAACGGCAAGACCAATGCTCCATTCAGGCCACAAGTCAACTTTATGGGGCCATACCCTATCCAGCAAAACATCACTGGTCAAATCCATCACCTCTCCGCAGACAAAGCCAAAGAGAACCCCGAAGTCGTCATTGGTATGTTTCCTGTTAATAGCATACCTGCCATATTTTATTTGAGTCTGGGGCTTCCCACTCTTTTATTTCGCGGAGTTTTGTTGCCCAAAACAAATTTTCTTGTTTGATTTTGAGCAAGAATATGCTAGTACAATCCCCGGGATCTTTGCTTAGAAGCAATCTGGTCTGCTATAATCTGGAAATTAATATCAACAGAGTCCGTTTTCGAACTTCCTTGATAGTTATTGAGTCCGTCAAGTTGTACATTATTTTGGGGATGAATTGGTTAACCCAATATCAAGTATGCATTAATTGCACGACCCGAGAAGCCACTTTGACAAGTCAAGAGGGGCAGACTACAAAATTCTATGCCCGCAGGAGCATACCCAAGAAAGAAATGGTCTTCACCGCTGTGGCTGGTGAATTGGAATTAATTCTATGGTCAGTGAGTTTCCCGATGTATTTCCAGAAGAACTGCCAGGCATGCCACCGGATCGAGAGCTTGAGTTTGCAATAGATCTTGTGCCCGGAACCGCACCGTTATACAAGAAGTATTATCGGATGCCTTCGTCATAATTAGTGGAGCTAAAGAAATAGCTTGATGAGATGCTCCAGAAAGGATATATCCGTCCCAACTCTCACCATGGGGATCACTTGCTATATTCATGGATAAGAAAGATGGTAGTCTCCGTATGTGTTTGGATTGCCGTCAGCTGAATGAGGTCACCATCAAAAATAAATATCCACTGCCCAGGATTGATGACTTGTTTGATCAGCTCAGTGGGGCAAAGGTATTCTCCAAAATTGATTTAAGGACAGGGTACCACCAACTCAAGATTAAAAAGGAAGATATTCCTAAGACCGCGTTCACTACCCGATACGATCTTTATGAATATACTGTTATGTCCTTCGGCCTCACCAATGCCCCTGCTTTCTTCATGCATATGATGAACAAGGTGTTCATGGACTTCCTAGATAAATTTGTGGTGGTCTTCATCGATGACATTCTCATATACTCAAAAGGTGAAGAAGAGCACAAAGGACACCTCAGAACTGTATTGCAACGACTCCGTGACCATCAGCTGTATGCCAAATTCAGTAAATGCGAGTTTTGGCTCAAGCGAGTTGGATTTCTTGGGCATGTGCTATCCGCAGAAGGTATAGCCGTGGACCTGAACAAAGTAAAGGATGTGCTCGATTGGTTGGCACCCACAACAGTATCCCAAATCCGGAGTTTCCTTGGGTTAGCTGGCTACTACCGTCGTTTCATTGAAGGGTTTTCCAAGATTGCCAAACCTATGACGGAGTTGCCCAAGAAAGATAATAAGTTTGAATGGACTGAGGACCGTGAGAAAAGTTTCAATTAGCTGAAAATCTGGCTGACGACAACACCTGTGTTGACTCTTCCAGACATCTACCGCAACTTTAATGTGTACTGTGACGCTTCCCGACAGGGTCTTGGATGCGTACTTATGCAAGATGGCAGGGTGGTAGCATATGCATCATGACAGCTACGATCCCACGAGGGAAACTATCCTACTCATGATCTGGAATTAGCCATGGTGGTTCATGTTCTAAAAATTTGGAGGCACTACCTCATTGGGAAGAGGTGCCAAATATTTACTGACCACAAAAGTCTCAAGTACATATTTACTAAGAAAGATTTAAATCTCCACCAATGAAGATGGCTTGAGTTAGTCAAGGACTATGATCTTGGAATAAATTACCACCCGGATAAGGCCAACGTGGTTGCCGATGCACTCAGCCGAAAGCCTGTCAGCCTGAATACCATAATGGAATCCTTGCCTCCTGAACTTCAAGAAGAGATTGCTTAGCTCAACCTGGTCATAGTTGGTGCTGGTCTTGCTAATATTATGGAAGTTACTCCTACCCTTGAGGAAGAGATCCGCAAGGCCCAGCCAGATGACACAATCCTACAGAAACATACCAGGCGTATGTTAGTAGGACATACCTCAGATTTTTCTAAGATCAACAAGGTACACAGCGATTCCGTGGAAGGATTTGTGTACCCAGTCAAGAAGATTTAAGGAAGAGAATACTGTCAGAAGCACATGAATCTTTATATTCTATTCACCCCAGAGGTACTAAAATGTACGAAGACCTTCGACAAATATTCTGGTGGGATGGGATGAAGAAAGACATTGCCTATTTTGTGGCCTGTTGCAACATATGCAACAAAGTGAAGGCAGAACACCAGAAACCAGCCGGACTCCTCCAACCATTGCCCGTTCCACAATGGAAGTGGGATGATGTTTGCATGGATTTTGTCACAGGTCTACCAAAGACTCAGCGAGGCAATGACGCAGTATGGGTCATAGTGGACACCTTAACCAAGGTAGCTCACTTTAACCCCATCAAAACTACATACCGAGCCGATCAGCTCGCACAACTGTATGTGTCCAGAATAGTCAGTATGCATGGAGTACCACGAACAATCACTTCCGACTGGGGGTCACTTTTTACCTCCACTTTCTGGTCACGTCTCCACCAAGACTTGAGGACAACGCTAAAATATAGTACCGCTTATCATCCTCAGACGGATGGACAGACTAAGCGTGTAAACCAAATACTCGAAGATATGCTTCGAGCCTATGCCTTGGCCCAAGGACCTAAATGGGAAGACTATCTGCCGTATGCCGAGTTCTCATACAAAGATGTCACCTTATGAGGCTTTGTATGACCTTAGGTGCCGCACTCCATTGAATTGGTCTCAAACTGGAGATAGTCGTATTTTCTGAACGGATCTCATGATGGAAGCTGAGAAGCAAGTCAAGGAAATCCGAGATAGATTGCAATTGGCTAAATCTCGACAGAAGAGTTATTATGATGCAAAGCACCGACAGATCAGTTTTGAACCCGGAGAACATGTATACCTCCGAGTCACTCCTATGAAAGGAGTTAAGAGATTCCAGACTTGTGGAAAATTGGCACCCAGGTTTATTGGCCCATTCCCGGTTATGTCTAGAGTGGGTACTGTTGCATATCAGTTGGAACTGCCCCCAGAATTGTCAGAAGTGCACAATGTGTTCCATGTCTCACAGTTGAGGCGATGCATATCGCCGCCAGAGAAAAGGACTGCTATGACAGAAATAGAGTTGGCTAAGGATTTAACATATGAAGAGAGACCGTTCAGAATTTTGGATCAGATGGAAAGAGTCACTCGTAGTAAAACGAGGAAGTTTTACAAGGTTCAGTAGGAGCATCACATAGAGGCAGAAGCCACTTGGGAACGAGAAGAATTTCTATAGGCACATTATCCAGAATTGTTTTCCCGAGCAACCGAATCTCGAGGACGAGATTCATCATAAGTGGGGGAGGTTTGTGACAACCTGGTTTTTGCCCTCTCTTCTTTTTCTGATTTTATTTGGTTTTTATTTGAATTTGGAGTTTTGAATCTCTTCAGTTGGAGTTAAACACTTGGGAACCACTTTGACTTTCACCCAAGTGACTCATTTCTCTCACTAGCCATCATTTCTTCTCTGATCAACCTCAAAATAATATTATGAATATTTTCTTAAATGAAAAATATTCATTTTCCCCCTCTAATACCCTAACCAGCCACATGTGCTCCAAAGCAACCCAAAATTTTCTTGCACTAAAAAATCTAAGACAATTCCCAAATATTCTTTGAACCCTAGGACACCTTCCTGAGCAAAAATATTGCATCACTTTTTGGAATATTTTTGCTACAGAAAATATTTTCAGTTCTGGACAGAAATGGTAGTTTCTATAATAACTACCATTTTACTTGCTCCAATGCTGCTGAATTTTCTTGTGCTTCACTACCCTCCTAGATGAATGCTAACCTCCAAAGCTCAGCTCCCAACTCTTAGTATTTTGACCACAGTAAGTTCTCAAAGTTACTGTCCAGAAACTTACCAGGAAGTGAAACTGTAACATCCCAAATTTTCAATCTGGAAAGTTATACATAGGTCATTCATGCATATTATATTTTATTACATTTTGTTTTGCGATCCTCGAAATTCTAAGCAACTCAAGGACCCACGGAGAGAGTTGGGGATTTCACGATTTTTCATATTTGATTTTTTCTCAAATATCGAATCAAGGATCATTTTGGTTTTAATTATTTTTCTCTCTGAAAAATACTTCATATTAAAATATATGAGAGGAGATAATATGACTTCTCCAAAATAAAATAAATATTGGAGGAAATATGTTAAAATCAAATAAATGATTTTATTTGGATTTTGTTGCTATTTTATTTGAATTAGAAAAAAATATGCATTTTTCAAAATTGCATTTTTAGGCCAAGAAAATGTTCACTTTGTTCTAAATATTTTATTTAGACAGTGAAAATTTGTTTTGGCATTTTTAGATGTTTATTTTTATTTATTTAGAACTTTTTTTGGCGGCATCTGTTTAAAAAAAACTTTCGCAGCCTAGCCCTGGGCGGCCAGTGAGCAGACCAGAGCCCAGCCGCCGCCGCCGCCTTCCCGAGTCCGCCAGACACGGAGGAGCCGCCGCCCGGCGAGACTCCGCCTCCGAGGTGAGCCCTTCCCATGCCACCTCGCGCCCCGGGGCCCCCGAGCCCCACATCACCATGCCTCGCCAGCCTGGCCTTGTGAGCCGCCCGTCTGCGCCGCCGCTGCAGCCAGCTTGCTGCCGGTGCCTTGCGCCTTCGCCGCCGCCGCTGCAGCCAGCGTCTCCTTTGCCAGCGGCGCTCCGCCTGCCTCACGAGCCGCGCCCGACGCCGCCAGAGCCGCCGCCGTTCCCGATCCAATTCGCTCATTGGTTTTTGTTCGGTTAGGTAAAACTGATCTTTTTTTGAAAACCCTAGATTTGTTTTTTTAGTTTCGGTTCGATTTTTCGTCGGTTTATTATGTAGCGGATGCTCGTCCATTCGTTCGTTTAACGAACGCTATTCACCGGTTAGGTTCAGACAGCGAACGTTCATTTGTTTGTCTTTTCTTTTTTATTTTATTTTCCGGCCATGGACCTATCCGCGATTTCTTTTATCGCAGATTAGCCACTGATCTTCAAACCCTCGCCGTTTCTTAACCGTTTGTCCAAATCCAGTGACACCAACGCCAAAATCTTCGTCTTCAACCCCTTTTCAGTTTAAACAACTTGAGCAAGGTTTTGACAATTTAAAATTTGGTTTCAAGCAGATTTGATTTTGAAGTTCTTTTGACCGTAGTTTCAGTTCCGTAGCTCCGATTCGAGTGTTTCTTTTTGCAGATCGAATCTCTTCAGTTGAGTTTTCAGATTTGATCTTCTTCTTTGAGTTTACCCATGCATCTTTGCTTGCTTTTTTATTTATGCTATTGTTTGTTTGCGATAGAATTCTTGGAGTACGAAGCATGCTACTACGAGCCTTTAGGGTTTGCGGATCGTCAGCAAGGCAAGTAACACATTGATCATACTCTTTTCATACCTAGTTTTTATGCATTATTTACAATCCTCAAACACTGCATGATTAGGATGTGATTAACTTGTGGGTATTGGGAAGTAGATGATGAGGTAGAACTTATTACCTGTTTTAATATCAAACCCTTTGGAGTTACTTCTACGTTATGCTTATATTGCCATGCTATGCTCGTAGACGTGGATTGGGTTTGAGTGTATCCATGACAGATGTGAGATTGTTTAATTTAATGGTTCAACTTAAGGTGGCAACTTTAATACACATCTGGGTGGATTGTTGGTTTGGGCACCTGGGGTTATACCAGTGTTGTCCTAGGAGATCCCGGGGTTATACCGTGTGATCCTCCTATGGTCCGCCACCCAGGCTCAAAGGGATCATAAGATTATTCATGCTAGAAACTTCCGTGTGCAGCGACAAGCTATTATGGGCTCTAGCATTGTTGAGTAGGTTGCATGACCTCTTCTAGTGGTAGGCTAGCAGATGTAGGGGATGTAGGTTGGTAC
Source organism: Aegilops longissima (assembly GCA_021605205.1). Classification (NCBI taxonomy): domain Eukaryota; kingdom Viridiplantae; phylum Streptophyta; class Magnoliopsida; order Poales; family Poaceae; genus Aegilops; species Aegilops longissima. The sequence goes on from CM038681.1 coordinate 576,374,733, forward strand.
TGTCTACCCGGGGTTAGAGTTAATGCTTCTGAAAGACCGTGTCTCAGTCATCCGTTTCTCAAACACCATGTAGTGCGAGAAATCCAACGGAGGAGGTCAAGTGTTGTGGAGAAAAGTGCGCAAACCTCTGCAGAGTGTATAAACTAATCATGGTTAGCCGTGTCCCCGGTTATGGACAACTTGAGTATCTGTTACTTGAATTATTGATTTGATCTCGTCACTCTAAATTAATTTTGTAGGGTTGTTAATGATTACTTTTAATTGGGATTGAGACGGGGGTACCATTCTCAATGTTTCAACTACCATGATAATTAAATAAAATATATTCCTTTGTTGTAGGGAAAAATTGGCTTTTCGCAAAACAATATAACCTTTGAGCCTCCACCAGCAATATATGCATGTAGTGATAGCATTTACCTGTTCATTGCTCTACTGTGTTATATTGCCAGCATATTCCATGTGCTGACCCGTTTCGGGCTGCAACATATCATGTTGCAGACTTTTCAGACGAAGAGTAAGGTGCGCTAGGTCGTTTGTCATGCACTCAGCTATGCCGTTGGAGTTGATGGACTCACTTTATCTTCCAAGCTTCCCGTTGTTATCTTATTTAGGTGGCCTTAAGCCATATTTATTGTAATAAGTTCTCTTTTGAGACGTGCGATGTAATAAGTGTGTGATTGCTACTCTGTTATAAATCCTTCGAGTACTATGTGTGTCAGCATTACCGATCCAGGGATGACACTGAACACAGAGATTTGACCGTCTGAGGTCGGATCGCTACAAGATGGTATCAGAGCCAGGTTGATTGTAGGACACGACCACTAAGATGAGCCATAGGTCACTCTTGTCTACTCATTTCTGACTCCTCTCCATTTTCTACTCTTTAGGATGGCGGACTCAATGAACAAGTTTACACAACCAGATGAAGACACACCTTTTGGACGACACTTGAAGGAAGTCACTAGGTACCTGAACATCGGAATACCAAGCTTCACCGGGACCTACACCACCACTTTACCAGAAGAGGAGCGATGGTTGATTCGAGTTCAAGTTCCAGGAAGGACGTTCACGCCAGTCACTGAGCCCATAGAGTTTTTCCTTTGATGCACCAACCTGGAGTCTAGGAAAGAGCATGGCAGCCCACATCGCCATGGGACGCATTGGCGAAGTATACCACAAGGATCTTAAGGACACTATCTACCAGATATGTGGGCGCCGAGATGAGCAATGGGAGATGATCAACACGTGGAGAGACAAGTCCATTGCAGCTTTCATCCAGGAGTTAAACCAGCACATTCGTCGACAGGAGAACCAGATGTGCACAGGCATGATAGATTTGAAGAAGGCGATGACCAGGAACATGGAGCTAAAAGAGGAACTCAAGTCTACACGCAACGGATACGAGGAGGAAATCACAATACTTGTGGAGAAGAATGACGACCTGACAAGGAAACTAGGAGTGTTCATGGGAGACCCCGCGCCAGGAGGAGAAGACGACGAACCCAAGGAAATTTGTTTTGAAGACTACATCATCGTCGACGACACCGACTCTGACCTTGATGGTAGTGATGATGATTATGAAGACGAAGCTGGAGCGGATATCATGGAGTCTTCCACAGATCAAAATTTCTAGATGTCCACCATATGAATAGTAGTATTCCCCCATGTATATACTAGTAGTCCGAGCACTTTGTAACGATAGTTCTAGACCGATTGTATGCCCTTGCTTTAATTGATTTGGTGTGATATGATTGTGTTTGTCTCATGTGCATATGGGTAGTGCTTTCTCACTAGACCTCATTCTATTCTAATGTATCCCCTCTAAACCCATCAGATGCCTCCAAGACGCGACACCGGATTTGTCTTCCCACCGGAGATCACCCAGTTGATCCAGCAACAGAATGCCTTGATGTAGATATTAGTTCGGAACCAAGGAAACGCCAACAACAACAACAACAACAACAACAACAACCCACCGCCACCACCTCTAGTTGACAACTTAGCCTGCTTTCTGAGGTTGCAGCCGCCGGTGTTTTCTAGTAGCACCGAGCCAATAGTTGCTGATGATTGGCTACGCATGATTGGAAGGGAGTTGACCACCGCAGGTTGCATAGATGCTGAGAAGGTGCATTTTGCCACACATCAATTGGATGGACCAGCAGCTTCATGGTGGGAGAATTACACAGCCACTTTCCCTATAGCCAATATCACTTGGGATCAGTTTCAACAAGCATTCCGTACTGCACATGTCTCAACTAGAGCAATGAACATGAAGAAGCATGAGTTTCGCAACTTACGCCAGGGAAACCGTATTGTGGGGCAATACGTGGATGAGTTCAGTAAGTTAGCTCGCTATGCCCCAGATGATGTGGCCATAGATGCCGCGAAGCAGGCGAAGTTTATGGAAGGGTTGAATGATGAGATGAGCATGCAGTTGATGGTAGCGACATTTGCTAACTACCAAGAGTTGGTAGATAGGGCTCTTATGATTGAAGGGAAGCAACAACAGATTGAGAGCCACAAAAGGAAGTATGGACAAGGGAAGTAAAATTTAGGAGCTCAACAGAAGCCTCGTTTTACCCCGAACTCCGGAGGTTATACCCATAACCATGGAGGCCACACTCACAATGGAGGAAGTTCGCATAACCACAGTGGCCCCAAGAATGGAAACGGGAATGGAGCAAGCAGCAATCAGAACCGCTCTAACCCAGCCACACCCGCCAAGAAGGTCAAAGTCACATTACTTGTTTGAAGTGCGGGAAGACTGGGCACTACGCCAATGATTGTCCAGAGTTGAAGAATGGCAATGGAAATGTAAGCTTTGGGAAGAAGCCCAACCCTTTCAACATGGGACAAGTGAACCACGTGAACGTGGAGGAGGTTGAAGAGCAGCCAGATGCAGTTATCGGTAAGTTTTTGGTTAAGTCATTTACCGCTCTTGTTCTATTTGATACGGGTGCATCGCATTCATACATTTCAAGGGGGTTTGTGGACAAGTTTAAGTTACCCACCGTAGCCCTTAGGACACCTTTGTTAGTAAGCTCACCAGGTGCAGAGTATATGGCTAGCCGATGGTGTGATCGGTTACCCTTAACCATTGGTAGCCATGTTTTCCCCTCAGACCTAATAATCTTGGAGTCACAAGGATTGGATGTGATACTAGGAATGGATTGGTTATCGAAGTATGGAGGAAACATTGACTGTGCCAGTAGGTCAATTCTACTCACCACCCCGGAGGGAAAAAGGATCAAGTATATATCCAGACATGCGCCGAGGAGGACCCAAGTAAATTCTCTCATGGGAGTTGTTCGGGAGGAAGTGCCTGTAGTGAAGGATTATCCAGATGTATTTCCAGAGGAGTTACCAGGCATGCCGCCGGATCGAGACATTGATTTTTTGATAGAGTTATTGCCAGCCACCGGACCGATATCGAAGAGACCATACCGAATGCCTGCAAATGATCTGGAGGAGATTAAGAAGCAGATCAAGGAGTTATTGGAGAAAGGTTACATTCAACAAAGTTCATCACCATGGGGAGCCCCAGTGCTCTTGGTTGAGAAGAAGTATGGATCGTTGAGGATGGTTGTTGATTATCGTGCGTTGAATGAAGTTATGATCAAGAACAAGAGCCCACTGCCGATGATCAATGACTTGTTTGACCAGCTACAAGGAGCTAAAGTATTCTCCAAGATCGATCTTCGATCAGGATATCACCAGCTGAAGATTCGAGAAAAGGATATACCTAAGACCACTTTCACCACAAGGTACGGGCTATATGAGTATACGGTTATGTCATTTGGATTGACTAATTCCCCTGCCTATTTTATGAGCATGATGAACAAGGTATTCATGGAGTTCTTGGATAAGTTTGTCATGGTGTTTATTGATGATATCTTAGTATATTCGAAGAATGAAGAGGAACACAAGGAGCATTTGCGTTTAGTTCTCGAGAAGCTCAGGGAACATCAGTTATAAGCCAAGTTTAGCAAATGTGAGTTTTGGTTGAAGAAAGTTGGATTTCGTGGACATGTTATATCAGGAGAAGGTATAGCAGTGGATCCTACCAAGATTTAGTCAGTCACTGAGTGGGTTGCACCCACCTCAGTTGGAGAGATCCGCAGTTTTCTTGGACTCGCGGGATACTATCGGAGATTCATTGAGAATTTTTCCAAGATTGCGAAGCCCATGACGGCGTTGTTGAAGAAAGACACCAAGTTTAAATGGACAGAAGAATGTGAAGCAAGTTTCCAGGAATTGAAGAAACGCTTGGTTACAGCCCCAGTGCTGATTTTGCCGGATATACGCAAGGATTTCCAAGTGTATTGCGACGCATCTCGCTTAGGACTTGGAGGAGTAGTTATTTAAGACGGAAGAGTTGTCTCATATGCCTCATGTCAGCTTCGACCGCATGAGTTGAATTATGCCACGCATGATTTGGAGTTAGCAGCCATAGTGCATGCGCTCAAAACCTGGAGACATTTTCTTATCAGAAACCGTTGTGATGTGTACACGGATCATAAGAGTTTGAAGTACATTTTCACTCAGAAGGAACTGAACCTCAGGCAAAGGAGATGGTTGAGCTCATAAAGGATTATGATATGAAGTTGCACTATCATCCAGGCAAGGCCAATGTCGTAGCAGACGCTTTGAGCCGGAAGAGTTATGCCAATACCCTCGTAAGCGGAGGATTGCCAAAGGAGTTAGCGGAAGATCTCAGGGAGCTTTGTTTGGAGATAGTTCCTAGGGGTTTTGTAGCAGCATTGGAGGTTCAGTCAACATTATTGGGAAAGATTCGAGAAGCTCATAAGGATGACAAAGAAATTGCCGAGATAAAGGAGAGAATGAGCAAAGGAAAAGCCAAAGGTTTTCGTGAGGATGAGCATGACACCTTGTGGTTTGAGGACCATGTTTATGTGCCTAATAATGCAGAGATCAGGAAGTTGATAGTACAAGAAGCTCATGGCTCACCATACTCGATACACCCCGGAAACACCAAGATGTATTTGGATTTGAAGGAGCATTTCTGGTGGACTGGAATGAAGAAGGATATTGCCGAGTATGTAGCCGTATGTGATGTATGTCAGAGAGTGAAGGCAGAACATCAGAAGCCAGCAGGATTACTGCAGCCTATGCCGATACCCGAATGGAAGTGGGACAAGCTTGGCATGGATTTCATCACCGGATTTCCCAGGACCCGACCGGGATATGATTCTATCTGGGTAGCATTGGATCGCTTGACCAAAGTAGCTCACTTTATCCCATTGAAGACCACCTATACAAGTGCGAAGTTGGCCAAGATATATATGACCACGATCGTATGTCTGCACAGAGTTCCGAGGACCATCGTATCAGATAGAGGAACACAGTTTACTTCAAAGTTTTGGCACCAGCTGCATCAGACTTCGGGTACCAGGCTAGAGTTCAGAACAGCCTTTCATCCGCAGACGGATGGACAGACCGAGAGAGTCAATCAGATTCTGGAGGACATGTTGAGAGCTTGTGCGCTAGATTATGGATCTAGTTGGGACAACAATTTACCCTACGCGGAGTTCTCATACAACAATAGCTACCAGGCCAGTTTGAAGATGGCACCTTTCGAAGCCCTGCATGGAAGGAGGTGCAGGACACCGTTGATGTGGGATGAAGTTGGAGACCGTCAGTTGTTTGGACCAGATTTGATTAAAGAGTCAGCAGAGAAGGTTAAGCTGATTCAAGACAGACTGAAGGTAGCTCAGTGCAGGCAGAAGAGTTATGCAGATTCAAAACACAAGGAGGTAGTCTATGAAATCAGAGACAGATCATATCTCCGTGTGTCACCACTACGAGGAGAAACCTGTCAAGATTCTCGAGTTTGCTAGCCCAGTTACCCGCAACAAGGTTATCAAGTTTTGCAAGGTTCAGTGGAGCCACCATACCGAGGATGAAGCCACCTGGAAACGAGAGGATGATCTACGCAAGGACCACCCACACCTATTTTTAGCCAACCGAATCTCGAGGACGAGATTCATCTTAAGGGGGGTAGGTTTGTAACATCCCAAATTTTCAATTTGGAATGTCATACATAGGTCATTCATGCATATCATATTTTATTGCATTTTGTTTTTCGATCCTCGAAATTCTAAGCAACTCAAGGACCCACGGAGAGAGTTGGGGATTTCACGATTTTTCATATTTGATTTTTTCTCAAATATCGAATCAAGGATCATTTTGGTTTTAATTATTTTTCTCTCCGAAAAATATTTCATATTAAAATATATGAGAGGAGATAATATGACTTCTCCAAAATAAAAGAAATATTGGAGGAAATATGTTAAATCAAATAAATAATTTTATTTGGATTTTGTTGCTATTTTATTTGAATTAGAAAAAAGTATGCATTTTTCAAAATTGCATTTTTAGGCCAAGAAAATGTTCACTTTGTTCTAAATATTTTATTTAGACGGTGAAAATTTGTTTTGGCATTTTTAGATGTTTATTTTTATTTATTTAGAAATTTTTTCGGCGGCATCTGTTTTAAAAAAGACTTCCGCAGCACAACTGGGCCGGCCCAGCTGAGCCAGGCCAGGCCCAGCCGCCCGCCGCCGCCTTCCCCGAGTCCGGCCAGGATACGGGAGGAGCAGCCGCCGGCAGGGACTCCTCCTCCCGAGGCTGAGCCCCTTCCCCACGCCACCTCGCGCCCCCCTTATAAGCCGACCCCGGGGCCCCCTGGAGCCCCACATCACGCGCTCTCCGGCCCGCCCACGAGCCGCCCATGCTGCCGCCGCTGCTGCAGCCGCGCGCTGCTGCTGCCCTTGCTGCTGGTAGCCGCCATTGCCGCGCAGCGCGCGCGCCGCCGCGCATTGCCGCTGTCGCTGTCGCTTGCCCGCGCCGCTCGCCTGCCTCGCCGGAGCCGCGCGCCAAGACGCCACGAGCCGCCGCCCTTCCCGATCTGATCCGCTCGTTTTTTTTCGGTTTGGTAAAAACCGATCGGTTTTTTTGAAAACCCTAGATTCGTGTTTTTAGTTTTGGTTAGATTTTTCGTCGGTTTATTATTTAGCGGACGCTCATCTAAATGTTTGTTTTAACGAACGCTATTTGCCGGTTAGGTTCAGAAAGCAAACGTTCATTCGTTAGTCTTTTCTTTTTATTTTATTTTTCGGCCAGGGACCTATCCATGATTTCTTTTATCGCAGTTTAGCCCCTGATCTTCAAACCCTCGCCGTTTCTTAACCGTTTGTCCAAATCCTGTGAAAACAACACCAAAATCTTCGTCTCGAATCCCTCTTTTTGTTTAAGAAACTTGAACAAGGTTTTGACAATTTAAAATTTGGTTTCAAGCAGATTTGATTTCGAAGTTCTTTTGACCATAGTTTCAGTTACGTAGCTCCAATTCGAGTGTTTCTCTTTGCGGATCGAATCTCTTCAGTTGACTTTTCAGATTTGATCTTCTTCTTTGAGTTTTACCCGTGCATCTTTGCTTGATTGCTTATTTATGCTATTGTTTGTTTGCGATAGAATTCCCAGAGTGCGAAGCGTGCTACTACGAGTCTTTAGGGTTTGCGGATCGTCAAAAAGGCAAGTAACACATTGATCATTTTCTTTTCATACCCAGTTTTTATGCATTAGTTACAATCCTCAAACACTGCATGATTAGGATGTGATTAACTTGTGGGTATTGGGAAGTAGATGATGAGGTAGAACCTATTACCTGTTTTAATATCAAACCCTTGGGAGTTACTTCTACGTTATGCTTATATTGCCATGCTATGCTCATAGACATGGATTGGGTTTCAGTGTATCCATGACAGATGTGAGGTTGCTTAATTTAATGGTTCAACTTAAGGTGGCAACTTTAATACACATCTAGGTGGATTGTTGGTTTGGGCACCTGGGGTTATACCAGTGTTGTCCTAGGAGATCCCGGGGTTATACCGTGTGATCTTCCTATCGTCCGCCACCAAGGCTCAAAGGGATCATAAGATTATTCATGCTAGAAACTTCTATGTGCAGCCACAAGCTATTATGGGCTCTAGCATAGTTGAGTAGGTTTCATGACCTCTTCCAGTGGTAGGCTAGCAGATGTAGGGGATGTAGGTTGGTATTGTCTACCTGGGGTTAGAGTTAATGCTTCTGAAAGACTGTGTCTCGGTCATCCGTTTCTCAAACACCATGTAGTGGGAGAAATCCAACGGAGGAGATCAAGTCTTGTGGGGAATAGTGCGCAAACCTCTGTAGAGTGTATAAACTAATCATGGTTAGCCGTGTCCCCGGTTATGGACAACTTGAGTATCTGGTACTTGAATTATTGATTTGATCTCGTCACTCTAAATTAATTTTGTTGGGTTTTTAATGATTACTTTTAATTGGGATGAGATGGGGGTACCATCCTCAATGTTTCAACCACCATGATAGTTAAATAAAATATATTCCTTTGTTGTAGGAAACAATGGCTTTTCGCAAAACAATATAACCTTTGAGCCTCCACCAGCAATATATTCATGTAGTGATAGCATATACCTGTTCATTGCTCTACTGTGTTATATTGCCAGCATATTCCATGTGCTGACCCGTTTCGGGCTGCAACATATCATGTTGCAGACTTTTCAGACGAAGAGTAAGGTGCGCTAGGTCGTTTGTCATGCACTCAGCTATGCCGTTGGAGTTGATGGACTCACTTTATCTTCCAAGCCTTCCATTATTATCTTATTTAGGTGGCCTTAAGCCATATTTATTGTAATAAGTTCTCTTTTGAGACGTTCCATGTAATAAGTGTGTGATTGCTACTCTATTATAAATCCTTCGAGTACTATGTGTGTCAGCATTACCGATCCAGGGATGACACTGAACACAAAGATTTGACTGTCTGAGGTCGGATCGCTGCAAGATGGTATCAGAGTACACGCTGATTGTAAGCTTAGCGTGGCCTGAGCATTACTGCGCTTGAGCTCAACTCAAAGGGTTGGAACCACTCAAACCACCGAGGACTACACGCCGACATGAAGTTTAAGCTTAGCGCGACCTGATGTCATAGTTCACGAGGTGACCGCGTTCATCCAGGCGTGCTGGCATGTAGCCGACGCGCTCTACGACACGCCCAAGCCGCTATTGAGCGCGTGCTCACTTCCCCGCCTACCACGCTCTGAGCTCGAGCTCTGCCGTCCCCGAGCTCGAGCTCGCTGGTGATCCCCTCGGGTCGTCTCTGCAGCAGCCCCTTCCAGGTCAGGGCCACCCTTCCAGAGCCTCCGCCGTGCTTCAGTGGTGCCGTCCTGCCCGATTGGAGCCACTGGTGCCGCCTCTGGTTACCGTCATCCCCAACTCCGGCGACCTCCGCTCTCTGTTGCCGCTGGAGAGGTCCTTTCCGACGCCGTACAACCACCCCTAACTAATCTATAGGTACGGGCAGGTGCGCCTTTGTCTTCTCCTTCGATCCATCCCTCTAGCTCGGGCCAAGATGCCCCCTCGCCGGCGTGTGCTCCGGCGGAGCCCCGCCGCACTCTGTTCCCTCCCCCCTCCCTCTCACCTGACTAGCGGGGCCCGATAGTTAGCCACTGTGGCCGCGCCCGAAGCGGTACGAGTGGTGGCGCCCCGCGCGGTTTCGCCTTCGACGTCACCCCCCTAGTTCTGTTTTTATTTAAATCAAATTCAAAATATTCCAGAGAGCTTCAAACAGCCACACATTTTTAACCATAAGTCCAAATGAATTGATTCTTTTTGCATTGTGTTCTTTATGTAAAGATGTAGCAGCCCACCAAAAATGAGATTTTTCTCTGCTGTCTAGATTTTCTGGTGAATTTCAGAATGTTTCTTGGTGTTTTCTTTTTGTGTTTATAATTGTTTTCATAAAGTGAAGTTTGTCTTGAGGATCACCAGGAGGAGTGTGAACCTCATCTGCACTAAGGCAAGCCACAACAACAGTTTCATGGTGCCATTGCAATATTTGTGATTTTTCAACTTGAACAAATGGTTTAATCCATGCATTTAAATCACTAAAATAAATATTTATTTTCTGTTAGATGCTTGTTTAAGTTGATATGCTTGATTTACAGAAGTTTGAAACTAACTAGTTTAGCTAAGTCATTAGAAGTAATATTTGATTTTGAAGAAGTAATATGGTTATGGAAAGGATTAATTTGAGTTATCTTTTCTTGGATAAGAAGAAAATGAATTATTCTAAGTAATGATTCTTCTTAAAGTTAATGATTTAACATAACAAGAGAGGTGTTGTAAATCATTGTTATCTATGCTTAGTGTTTGATGAAGTTGACCTAGTTATTTCTGATGATTTGTGATGCATATATTAGTGTTGCATGTTCATGGCATATCATGACACCGGTTACTTTCACTTTAAGTTGAACCTGTTAATAACTCAACTTGAACATATCGTTGATCGGGTCATGGTGCCACTGAATAGAGTTTTTCCCCAGTGCAACCACATTTTTCTTTGTGGGAAGGCCTTTATTCGGTCCGTTGTCATGCCTCTGGTCGGTGCCTCCAATGAGGGAAGGTTATGGGCGTGCGTTACCCTGGCCCGGTAAGCAAGCATAACCTTGTGTGCCCGTTGTTATTATGGTACCTTGTCCCCGTTTGGGACCGTTTATGTTTTGCCACTATGGTGGCCGTTGGTGTCTTTGGTAGACGCGGGGTCACCCAGGACTTAGCCTAGTGGGGAGTGAGTCGGATTAGCCGGGAGAGTGTCATGGCAATGGAGGGGTTTCGTCGGAATGCCGTTGGTCCACCTAAATGGGAGTGCGAGGCCATGGGTTCCGTGGTGTGGGTACAGTGCGCTACCTCTGCAGAGTGTATTAAATCTATCGATAGCCAAGTCCACGGTTACGGACACGCTCGAAAGTAGGTCACACCATGGGTCAACGTTTAAATAAATTTTGCACACTAAGATAATAACTTCGCACCGTTGGAAGGGATGGTTGAGAAATCATTTTGATGCTGGAGGCCAAGTGTTTGGTCAGCTTGTGATCCGAGTTAGGCCACTGTTTGGTTACGAGGTAACCCGATCAAAGACCAAGATGTTGGTCCGTTTGTGATCCAAGAGAGATCACCGTTTGGTAAGCAAGTCCGAGAGACTTAAGGCACGAGATTATGATCACTGCATCCCTAGTATGATTTTGCATTAATGATTTAATTGGTTAATTATCATGATATTGTTTCTCATTATGTTATGCTTGTTGTGAGCTTGCAAGTACATTCAATGTACTGACCTGGCGTGTCATGCCAGCTTTCAGGAAAGTCTCGTTGGAAAGGAGTGTTGTCCGAGTCTAGATCGTGTCCACATCAGTGTCCCTGTGCTATGGAGTTCCGCTTCGTCGTCCTTCCGCTGCCGCGTAGTTGTCATGATCGAGCCCCCCTTTATGTTCATTAAATAATGTACATATTTTCCGGCCGCACCGTGTGTGCCGCTTGGCCTCGCAACTCGTTGTAATATGAACCTTGTTCCGCTAGTATCAATAAAGCTATTGCTTTCTGTACCAAGATGTTGTGTGTTGCCAGAAGACATGGTCCCTAGGCTGGCAATACAAGGTAAACCGGTTGCTCTGAGCGGGGGTGCCACAATCCCCAAGCTTAGGCTCTTGCCACTCCTTATTCCATAGTCCATCAAATCCTTACCCAAAACTTGAAAACTTCACAACACAAAACTCAATAGAAAAGCTCATAAGCTCCGTTAGTATAAGAAAATAAATCACCACTTTTGATACTGTTGTGAACTGATTCTTTATTTATATTGGTGTAATATCTACTTTATTCCAACTTTTTCATGGTTCATACCCCCCGATACTACCCATAGAATCATCAAAATAAGCAAACAACACATAGAAAACAGAATCTGTCAAAAACAGAACAGTCTGTACTAATATGTAACTCTCGAATACTTCTGTAACTCCAAAAATTCTGAAAACTTAGGACAATCTGGGAAATTTGTGTACCAATCTTGTGCAAAAATAATCAGATCAAATGCACGCTTCTGTGAATTATGAAAATTATTTTCCTGGGTGCAAAAGTTTCTGTTTCTCAGCAAGATCGAAACAACTATCACCGTAAGCCATCCCAAAGGTCTTACTTGGCACAAACACTAATTAAAACACAAAACCACATCTAACCAAAGGCTAGATGAATTATTTGCTGCAAAACAACAAGGAAAAATATTGGGTTATCTCCCAACAAGCGCTTTTCTTTAAAGACTTTTTAGCTAGGCATTGAGATTTCAATGATGCTCACATGAAAGACAATAATTGAAGCACAAAGAGCGCATCATAAAACATGTGAAAAACACACTTAAGTCTAACATACTTCCTATGCATAGGTATTTTATAAGCAAACAAATTATCAAGGCAAGCAAAAACTAGCATATGCAAGGAAGAAGAAAGAGACGATAGCAATCTCAACATGAAGAGAGGTAATTTAGTAACATGAAAATTTCTACAATTATATTTTCCTCTATCATAATAATTACATGTAGGATCATAAGCAAATTCAACAAAATAGCTATCACATAACATATTCTCAACATGATCCACATGCATGCGAAGTTGACACTCTTCCAAAATAGTGGGATTAACATTAACTAAAGTCACAACCTCTCCAAACCCACTTTTATCAAAAAATTCATAAGATTGAACATTCTCCAAATATGTGGGATATAAAGTTGACACTCTTCCAAACCCACTTTCAATATTATTGCAAACACTATTTTCAAGATCATAAGAAGAATCACCCCAATCATGATCATTGCAACAAATAGTGGACATAGCAAAACTAGCATCCCAAGCTTAGGGTTTTTCATATCATTAACACAGTTGACATTAATGGAATTTATAATAACATCATTGTAATCATGCTTTTCATTCAAGGCACTATCATGAATCACATTATAATTTTCTTCTTTCAACACTTAATAACAATTTTTAGATTCATGAATTTCAAGCAAAACCTCATGAAGATAATCTAGTGCACTCAACTCACTAGCAATTGGTTCATCATAATTGGATCTCTTAAATAGCAAGTGGATGAGGATCCATAAACATGTTGGTTTCTGATTTTCAATAAACACACAAGACCAAGCGAACGAGCAAACGAACCAAGTAAGACATAAAGGCAAACGAAAATACGAACGAAAAGAAGGGCGAATAAAAAGGCAAATCTTGTCGAAAACCGTTTTAGAAGTGGGGGAGAGGAAAACGAGAGGCGAATGGAAAATAATGTAATGCAAGAGATGAGAGTTTATGATGGGTACTTGGTATGTCTTGACTTGGCGTAGATCTCCCCGGAAACGGTTCCAGAAATTCTTCCGGCTACTTCTTGAGCTTGCGTTGGTTTTTCCCTTGAAGAGGAAAGGGTGATGCAGCAAAGTAGAGATAAGTATTTCCCTCAGTTTTGAGAACCAAGGTATCAATCCAGTAGGAGACAACGCACAAATCACCGAATACCTGCACAAACAATCAAACAACTTGCACCCAACATGATAAAGGGGTTGTCAATCCCTTCATTTACTTGCAAAAGTGAGATCTGATAGAGATAGATAAAAGGTAAAGTTAATATTTTTCGTATTTTTGATTTATAGATCGAAAAGTAAAAGATTGCAAAAATAGTAGATGGAAACTAACATTGTAGATCGGAAACTTATATGATGGAAAATAGACCCGGTGGCCATAGGTTTCACTAGAGGCTTCTCTCATGATAGCGAATAATATGGTGGGTGAACAAATTACTGCCGAGCAATTGATAGAAAAGCGCAAAGTTATGACGATATCTAAGGCAATGATCATGAATATAGGCATCACGTTCGTGTCAAGTAGACCAAAACGATTCTGCATCTACTACTATTACTCCACACATCGACCGACTCCTTCCTGCATCTAGAGTATTAAGTTCATGAAGAACAGAGTAACGCATTAATTAAGATGACATGATGTAGAGGAATTAACTCAAGCAATATGATGAAAACCCCATCTTTTGTCCTCGATGGCAACAATACAATACGTGCCTTGCTGCCCCTACTGTCACTGGGAAAGGACACCACAAGATTGAACCCAAAGCTCTCGCATTGCAAGAAAAACCAATCTAGTTGGCCAAATTAAACCAATAGTTCGAAGATAATTACAAAGATATCAAATCATGCATAAAAGAATTTAGATAAGATTCAAATAATATTCATAGATAAGCTGATCATAAATCCACAGTTCATCGGATCTCGGCAAACACACCGCAAAAAAGTATTACATCGAATAGATCTCGAATAACATCGAGGAGAACATGGTATTGAGAATCAAAGAGAGAGAAGAAGCCATCTAGCTACTAGCTATGGACCCGTAGGTCTGTGGTAAACTACTCACGCTTCATCGAAAGGGCAATGGTGCCGAAAAAGGCCCCTAGATAGGATCTCACAGGTATAGAAGGTTGCGACAGCAGAAAAGTGTTTTCGTGGATTCCTCTGGTGGTTTGGGAATATATGTGAATATATAGGAGGAAGATCTAGGGCAGGGGGGTCACCAAGGGGCCCACAAGGCAAGGGGGCGCGCCCTACCCCTTGGGCGCGCCCTCCACCCTTGTGGCCGCCTCATGGATCTTCTGACTTGCATTTCAAGTCTCCTGGGTGTCTTCTGGTCCAAGAAAAATCATCACGAAGGTTTTATTCCGTTTGGAGTCCGTTTGGTATTCCTTTTCTGCGAAACTCAAAAACAAGGAAAAAACAGAAACTGGCACTAGGCTCTAGGTTAATAGGTTAGTCCCAAAAATAATATAAAATAGCATATTAATGCATATAAAACATCCAAAACAGATAATATAATAGCATGGAACAATAAAAAATTATAGATACGTTGGAGACGTATCAGACACTGACAACTAGAATGAAATGTGTGAACATGAATATAATGTCGGTGGAAATACGTACTCCCCCAAGTTTAGTCTTTTGGCCTAGCTTGGTAATCACCACCCGTAGCCTGGATAATAGTCAGGTGATAGCTCACGGAGGCTCTTGGTGCAGCCTCCTCAGCCCATCGGGCAGCCTCAACCGCCGCGTTGTACTCGCGGGCCTCGCTCTCGAGAACATATATAATATCTGCCTTTGTTGTGATAATTAAACAGAGCAGGCGTAGGCAAAGTAACATGCACAATAGGATGTTTATTGAACATCAAGTTGTAACTATAGTCAGTGGCCGTGGGTTTTAAGAACTTATGGCGTTTCATGGCCTCAAAGTCTAAGTACTGAGTAGGTATAATGGAATCACTAGGCAAAGGTGACACACCCAGTTCCTTAGCAAAATGGGAGGCATAAATCCCACCATAAAAGTGACCACTAATAGTGTTATGTGCAATCTACGCGCAATGATCGCTCCAAGAGTATAACATTTAATTCCTGTCAGAGCAGTGTGTATGAGGCTCAAATCCAGGGCACAAAGAAGGCTGCAATCTTGCTTGCCCATGATGCATTGGCCATTAAATAGTGCAAAGTAATGAATTGATGGAAAATGAATACTTTTTATTCTACCTTGTGTCACTACCCTATCCTCACCATAACAAAGACTAGTCAAAATGACCGAACCGCAATATGAAATTTTACATGCAACATAGAAGGCTTCTAGAGGCATGGTAAAAGCATTATTATAAAGGCTGAATGAAACTCTAGATTCACGAGGATGATATTTAAATTCTTAGTGAATGTCTCTGTAAGGTTGAGATGTCGGATGCACTTATCTTCGATAAAAGGAGCAAGCTCAGTGTTGTGCACATACTCCTCAAATTCGTCCTTAATACCTGCACCAACATGAACTCGTTACACGACCATAGGCACGATTTGGTGATGGTGTCCCGCATCGAGCTTGCACTTGGATCAACATAGGATTGTCGTATCGAGCTCCTACTCGAGGATGCCTTCGAGGACCTCTCCTTGAAGAACTCCCAAAGAGGTGCATTTTATTTGCGAACAATTTTCTTAAATTTTTGGGTCACAAAATTTTTGTCAGCAAAACTTCACACAAGATTGACAACAACTACTCATATGGGTGCCTAGAGGCTATATCAAGCATTCAAACTACTTAGAGTTCTAAGAATTAAACATGCAAGCCCATTTATAGCAGCACCAAAAGTAGCTAATTATTCAAAATATAAACCACTGGAGCAAAAACTAATTGGAGCAATGGAGGAGTCACATACTAAGTAGCAATACCCAAAACAGTTTCTAAAATGAAGCTTCGAGCAAAGAGATCGAAATCCGCGGGTTTGAGAGCAAGAACACAAGAGAGAGAGAGCTATGGTGTTTTTCTTTCTCGAGGTAGGAGATGACATGTACTAAAGAGATAAGTGAGGGGACCCACAGGGGGCCCACCACTCACCAGGGTGCACCTAGAGTGGCTAGCGCGCCCTGGTGTCTTGTGGGCACCAGGGGCACACCCCTATGATGTTATTTGTACCAGAAATTCAGAAATGTTTAGAAAAAATCATGTTAAAATTTCAGGGCATTCTGAGCACTTTTATTTTCGGGTCATTTTTTATTGCATGGAAACTTCAGAAAACAGACTAAACATGGCATTTTATTTTATTTAACTAAGAAAAATAGAAAACAAAATGTAGGGACAAAAGTTTGTGCTTATTAAATTCATCGACCACATGCCTCTCAAAAACAATCCATTAATAAGGTTGATCAAGTCTTATTAACAATCACTTTCGATTAACATGAACCCGAAGAACTTCCGTAAAACACTGATAACCCACAAGTATAGGGGATCAATTGTAGCCTTTCACAATAAGTAAGATTGTCGAACCCAACGAGGAGCTAAAGGTAGACCAAATATTCCCTCAAGTTCTATCGACCACCGATACAACTCTACGCACACTTTACGTTTGCTTTACCTAGAACAAGTATGAAACTAGAAGTACTTTGTAGGTGTGATAGGATAGGTTTGCAAGATAATAAAGAACACCTAAATAAAAGTTAGGGGCTGTTTATGTAAAGAAACAATTAAGTTAGTTTTAGTAGAGAGATTTTTGTCACAAGAAAGTTATTTGTCCCTAGGCAATCGATAACTAGACCGGTAACCATGATTACAATTTTATATGAGGGAGAAGCATAAGCTAACATACTTTCTCTACTTGGATCATATGCACCTATGATTGGAACTCTAGCAAGCATCCGCAGCTACTAAAGATCATTAAGGTAAAACCCAACCATAGCATTATAAGTTATCAAGTCCTCTTTACTCCCATATGCAACAATCCCCTTACCCAGGTTTGAGCTTCTGTCACTCTAGCAACCCACCATAAGCGAATCTTGAACATATTGCAACACCCTATAGCGGGGTTCCCTCATGCTTGCGTGACACGGAGGGCACCATAGGACATCACCAATAATAAAACATGCAACTAAAACCAATGATCTTCAATTAACCCGTAGGACAAATCGGATCTACTCAAACATCATAGGATAGCCACATATCATTGGATAATAATATATAGCGTTGAGCACCATGTTTAAGTAGAGATTACAGCGGGGAGAAGAGGTGTTACACCGCTGCATAGAGGGGGAGAGAGTTGGTGATGACGGCGGCGAAGTTGTTGGTGTAGATCATCATCACAATGATGGCCCCAGCGACATTCCGGCGCCACCGGGAGAGAGGGGGAGAGAGCCCCCACCTCCTTCTTCTTCCTTGACCCCCCCCCCCTAGATGAGAGGAGGGTTTCCCCTCTGGTCCATGATATGTCTCCAATTTATCTATAATTTATGAAGTATTCATGCTATTATATTATCCATCTTGGATGTTTAATGGGCTTTATTATGCACTTTTATATTATTTTTGGGACTAACCTATTAACCCAGAGCCCAGTGCCAGTTCCTGTCTTTTCCTTGTTTCAGTGTTTCGAAGAAAAGGAATATCAAACAGAGTCCAAACGGAATGAAACCTTGGGGAAAGTTATTTTTGGAAACAAAGAAATCCGGGAGACTTGGAGTGCATGTCAGGGGATTAACGAGGAGGGCACGAGGCAGGGGGCGCGCCCTCCACCCTCTTGGCCCCCTCGTGGCTCCCCTGACGTATTTCTTCCTCCTATATATACCAATATACCCTAAAACCATCGGGGAGCAGAATAGATCGGGAGTTCCGCCGCCGCAAGCCTCTGTAGCCACCAAAAACCAACCGAGACCCTGTTTCGGCACCCTGCCGGAGGGGGATCCCTCACCGGTGGCCATCTTCATCATCCCGACACTCTCCATGACGAGGAGGGAGTAGACCCTCGGGGCTGAGGGTATGTACCAGTAGCTATGTGTTTGATCTCTCTCTCTCTCTGTCTTTCTCTCTCTCTCTCTCTCTCTCTCTCTCTCTCTCTCTCGTGTTCTTGAGGTGGTACGATCTTGATGTTTCGTGAGCTTTGCTATTATAGTTGGATCTTATGATGTTTCGCCCCCTCTACTCTCTTGTAATGGATTGTGTTTTCCCTTTGAAGTTATCTTATCGGATTGAGTCTTTAATGATTTGAGAACACTTGATGTATGTCTTGCGTGGGATAACCGTGGTGACAACGGGTTATTCTATTGATTCACTTGATGTATGTTTTGGTGATGAACTTGCAGGATCCGCCCATGAACCTATGCATAGGGGTTGGCACACGTTTTCGTCTTGACTCTCCGGTAGAAACTTTGGGGCACTCATTGAGGTTCTATGTGTTGGTTGAATAGATGAATCTGAGATTGTGTGATGCATATCGTATAATCATACCCACGGATACTTGAGGTGACATTGGAGTATCTAGGTGACATTAGGGTTTTGGTTGATGTGTGTCTTAAGGTGTTATTTTACTACAAACTCTAGGGCTGTTTGTGACACTTATAGGAATAGCCCAATGGATTGATCGGAAAGAATAACTTTGAGGTGGTTTCGTACCCTACCATAATCTCTTCGTTTGTTCTCCGCTATTAGTGACTTTGGAGTGACTCTTTGTTGCATGTTGAGGGATAGTTATATGATCCAATTATGTTATTATTGTTGAGAGAACTTGCACTAGTGAAAGTATGAACCCTAGGCCTTGTTTCCTAGCATTGCAATACCGTTTACGCTCACTTTTATCATTAGTTACCTTGCTGTTTTTATATTTTCAGATTACAAGAACCTATATCTACCATCCATATTGCACTTGTATCACCATCTCTTCGCCGAACTAGTGCACCTATGCAATTTGCCATTGTATTGAGTGTGTTGGGGACACAAGAGACTCTTTGTTATTTGGTTGCAGGGTTGTTTGAGAGAGACCATCTTCATCCTACACCTCCCACGGATTGATAAACCTTAGGTCATCCACTTGAGGGAAATTTGATACTGTCCTACAAACCTCTGCACTTGGAGGCCCAACAACGTCCACAAGAAGAAGGTTGCTGTGACGCCCGGATAATTAAGCTACAGTGATCCCCCGCTAATGATGCCACGTCACCTTGGTTACTGTTGATAAACTCTAGATAATTCCAAAACCAAAACAAATTCAAAATTTAACTACAGGAAAACAATAAAAGTTTTCAAACATTAAAATAAAAATGTTCGGTTTGTACTAAATATTACATAGAAAATTATGGTGTAGAAGACACAGTTTTTTAAAATGCATAAATATTTTAAATTGAATTAAAATAGAAGAGAAAATAAATAAAAGAAAGAAAATACAAAAGAAAAAAAAACAAACAAGAAAATTAAAAGGAGAAACCCCTCTGCCGGGCCACGGCCCAGCTGGCCGAAACTGGCCAGGCCGGCCCGGCCGGCCCAGCTCCCCCTTGGCCCAACCGGCCTCCCCATAACCCCCATCCCCGAAACCCTAACCGCACACTCCCCCCCACTCCCCACGTCTCCCTCTTTCCCCGATCCAGATCGGATCGGGGATGGCCTCGTGGCCCTTGCCTGGAGCCGCCTTTCCGGCCGCCGTCCTCGTCCCCGACGAGCCCCCCCTCGCACCCCCTCTCCTCCCCTGGATCTAGATCGGCGACGCAGTGCCCCGAACCCATCGCCGCTCGTCCTCGACCGCATCCGAGGCCACCACACCACCGGACGTCGCCGCCGCCGGAGCTCCTCGCCGGACGGCCTCCCCGGAGCGCTCCCTCGCCGGTCTGCTCCGATTACGTCGACGCCGTCGTCTCTGACCACCACCCCGACCCCCGCTGCCACGAACCCTGCACCCCGCCGTGAGCCTCGCTCCCTCCCTCTCCCTGCGCCCGCCCGCGCTCACGCGACCAGGGCCACCCGGCAGCGCCTCGCGCCCTCCTCTCTTCCTCTCGACTCCTCGCGCCGTCCGCGATCGCAGCACGAGCACCATCGCGTCGGCCACGCGTGCCGCCCGCGTCTCTGGCCGCCCGACGCAGTGCGCCAGGCCGACCCCCTCCTCCTGCAAGACGCCCGCGTCTTGCGCTGCATGGCAGCCGAGGCCCGGCTCGCCGTGCCGTCGCTCCACGCTGCCCCCGCGACGCCGCTGGGCCGCCTTGCCATGCCCAGCCCCTCACCACTGCCGCCCTGGAGCCCCCTTTGCTCGCCGTGGCTTACACCTCCGCCGGCCCCCGCCTTCGCCGCCGTTCCCCCCTCACCCGCTGCCCTCCTCGCCGGCGTGACCAACCGCCTGGGCCGCCATCGGCCGTGGCGTGTGTCGGACCCGATTCCAAGTCACATCGATCTAGCGGTAACACCTCATATCACTTTGCGGCCTCACGACGGTATTCCCACGGTGTCGCCTTACCATGGCCCGGACTGTTTGCGCCTTTTGGCTCACGATACGATAGTGTCGCTAGCATCCATATGACAGAGAACCGGGCCGACATGGCTAGTCGTGAACCCAAAGCGGCACTAACCCATGGGGACAGGCATACATGAATCACATCGAGCATGTCGGTCATCAACGTGTGAATCCGGGCTGTAGCACTGGGCTAACAGGACTCCGTAACCCGGCTGTAGCGAGCTAGGCAGGACTCGGATATCACCGCGTGACATTTCCCGAGGGACAGACATAGGAACGAAGTGAAACACATGCCGGCCGATCAAGTGTCCAAAGCAGTAGTCTTTGGGCTAGCAGGACTCGGTGAACCGGGCTGTAGCGGACTACTATCGCTCAGGAAGCACTAGACTACATTCCCCCATATGAGAGGCTGCCAAGGATAAACAACTAGATTGTCGGATCCCACACATACCAAGCATTTCAAACATACACACAATATGCTCAATATGTGTAAATACAACATGGCATCACAACATAACTCTACGACTCAATATTTATTCATTAGGCTCCGGGGAGCGAGATATTACAAACATGGGTCTCATGACCCAACACTCAGAGCATACAAGTCAAAGCACAAACGGAAGCTTAACATGTCTGAGTACAGACATCTACAAATGAAAAGGCTGAGAAGCCTGACTATCTACCAGATCCTGCCGAGGGCACAAGATCGTAGCTGAGGTAACAAGCTAAACGTCGAAGTCCAAGCGGAACTACTAGCGAGACTGACGTCTCTATGCAAAACATAAAATAAGCAAACGTGAGTACAAACGTACTCAGCAAGACTTACATCAGAACTAACTACATATGCATCATTATCAACAAAGGGGGTGGTGGAGTTTGACTGCAGCAAGCCAGCTTTGACTCGGTGGCTATCCTGAACTACGACTGCAAGTAACTCTTTTGAGGTGGCGCACACGAGTCCACATATTCACCATATCAATACACCACTATGGACCCGCTCCCGTCTTCCTACGAGAACGCCATCCATAGCACTCACGCTTATCTTGCGCATTTTAGGGTATCCACTTTCACTTGTCTATGAACTGATATAGGTGTAACATCCCAAATTTTCAATTTGGAATGTTATAAATTAGGTCATCATGCATATCATATTTTCTCGCATTTTTCCGATCCTAGAAATTTCCCGCAACTCAAGGACCCTCGGAGAGAGTTGGAAGTTTCATTATTTTCATATTTGGGATTTTCCAAATTTTGAAAATAGGATCATTGGATTTATTTAAATTATCTTCATAACGTTTTTCCTACAAAAATATTTCGAGAGGGAATAATATGACTTTACCAAGCAATTAGGAAAAACGAAGATATTATAAATAAACCAAATTTGGTTTTGGAAGATTTATTTTGCTTAGGCAAAAATGAGCATTTTAAAAATTTTATGCATGTATATTGTTTTTAAAGTTCATTTTGTTCGACTCATTTTTAGGAGTCGGGGAAAATTTGTTTTATTTAAATCCGAGATCGTTTGGTATTTTTTTTATTTTTTTTTGTTTTGGTTTAATTTTTATTTAAAAAAAAAAAAACAGCGCCCCTCCCCCGAGGCCCAGCCGGCCCAAGCCAGCCAGGCCCAGGCCAGCGCCTGCCCACCCGCCTCCTCCTCGCGCGCCGCCGCCTCGAGTCCCCCGCCGACGCCATCGCCGCCCGCCCCGAGTCCCAGCCGGACCCGGCGCCCCCTTGACCCCCTCCCCAAGCCACCGCCGCCCCCCCTCCCCTTTATAACCCCCCCGGACCCCTCTCTCTCCCCAACCCAGCCCGCGGAGCCGACCGCCTTGCGCCTCGACGCGCCCGCCCGCTGCCCGTGGGACGCCCGCCGCCGCCGCCCGCCGCCGCCGACCCCGCCGAGCCCCGCCGGACCCCGCCGGACCTCGCCGGCGATCGCCGGAGGTAGCCACCGCCGCCCCGCGCCGATTCGGTTTTTCCCCGTGAACCGTCCGGTTTATTTTTTTAAAAAAAAATATATGTGCGGTTTTTTTTTAAAACCTAGATTGGTTTTATATTTTTTTCGGTTTTCTTATTTAACGAACGTTCACCGAACCGTTCGTTTCAATGAACGCGTTCGTTGGATTCGTTCTGTTAACGAACGTTCACTATTTAACTCGTTCGTCGTTTTCTTTTTAATCGGATTTAATCCGTTATTTTCTGATTTGATTTCAGATCTGATTTTCAAAACTGTTTTATTTCTCGCTCGTTTATCGAAATCAGGTGATTCAAGCGCCTGGAGTTTCGTAACGAAACCGCCGTTCCGATTTCCCTACTTTCACAGAATTTTGCTACTGTGAAATTTTGACCTAATTTCAGATCGCTAAACCGAGACGTTCTCTCTCGAGTTTCGACTTTCGGAGTTTATTTTGATTCGATTCTTTTGCAACCAGGGTTCTTAAGTTGAACTTTCTGGTTAGATCTTTTATTCGAGATTTCCCTGTGCATTAGATGAGTACTTATTGTATGCTTGTTGTTTGTCTGCGTTAGATCACCGGAGTGCGCCGCTTGTTATTTGAATCTCTAGGACTCGCGGATCATCGACAAGGCAAGTAACACTTGATCATATCTTTTCTCATACCCAGTTTTTATGCATTAGATCAAACCTCAAACACTTGCATGTTTAGGATCAAATTAAATTGTGGGATGGGAAGTAGATTGAGGTAGTACCTATTACTGTTTTACTTATGAAACCTTGGGAGTTACTTCTCGTTTGCTTATTATGCCATGCTATGCTAGTAGACGTGGATTGGGTGAGTGAATATCCATGACAGATGTGAGATTGTTAATTAATGGTTTATCTAAGGTGGCAACCTAACAAACATCTGGGTGGATTGAGGCACCTGGTTTCCATCAGACTTGCTGTATTTCTTGGACCGCCACCTGTGCTCTAAGGGATCATAAGATTATTCAAGCTGGAAACTTCCGTGTGCAGCCACAAGCCAATTATGGGCTCTGGCGTAGTTGACTAAGTCGTGCGAACTCTTACGGGTAGGCTAGCTGATGTAGGGGATGTAGGTTGGTACGGTCTACCCACATGTAAGGTGCTAGCGCTTCGAAAGACTATGTCTCGGTCATCCGTTTCTCAAACACCATGTAGTCACGAGAACCAAGCGGAGGCGATCGAGTCTTGTGGGGAAAAGTCGCAAACCTCTGCAGAGTGTATAAACTAATCATGATTAGCCGTGTCCCGGTTATGGACAATTTGAGTATCCGGTACTTGATTATCATGTGAATCTCAACATGTTACTTCTAAATAAAAGTTATTGGGTTTTGATGAGTACTTTTTAATTGGGATTGAGGATCTTGTCAACCATTCTCAATGTTTAACAACCACCATGATAGTTAAATAAAATTATTCCTTTGATGTAGGAAAAATCAGCTTTATGCAAATGTAACCAGAGAGCCTTACCACCAGCCAAATATGCATGTAGTATAGGCTTATTCTTTCATTGCTCTTTATGTGTTACATTGCGGCATATTCCATGTCTTGAATTTTTGGCTGCAACTTTTCACGTTGCAGACTTTTCGCATTGACAGTAAGGTGTTAGGTCGTGGTTCTATACTCGTGATGCCGTTGGAGTTGATGGACTCGCTTATCTTCCAAGCCTTCGCTGTTATTATTAGATGGCCTTAAGCCATATTATTGTATTCAGTTCCCTTGTGGACAACGATGTAATAAGTGTGTGATTGCTACTCTGCTATAAATCCTTCAAATCTTGTGTGGTGTCGGATTATTGATCCAGGATGACCTCGAGCACGAGACTTGATCCATTTGGGTCTTGTCGCTCTGAGAGAATGGTATCGAGCACACACTGATTGTGAGGACACGACCACTAAGTTAAAGCCATAGATCACTCTCTCTTCCCATTTTCTAACTCCTCATCTTTTCTACTCTCTTTAGGATGACGGACGCGAAGATCAAGTACACCCAACCGGATGAAGGCACACCTTTTGGATTTCACTTGAAGGAAGTTACTAAGTACCTGAACATTGGATTACCAAGCTTCACCGGGACTTTCAACGCCACTCTGCCTGAAGAGGAGCGCTGGAAGATTCATGCTCACGTTCCAGGAAGGACATTCGCCCCAATCACCAAGCCTATAGATAGTGTTTTCAGTGCACCCACTTGGAGTCTGGGAAAGAGCATGGCAGCTCACATCACTATGGGACGCATTGGAGAAGTTTATCAAGAAGATCTCAAGGACACCATCTACCAGATTTGCGGACGCCGAGACGACAACTGGGACGTCGTCAACACCAAGAAGGATAGGTCCATTGCAGCTTTCATCCAGAGTTAAATTAGCACATTCGACGCGGGAGAATCAAATGTGCAATGACATGTTGGAGTTGCGTAAGACGAAGGAAAGGATCATCGAATTGGAAGAAGAACTAAAGACTACGCAAAGACTACATGGGCGAGATCGTAGCTCGGCAAGACACAATAACGATCTTAAGTACGAGATCGAAGAACTCAAGAAGAAGTTGGCGCCAGGAATGAAGACCAGTATGTCGAACACCCAATCGACTACATCAACATCGACGACACAGATTCGGATCCAAGTGAACCCGATTTTGAAGACGGTGGAGCGGACATCATGGAGTCTTCCACGGTTCAAATTAGTAGAAGTCCCCACATATTAGTAGTATTCCTCCATGTAAACATTGTAGTACCGCACTTTTGCGATAGTTAGATCGTTGTAACCCTTGTTTGATTGAATGAAGTGATTTTGTGTGCATTTGCTCATGTGCATTTGGGTAGTGATTCCCCTTAGACCTCATTCTATTCTACATTCCTCTTCTTTTCTAAACCCATCGATGCCTTCGAGACGCGACCCGGATTCGTTTTCCGCCAGAGATCACCCAATTGATCCAGCAGCAGAATACCTGATTCAAACATTGGTGCGAACAACAACAACAACAACAACCCACCGCCACCACCACCACTGCGGATCATCGACTCGTTTCCTTAGACTGAACCACGGTGTATTCCGAGAGCACCGAGCCAATTGTAGCAGATGGTGGCTCCGCAAGATAGGAAGGAGCTGACCACTGCAGGATGCATGATGGTGAAAGAGTGAAGTTTGCAGCACATCAGCTTGAAGGACCCGCAGCATGGTGGGAGAATTTCACAGCCACTTATCCGTGAACACCGCCACATGGGACCAGTTTGACAAGCTTTTCGACAGCCCATGTTTCAGCAGGAGCCATGGCCATGAAGAAGCGTGAGTTTCGCAACTTACGCCAAGGAGGAAGGACTGTTGGCGATCGTGGATGACTTTAGCAAATTAGCACGTTATGCCCCGGATAGCGTTGCTACAGATGCAGCTAAACAGGAGAAGTTTCTAGAAGGACTAAATGATGAGTTCAGCATGCCGTTGATGGTAGCAAGTTTCAACAACTACCAGGAGTTAGTAGACCGAGCTCTCATGATTGAAGGAAAGCAAGAAGAATTGAGAACTGCAAGCGGAAGTATGGACAAGGGAAGTATAACTGGATCCCAGAAGCCTCGTTATACCCCTAAATCAGAATTCAGTTTCAGCATACCCATGGAGGAGGTAATTCGCACAACCATAATGGCACCAAGAATGGGAGCGGAATGGAGGAAGCAACGGACAGAACCGCACCAACCCGTCTACACCATCCAAGGTAGACCTGAGTCACATTACTTGCTTTAAGTGCCGCAAGACTGGGCATTATGCAAATGATTGTCCAGAAGGCCAGAATGGAAATGGCAATGGAAGCTCTGGAAAGAAGCCCAACCCTTTCAACAGGGGACAGGTGAACCACATTGATGTGGAGGAGGTTGAAGATCAGCCCGATCAAGAATCGGTAAGTTTTTGGTTAAGTCTTTTCTGCGGTTGTTCTTTTGATCTTTGGTGCATCGCATTCATACATATCAAGGGATTTGTGGATAAGTACAAGTTACCAACCCAAGCCCTTAGGTCACCCATGCTAGTAACCTCACCCGAGCAGAGTACATGGCTAGTAAATGGTGTGATCGATCGCCACTAAGGATTGGACACTATGTTTTCCCTCGGACCTAATAGTTCGGAATCCCAAGGATTGGATGTGATATTAGGAATGGATTGGTTATCAAAGCATGGAGGAAACATAGATTGTACCACAAGGTCAATTTTGCTCACCACACCGAAGGAAGAAGGATTAAGTATGTATCACGGCACGAGCCGAGGAGAGCACAAGTTAATTGTTTATCGAGTGGTACGGGAAGAAGTACCGGTGGTGAAAGATTATCTGATGTATTTCGGAAGAGTTACGGGAATGCCACGGATAGAGACATTGAGTTTTGATCGAGCTGTTGCGTGAACAGGCCCGATATCGAAGCGACCGTGTGATGCCCGCAAAGGATTTGGCAGAAATTAAGAAGCAGATTAAGGAACTATTGGATAAAGGTTTTATTCGCCCAAGTTCTTCACCTTGGGGATCACCCGTTTGTTGGTGGAGAAGAAGGATGGATCGTTGAGAATGGTTGTTGATTATCGTGGATTGAATGAAGTAACAATCAAGAACAAGTACCCACTACCTATGATAAATGATCTGTTTGATCGCTTGCAAGGAGCCAAAGTGTTTTCTAAGATCGACTTGCGATCGTGGTATCATCGATTGAAGATTCGGGAGCAGACATACCCAAGACAGCATTTACCACGAGATATGGACTGTATGAGTATACCGTTATGTCATTTGGATGACTAACGCACCAGCCTATTTTATGAACCTGATGAACAAAGTGTTTATGGAATTTTTGGACAAGTTCGTCGTGGTGTTCATCGATGACATTTTGATTTTCTCAAGAATGAAGAAGAACATAAGGAACATTTGAGATTGGTTTTGAGAAACCGAGGAACACCAGTTGTATGCCAAGTTCAGCAAATGTGAGTTTTGGCTAAAGGAAGTTGGATTTCTCGGACATGTTATATCCGGAGAAGGGATAGCAGTTGACCCCACAAAAGTTGAGACCGTAACCAAGTGGGAAGCCCCAACGACAGTGGGAGAGATTCGGAGTTTCCTTGGACTCGCAGGATACTACCGAAGATTCATTGAGAATTTCTCAAGGATTGCAAAGCCTATGACTGAATTGTTGAATAAGGAAAACAAATTCATATGGACTGAGGACTGTGAGGCAAGTTTTCAGGAGTTGAAGAAAAGATTGGTTACCTCACCAGTTTTGATATTGCCAGATCAAACTAAGGATTATGAGGTGTATTGCGACGCTTCACGTCGAGGACTTGGAGCAGTGCTTATGCAGGAAGGAAGAGTTGTTTCGTATGCTTCACGACAACTTAAGCCCCATGAGTTGAATTATGCCACTCATGATTTGGAGTTAGCAGCCGTTGTGCATGCCTTGAAGACATGGAGACATTTTCTCATTGGAAATCATTGTGAAGTATATACTGATCACAAGAGTTTGAAGTACATCTTCACACAGAAAGAATTGAATCTCAGACAGAGGAGATGGTTAGAGCTAATCAAGGATTACGATATGAGATTGCATTACCACCCCGGAAAGGCTAATGTCGTAGCAGACGCATTGAGCCGTAAGAGCCACGTCAATACCCTAATGATGGGAGGAATACCCAATGAGTTAGCCGAGGACCTTCGAGAACTATGTTTGGAAATAGTTCCAGAGGCTATGTAGCAGCATTGGAGATTGATCGACACTAATGGACAAAATCGAGAAGCCCAAAAGGCGGATAAGGAAGTTGCCTCTATAAAGGAGAAAATGAGCAAAGGAAAAGCTAAAGGATTTCGAGAAGATGAACACGATACCCTATGGTTTGAAGACCGTGTTTATGTGCCCAATGACCCGTAGATCGGAAGTTGATTCTACAAGAAGCCCATGATTCACCCTATTCGATTCACCCAGAAATACCAAGATGTATTTGGATTTGAAGAATATTTTCGGTGGACCGGAATGAAGAAGGATATTGCGGAGTATGTAGCAGTTTGCGGCGTATGTCGAAAGTAAAGGCAGAGCATCGAAGCCAGCAGGATTGTTACAACCATTACCGATACCGAATGGAAGTGGGATAAACTAGGCATGGATTTCATCACAGGTTTGCCAAAGACCCGCCAGATATGACTCGATTTGGGTCATAGTCGACCGTTTGACTAAGGTAGCTCATTTCATTCGATCAAGACTACCTATAGCAGTGCTAAGTTGGCAAAGATATACATGACCAGAATTGTGTGCTTACACGGAGTTCCGAGGAGCATTGTATCGAACGAGAGGAACCCAGTTTACTTGAAATTTTGGAACCGGTTACACGAAACATTGGGAACCCGATTGAATTCAGCATGCTTTCCACCCATGCACCGATGGACAAAGCGAGAGAGTCAATCAGATTTTGGAAGACATCTTTGAGAGCTTGTGCACTAGATTATGGATCTAGTTGGGATGACAATTTGCCGTATGCAGAATTTTCCTACAACAACGATTACCAAACCAGCTTAAAAATGGCACCTTTCGAGGCCTTGTATGGAAGAAGGTGTAGGACACCATTGTCATGGGACGAAACTGGAGATCGTCAGTTATTTGGACCAGATTTGATTAAGGAGTCTGAACAGAAGGTTAAGTTGATTCGAGACAGGCTCAAGGTAGCCCAGTCCAGACAGAAGAGCTACGCCGATTCAAAGCGCAAAGCGATTGAGTACGAAGTTGGAGACAGAGTATATCTCAGAGTATCCCCGCTTCGAGGAGTTAAGCGTTTTGGAGTTAAAGGAAAGTTAGCACCCCGTTTCGTTGGACCGTATAAGATTTTGCAACGCATGGGAGAAGTTGCGTATAAGTTGGAATTGCCAGAAGGACTGTCAGGAGTTCATGATGTATTCCATGTTTCTCAGTTGAAGAAATGTCACCCCGAGATAGCAGAGGTACCGTTAAGAGACACAGTGCCACTGGAGGCAATTCAGTTGAAGGATGACTTGACATATGAGGAAAAGCCGGTTAAGATTCTTGATTATGCCAGTGAGTTACTCGCAGCAAGGTTATCAAGTTTTGCAAAGTTCAGTGGAGCCACCACACCGAGGATGAAGCCACCTAGGAAAGAGAGGAAGTTTTGCTTAAGGACCACCCTCACCTATTTTCTAGCCAACCCGAATCTCGAGGGCGAGATTCATCTTAAGGGGGTAGGTTTGTAACATCCCAAATTTTCAATTTGGAATGTTATACATTAGGTCATCATGCATATCATATTTTCTCGCATTTTTCCGATCCTAGAAATTTCACGCAACTCAAGGACCCTCGGAGAGAGTTGGAAGTTTCATTATTTTCATATTTGGGATTTTCCAAATTTTGAAAATAGGATCATTGGATTTATTTAAATTATCTTCATAACGTTTTCCTACAAAAATATTTGAGAGGGAATAATATGACTTTCCCAAGCAATTAGGAAAAATGAAGATATTATAAATAAACCAAATTTGGTTTTGGAAGATTTATTTTGCTTAGGCAAAATGAGCATTTAAAATTTTATGCATGTATATTGTTTTAAAGTTCATTTTGTTCGACTCATTTTAGGAGTCGGGAAAATTTGTTTTATTTAAATCCGAGATCGTTTGGTATTTTTTTTTTTTTATTTTGGTTTCATTTTATTTTTTAAAAAAACAGCGCCCCTCCCGAGGCCCAGCCGGCCCAAGCCAGCCAGGCCCAGGCCAGCGCCCTGGCCACCCCGCCTCCTCCTCGCGCCGCCACGCTCGAGTCCCGCCCAAGACGCCATCGCCGCCCGCCCGAGTCCCAGCCGGACCCGCGCCCCTTGACCCCTCCCAAGCCACCGCCTCCCCTTTATAACCCCCGGACCCCTCTCTCTCTCCCAACCCAGCCTCAGCCGAGCCGATCGCCGCGCCCGCGCCAAGAAGCGCCGCCTTGCCGTGGGACGCCGCCGCCGACGCCGAACCCCGCTGAGCCCCGCGGACCTCGCGGACCTCGCCGGCGATCGCCGGAGGTAGCCACCGCCGCCCCGCGCCGATTCGGTTTTTCCCCGTGAACCGTCCGGTTTATTTTCTTTTAAAAAAAAATATATGTGCGGTTTTTTTTTTAAAAAACCTAGATTGGTTTTATATTTCGGTTTTCTTATTTAACGAACGTTCACCGAACCGTTCGTTTCAATGAACGCGTTCGTTGGATTCGTTCTGTTAACGAACATTCACTATTTAACTCGTTCGTCGTTTTCTTTTAATCGGATTTAATCCGTTATTTTTCGATTTGATTTCAGATCTGATTTTCAAAACTGTTTTATTTCTCGCTCGTTTATCGGAATCGGGTGATTCAAGCGCTGGAGTTTAAGAATGAAACCGCCGTTCCGATTTCCCTACTTTCACAGAATTTTGCTACTATGAAATTTTGACCTAATTTCAGATCGCTAAACCGAGACGTTCTCTCTCGAGTTTCGACTTTCGGAGTTTATTTTGATTCGATTCTTTTGCAAACAGGGTTCTTAAGTTGAACTTTCGGTTAGATCTTTTATTCGAGATTTCCTGTGCATTAGATGAGTACTTATTGTATGCTTGTTGTTTGTCTGCGTTAGATCACCCGAGTGCGCCGCTTGTTATTTGAATCTCTAGGACTCATGGATCATCGACAAGGCAAGTAACACTTGATCATATCTTTTCTCATACCCAGTTTTATGCATTAGATCAAACCTCAAACACTTGCATGTTTAGGATCAAATTAAATTGTGGGATGGGAAGTAGATTGAGGTAGTACCTATTACTGTTTTACTTATGAAACCTTGGGAGTTACTTCTACGTTTGCTTATTATGCCATGCTATGCTAGTAGGCGTGGATTGGGTGAGTGAATATCCATGACAGATGTGAGATTGTTAATTAATGGTTTATCTAAGGTGGCAACCTAACAAACATCTGGGTGGATTGAGGCACCTGGTTTCCATCAGACTTGCTGATTTCTTGGACCGCCACCCGTGCTCTAAGGGATCATAAGATTATTCAAACTGGAAACTTCCGTGTGCAGCCACAAGCCAATTATGGGCTCTGGCGTAGTTGACTAAGTCGTCACGAACTCTTACGGGTAGGCTAGCTGATGTAGGGGATGTAGGTTGGTACGGTCTACCCACATGTAAGGTGCTAGCGCTTCGAAAGACTATGTCTCGGTCATCCGCTTCTCAAACACCATGTAGTGCGAGAACCAAGCGGAGGCGATCGAGTCTTGTGGGGAAAAGTGCATAAACCTCTGCAGAGTGTATAAACTAATCATGATTAGCCGTGTCCCGGTTATGGACAATTTGAGTATCCGTACTTGATTATCATGTGAATCTCAACATGTTACTTCTAAATAAAAGTTATTGGGTTTTGATGAGTACTTTTTAATTGGGATTGAGGATGTGTCAACCATTCTCAATGTTTAACAACCACCATGATAGTTAAATAAAATTATTCCTTTGATGTAGGAAAAATCAGCTTTATGCAAATGTAACAGTAGAGCCTTACCACCAGCCAAATATGCATGTAGTATAGGCTTATTCTTTCATTGCTCTTTATGTGTTACATTGCGGCATATTCCATGTGACCCGTTTGCGGGCTGCAACTTTTCACGTTGCGAGACTTTTGAACGACGAGTAAGGTGTTAGGTCGTGGTTCTATACTCGGTGATGCCGTTGGAGTTGATGGACTCGCTTATCTTCCAAGCCTTCGCTGTTATTATTAGATGGCCTTAAGCCATATTATTGTATTCAGTTCCTTGTGGACAACGATGTAATAAGTGTGTGATTGCTACTCTGCTATAAATCCTTGGCATCTTGTGTGGTGTCGGCATTCTCGATCCAGGATGACATCGAGCACGAGACTTGATCCATTTGGGTCTGGTCGCTACAATAGGCAACCAGAAGTCCTTTACCGCGGACACGGCTATTCGAATAGATCATATTAACCCTGCAGGGGTGTACTTCTTCACACACGCTCTCACCACTTACCGCCGTTTACACGACATGTACTCGGCAACCTTCAAGCGGAAGCCCAGCGAGGGTGTCGGCCACGACCTACCTAAACACTCAAGTCTCTAGTCCAGGTTTATCGCCTATTCGGGTTCCATCCGCAGGGAGTCCGGCCGAGGTTTCCACTAACGGCCCCGAACGATGTGTGCAGGGTTCCCGAGACACCAAACGGGCGAATCGGTACACCGGGCCACGGTGTATCTACCGCATCATAGCCCACCCCTAGGGTCAGCGCTACGCACGGCCTCCAACACATATCCTACAAACACCAGAAACTAGTTGCAACTCCTGGACAGAGAACAAGGATGGTTAAGAAGTCGAGAGGGGCACTTAAGCATTCCAATGCGTGGTAGTAACTGGTCATGGATCACAAACACAGATCTCAATTCCTGAGGACGGCTGCAATGAGACAACCCACCATGTACTCCTACATGGCCTCTCACCGCTACCTTTACCAAATCGTGTTCACACACTTAGCTCACACACAGTAGGACATGTTCACACACCTCTGATTCATCCCTGATGAATCGGACCTGACTCAACTCTAAGCAGTAGCAGGCATGACAAACAAGCATGAATGAGTAGGCACAATAGGGCTCAAACAACTCCTACTCATGCTAGTGGGTTTCATCTAATTACTGTGGAATGACAGGTCATGCAGAGGATAAAGGGGTTTAGCTACCGCATTAAGTAACACATGAGTCGTTGTTGTCCTAATGCAGTAAAATAGAGCAGGAGCGAGAGAGTGGGATTATATCGGAATGAACAAGGGGGTTTTGCTTGCCTGGCACTTCTGAAGATATTATAGTTCTTCATCGGTGTCATCGAACTCATCGTCGGTACAACGTCTACCGAGAGGGGACAATTACCGGCAAACAAGGAAGAACACAATCAATGCAATGCACATTCACATGAATGACATGTCATGTTAAGGTACTGAATTCACCTAATGCAATATCCAGCCAAGTTAATTGAAGTGGAACTCGAACAAGAACAAATTCCAACTCCAAATGTTATTTCATAAATTGCCCTAATCATCATTTGTCATATTCAGTGAGGTTAACTTGTTCAAACATGCATGATCATGGCATAAACAGATTCTTCATATTTTTCTGATCATTTTTCATATATAACTTATTTCCATTGGAGTTATAGATTATTTTCTATGAATTTTAGAAGTTTAAACTAATTTCTGGAATTTCTGAATTATTTGAAATCCAGAAAATGGTTAACTGCGTCAGCATGACGTCGGTGTGACGTCATCAAGTCAAGGCGCCAGCCCAGGTTAAACTTGTCAGCTGGGACCCACATGTCAGTGTAACAACTAACTAACAGGGTTAGTTAGAGTTACGTTAGCACTAACCTAGGTTAATTAGGTCCTGGGCCCACTGGTCAAAGACTAACCTAACTAACCTAAATAGGTTTAACCCTAACTAACTTAGTTAGCCGGGCGGGGCCCGCATGTCAGTGTGAGAGAGGAGTCAAACCTCTGGTCAAACGGGCTCAACCCCGCCGGAGTTGACCCGCGGCTTGCCGCCGGCGAGTCCAGGGATGGCGGAGGGCTTCGGGATCGCTCCTCCGGCCACCAAAAGCGCGGCGGAGGGCATGTACGCGTTGCCCGTGCTCGTCCGCATCGAGCAGTGCAAGCAGCAGTGGCTAGGGCGGCCCGTAGCGACGGCAACGACGACAAGTGTGGTGGCCGGAGCTCGGTGGTGCACGAGCGCAGGGATACGGCTCGCCCTCGAGGGAACCAGGTAGCTAGGCCGCATCTAGGGGGCCCTAGGAGCACGGGGGACAGCACAGCTGGGCGTGGTAAGCTCAACGGTGAGCAGGAGGTCGGCCATGGCGGACGGCGGCCTCGGGAGCTCGTGGGGGCGGTGGCTAGAGGAAGCTAGCGAGAGGGGGAGGTGAGGGGAAAATCTCAGGGGCTCACGGTGATGTCGTAGGGAGGCTCAGTGCGCTCGGGGACGGCTCAGAGGCGACGGAACGGCGATGACAATCTTCGGTGTCCCGAGGTTGAAGACGGGTCGATGGCGACGCAGCAGAGCCCTCCGGCTCATTTCCTTCGGCGTGGGGATGGGGTGCTCGATTTCGGAGGTGCTGGACATGGTCATGGGACGAGGGGACGGCGGTGGTCGCGCCAACGACGAGCGGCGTCGGTGGTTGCGCTCGGGAGAGAGGAACAGAGGAGGGGGAGGAGCACAGGGAGAGTGAGAGGGGTCGAGCGGTTCGGGACGGCAGCGAGAAGGGGATTCGCGGCGTCGCGCTGTCCTCGGACGCAGGCAGGCAGCCTGGTGGCGTGGCGCATGTGGCAGCATCGTCGTTGTCCCTGCCTCTGCCTACTGGCAGAGGTGGGAGACGACTGGCAACGGCCAGGTGGGCTGGGCCGTGCTAGGCCGGCTCCTGGGACACACAGGTAAGTGGCCCAGATACTATCTCTCTCTCTCTGTTGTTCCTATTAAATTCTGTTTTCTATTATTCTGTAGTTTTAGGGCTTTATTCAAAATACTCAGACACTTTCAAAAATCATGAAACTAATCATGGCTACTGTTTAGAATATATCCAACAGTAAACATTTTAGTTTATGATTATTTGAGCATTTCAAATATTTTATAGCATTTAAATGCCCAAATGAAAATACCATATGATTTAGTTCAGAGCCCAAATATGTCATGGAAAAATGTGCATCACCTCTGGCTACTGTTTACAATATTTACCATAAATGATGAACATTTTTGAAAGCCATTTGGACTTACTGAAAAATATTTTGGGTAAATCTAGTGAATTCCTTTAATGTTAGGGTTTAGGCAATCCCCATTTCAAGTTTCTTAGAAATTTAAACATGATGACATGATGAGCAAGCAAAGTCAAACAAGGCCGATCTGGGGCTGTGACAGCTCACCCCCACTAAACAAGAATCTCGTCCCGAGATTCAAGACGTGAGGTAAAAAGTCAGAGGGGTCACAAGCTAACACGATCTTCACAATCCAACTGTCCTTCTCAAGATGTTGATTCATTGCTTCATATTGATCTTGACGTCTTTGCTTTTGAGAACTTCATCCAACAAGACAACGAGAAGAAAAGGGGGAATTTAGAGGAATCGATCTTCTTGAGGTTCAAACAATTTACGATCATTTTAATGATCCAAGATCAACTCATGGAATGTGTCGGGGAAGCTGATCGTGACCCACGAACACCTATGGGACCTGGCGGACCGAGTCCCTTTTGGTTCAGTGGGGGGCGGAGATTGCACGAAGAGCAGATCGAGGCGATGCACACGAGCAGTTTTACCCAGCTTCGGAGCTCTCCGGAGAGATAATACTCCTACTGCTGCTTGTCTGATTATATTGTGTTCTTGCTAGGGAGCAATGAGAGCTACAAAACCTAGCTTGAGTGTCTCTAATCTCGAATGAGTCGAAACAGCCGAACCGAACCCTTTCTACGTTGCACATGGGCCTCCTTTTATAGGTTCAAGGGGTCACCACAGGTGGCAACGTAAACAAGGGCAAAATGGGAAAAATGAGTAGCGGTTGGTACAGCTACTTTGTACAGTGTATTCTACCTAACTCTGACGGCAAGGGACAAGAACAATAAATGCCCGTCCATGTCGCCCAAATAGTGCAGAAAGGGACCGTTAGGTGCGCCACCGTTTGCCACGATGGTAAGCTCGTCAGCGCCGCTTATCGCTGCTCCCCGCTGGCTGCACAGCCTCTTGACACGCGCGCATGGAATGGTCTCATGGCGACACGTTGGTGGATGAGCTGGAGCGGAGATGAAGAGAGGTTGCCTGCCGCGGCAAGCACCTTGCCGCGGCTGAATCCTTGTCGCGCTCGGGAGCTTGTCGCTCACCAAGCCTTCCCGGCAAGCTCCTCTTGCCGGGGTCTTGTCTTCTACGTGCCTTGAGTGGCCTTTCCGGCTAGCTCCTCTTGCCGGGGCCTTGTCTTCTTGGTTAAATACTTTGTTCTTGAATGGCTCCAAAGGAACCACAGAGGATCTTGGCGGTCGCTAGGCAAGCCCTGCCGCGGGGTGCTGCAACTGCCCGTGCACAAGTTCGGGATACTAACTAGGGTACCCCTACTCTAGTACACCGACAGGAGCCCCCGGGCCTGGGCCACACACGGTGCCGAGCGCTGTTGGGCCAGGCCCAAAACAGTGCAGACGCACGCGGCCTAGATCACGCCGTTACTCGCTCCGGACCCACCACGTCCCCCATGAACAGCACGCGCCGAACGTGGCGTCGTGGGAGAGATCGTGGGGGCTTTCTTTAATTGGAAAAGCGGAACGTCCGCCCCGTCTCCCTCCTTATAAACAGGGGAAACAGGGGCAGGTCGCCCACCTTGCCATTCTTTGTCACATCTCAAACCACCGCCGCCCTCCCTCCTTCTCGAGTCTCAAGAGAGCGACGCCCGCCCCATCGCCACCGCGCCATCAACGCCGTCGGCCTCCTCCACCACCTCCACCATGGCTCAAAGCCGACAAGGGAAGGGTGTGAAGTCGGCGCGGCGCAGCGGCTCGTGGCGCTTCTGAAGGAGAGGGCCACCTTGACCCCAGCTCGGCGCAAAGGAGCTGAGGGAGGGGTACTACCTCTTCTGGTCGACGGAGACGCGGGCGCATCCGCGCACGAGGGTAATCTCTGCCGCCACATCAGAGTTGGTTTCTGTCGGGTACCCCTTCTTTGCGCTCTTCTTCTACTGCGGGCTCTTCCCGCCTTTTTTTGAATTCTTTTGCGACATCATGAACACCTACGGGCTTCGTGTAACACCCCGGATTCGATGCGCCAGGTGTTTGTCAGTTATTCGCCGTCATTGCCATGTCATTTGCTTGCGTGTTGCACTTTGCCATGTCATCATCTGCATTTCATATCATGTGATCATGTGCATTTCATTTTGCATACGTGTTCGTCTCATGCGTCCGAGCATTTTCCCCGTTGTCCGTTTTGCAATCCGGCACTCCTGTGTCTCCCGCCGCCCCCTTTTACCTCTTTTCATGTGCGGGTGTTAAACGGTCTCGGAATGGACCGAGGTTTGTCAAGCTGCCTTGGTATACCACCGTGAACCGCTGTCAAGTTTCGTCGCATTCGAGCTCGTTTGATAGCCCAATCGTTAAATATATAGCGACATCGTTGCCGGTATTCTCGCCGGACGTTTCGGTCTCCGGAACAGTCTCCGGGCCTCACTTCTCCCCCTCTCGTCTCCGCCCGAGGCCTTCTAGACGGTCACTTGCAGCCCACCTAGGCCAACCCACCTCTCCTCGCGTCCGGAACCGTCCGATCACGATCGGAGGGTTCGAAAACCCCCCCAGACCAAACCCTAGCCAAATACTGCTATTTATAGAACCCCCTCATGCCATTTTTGGCCTCCACCTACCTTCCCCCTCGGGATCTGAACCTCCCAACCCGCAGCTGCCACCTCCACCTTCCAGCCGCCGCCTCCTGCATCAGTTTCCGCGCCGGGCCTCCCCTTCGCCGCCACTTGGCACCGCCTAGCGCCGCCGCAGCCGCCCCTCCGCTCCAACCCGTGCATGCCACGCAACCCCCCTGCCCTCTCCCCACCGCGCGGCCTGCAGGCTCAAAGCAGCCCACCGGGCCCGAGCCGCTGTCGCCCGGCCTCAGGCGCTTGCCGCGCCAGCGCCGCTCCCCTCGTCCCGAAGTCAAGGAGGACCGCCGCGCCCGATCCGGTCTCGCCGGCGGTGGCCAGCGCCCCGCCGCGCCTCCCTTGCAGCTCCACCGGCTGGAGATCGCCCGACGCGATCCAGATCGGGAGAGGAGCTCCCGATCCAGACCGACCCCGCCACCCCTCTCCTCTTCGCCGTGCGCCGCCACCGGCCGGAGCTCGCCGTGGTCCACGCCCCGCCGACCCCCCGGTGCCTTCTCGTCGTCCTCGCCGCACCACCGCGCCACCATCGCCGGAACCGAGCCGGCCATCCTCGTGAATCCCGCCGGTTGACTTTCTTCTCCTTCCCCGAATCCACTAAGTCCTCGAAATTATTGCATTTTTGTTGCATTTTCATCATGCCATAACTCTGCATCCGTAGCTCCGTTTCGTGCGTGTAATATGTCAAAATGTTCGCCTCGAAGAGTAGATCATTTCATCTCATTGCATCATTTTCATTTGAGCTCATCTTGATGCCCGAAATGCTGTTGGAAGAGGGCTATGTGATGTTAGTTTCTGATTCTTAACAGAACATGCACTTTTGTCATTTTTGCCATGATTGATGTGTGCTCCCTATGAACTTGAGTCCTACATGTGTTTTGTAATATGCCATTCCATCTTTCCAGGGGTGTATGCCATGTATTTTTGTGATCTATGTGGTGACTAGCACAAGCATGCAAACTAGGTGTCTTGATGTTGCTGATTTCAGCCCTGTTTTGCTGATATTTTGATGCCATGTTAACTTGATGCTACAGAGAGATCCATGCTTATTTTGAGATACTTCAGTAAGGATGTTTTTTTATACATGTCTTGCTCTATCCATCCATGCTCTTGTTTGCAATTATGGAGTGCCATAGCTTGAGTCAATCGAGCTCTACTTTTGCTATAAAATGTTTCCTGGCAGATTGTTTACATGTTATTCAATTTTGCCAAGGTTGTTGTAGTTGATCCTTGCACCCTATGATGCTGTTCTTGTCATGTATAGCTTCTATGCCATGTCTTATTACTGTTGGTTGCCTTGCCATGCCATGTATTGCTCTGTGGTGAGTGCTTCAAGCTCACCAACATGCCTACTTGTTGTTGTTCCTGCCATGTTTAAATCTGTAATATAACTTGCCATGTTTACATGGGTGCCATCATATCTTCTGATCCTTTTTGGCTTATGGTCACTAAAGGACTTTTGTTCTATGAATTTAGTAGATTCATGCCATGCCTTTGTTTGCCATGATAAGTTCCTGTAACATGTTGTTTCATAGCTCTGAACATTGCAACCTGTTGTTATTTCTGCCAATGCCTGAAACTGTTATTATTTGCAATCTTGCCATGTCATTTTGAGCATGTTCTAGTGATTTCTGGAGATAGTTCAGTGTTCATGATTTGTAATGCTTTACCTATACATCATGCCCATGCCTTTTGTTATTATGTTGAGGTCCTGTAGCATGTTGTTTTGGTGCTTGCAATATGCCTAGTTGCTGTTTTGGACAGATTGTTGCTATAACTTGTATAGGGTGTATGTGTTGATCCGTTGCTCCGTTTTGAGTGTGCTCTATATGAAACTTGCTTGATTTTGCATGTAGTTTCATATTATCATGTTGCATCCTTGTTTTGAGGTGTTTGCTTGATGTTTGTATGCATTTTGCATCAATGCCATGCTTATCTTGTTTTGCTCATATCTTCTAGGTCGTAGCTCCGAATCTAATGAACTTTATATGTAACTTGACTAGAATTTCGTGTAGATCATCGTGGTGCATCTTAACTTGCTGTTTAACAACTTGAACATAAGGTTTATTCAGATCTGGACCAATTTCGAAATTTGCATATGAGGACTTACCGGAATTGTTCTATGGTGTTTCCGGCCTCATTTAAACTTGCTTTGATGTGTTGCTCTTGTTTGCATCATCTCTTGACATGAGTAGCTTCATGTAACCTTGTCATGCATCATGCTTGTTGTGCATCATGTCTTGTTCATGTGTGGTGTGTTTACTATGTTGTGTGCTTCTTCTTGTTAGTTCCTGTTTCGTTGCGTTCGTGAGGATTCGTTCATCTACGCTTGGTTCGGCTTCATCCGTTCTTCTTCTTCATGGACTCGTTCTTCTTCCTTGCGGGATTTCAGGCAAGATGACCGCTACCCTGGATCTCACTACTATCATTGCTATGCCAGTTGCTTCGTTCTTTCGCTATGCTGTGCTACCTATCACTTGCTGCTCAAGCCATCCCAAATTGCCATGTCAGCCTCTAACCTTTTGCACCCTTCCTAGCAAACCATTGTTTGGCTATGTTACCGCTTTGCTCAGCCCCTCTTATAGCGTTGTTAGTTGCAGGTGAAGATGAAGTTTGTTCCTTGTTGAACATGGAGATGTTGTTCCTTGTTGGAACATGTTTACTTGTTGGGATATCACAATATATCTTATTTAATTAATGCATCTATATACTTGGTAAAGGGTGGAAGGCTCGGCCTTATGCCTGGTGTTTTGTTCCACTCTTGCCGCCCTAGTTTCCGTCATATCGGTGTTATGTTCCCGGATTTTGCGTCCCTAACGCGGTCGGGTGATTTATGGGACCCCCTTGACAGTTCGCTTTGAATAAGACTCGTACAACAAGGCCCAACCTTGGTTTTACCATTTGCCTCACCACCACCTATATTTTCCCTTGGGAGTAATTAACCCAAGGGTCATCTTTATTCAGCCCCCCCCCCCCGGGCCAGTGCTTCTCTAAGTGCTGGCCTGAACCGAAAGCTACTGGGGCCACCTTCTGGCAACCCGAGGTTTGGTTTTACTCGTAGCTAGTCTCATCCGGTGTTGCCCTGAGAACGAGATATGTGCAGCTCCTATCGGGATTGTCGGCGCATCGGGCGGCTTTGCTGGTCTTGTTTTATTGCTGTCGAAATGTCTTGTAGCCGGGATTCCGAGACTGATCGGGTCTTCCCGGGGAGAAGGAATATCCTTCGTTGATCGCGAGAGCTTATCATGGGCTAAGTTGGGACACCCCTGCAGGGTTTGAACTTTCGAAAGCCGTGCCCGCGGTTATGTGGCAGATGGGAATTTGTTAATGTCCGGTTGTAGAAAACTTGAAGTTGATCTCAATTAAAATACACCAACCGTGTGCGTAATCGTGAGTGTCTCTTTTCGGGGTTGATCGAGAGGAGAACACGGTTTCTGGGTTATGTCTTACGTAAGTAGGAGTTCAGGATCACTTCTTGATCATTACTAGTTGACGACCGTTCCTTTGTTTCTCTTCTCGCTCTCATTTGCGTATGTTAGCCACCATATATGCTTAGTCGCTGCTGCAACCTCACCACTTTACCCCCTTCCTTTCCTTTAAGCTTTGCTAGTCTTGATACCCATGGTAATGGGATTGCTGAGTCCTCGTGGCTCACAGATTACTACACCACCAGTTGCAGGTACAGGTTATGCGATGATCATGGCGTGAGAGCGATGTTTGCTTGTGTTGGAGTTCTTCTTCGCTTCTTCTTGATCGGGGATAGGTTCCGGTCGGCAGCCTGGGCTAGCAGGGTGGATGTCGTTTGAGCTTTGTTTATGTTTCATCCGTAGTCGGATGTTGATCTTGTATATTATGTTGATGTATTCTTGTGGCATTTGTGCCTTATGTATGTATCCCCATCTATTATGTAATGTTGATGTAATGATATCCACCTTGCAAAAGCGTTTCAATATCGGGTCTATCCTTGGTGGGACCTTGAGTTCCTTTTGGATAGGGTCGCATATTAGGCGTGATCAAGTTGGTATCGAGCCTCGACCGACCCTAGGACCCCCTTGTTTGATCGTGTAGTTTGGCCGCAGTTGAGTCTAGAATAAAACTGATTTCTGAGTCTAGTTATATCGGAGAGTAGGAATTCTTTTACTCCTCAGCCCCTTCGTCGCTCTGGTAAGGAATCTTGACGTAGGTGTTTTGAATTACTTCTCTCCCCCTTCAAATTTTCTTTAGGATCACGCAGTTGGTTTTCCGATCGTTGGCCCTCAGCTCTTTTCATCCGGTGCATTTCTCGTCAAGTTGACTCGATCATCTTCATCTTTGCCAAGTTCAATCCTCAGTTCTTCCTCCGACGTCGTTGTTTTTCCTTGTCCGAAGTTGTCCTTGTTTTTCCCACCCACCCACCCTTTTTCTTGTCGGAACCGGAGTCCGTAATCGAGTATCCGTCCTACTCGTGTGAAGCCTTTGCTTTCTTCAACCGGTGTTTTCTCTTCAAGATATTCGACAGTTTCCCCTTCCAAGTTGCCTTTAATTTCCCGCCCACCCACCCTTTTTCTTCCCGGAGCTTGAATCTCTTTCGAGCATCAATTTCATTCGTGTGGAGTCTCTTCAGTCTTCCCTCAATTATTTTAACCGGTGAATTCTCGTCTTGTTCATCATTCTTCATCCTTTTCTTTTCCCGGTGGACTCAATTCAAGTTGTTCGATGTTGATCATATTCTTTCTCTCAGCTCAAGTGTTTTTCCTTGCTCGTTCGTCTCTCGCTAGTTTATCCTTCCGGAGTGTGCAAGACATCTCAAGAGATTCGTCTGTGTTCCACTTGATTCGAGGTTGTCACCTCATTCAAATATTTCAATTGTTCCGATGCATCATCTATCTGTTCAACAATCCTTTTCAACGGTGGTATCTCTTCAGTGGGCCCTAACCCACAGGTCTTTTCCCAGGATCTTACCTGACTCTTCTGATTTTCCCGGAGTTATTCCCAATTCTTTTCAAGTGTGACGTAAGGATGGATTACATCAGTCACT
Organism: Aegilops longissima; assembly: GCA_021605205.1. Taxonomy (NCBI): domain Eukaryota; kingdom Viridiplantae; phylum Streptophyta; class Magnoliopsida; order Poales; family Poaceae; genus Aegilops; species Aegilops longissima. The sequence goes on from CM038681.1 coordinate 576,417,813, forward strand.
TGCCTTTTCCAAGATCAATTTCAAATTCTTTTCATTGTTGACTCAACGTCTTTGTTTTTCATTCTCCCGGAGCATCTCAACAATTCTGCATGGTGGTTCTCGTCGTCATTCTCAACATTTGAAGACCGTCGTAGATTTTTTCTCTTAAATCTTCTCCGTTCCCCCGGAGATTCACGGTGCTAGCTCGATGTTATGCTATCAAGTTGTTTCCAGTTGTGCAATTCTTTTCATCCATCCGGAGTATTTCAGGAGTTGTTTTTGCCGTCTCGATCATCCGGAGGCCATCTTTTCGGAAGATTTCTTCGTTCCAAGTTTTCAGAGTCGTTCTCCAATTATTCTATATCCGTGCCCCTTCGTTCGTCTCAATATTCTTCCGGTGCTGCGTTCAAGCATTCGTTATCAGTTCGCGATATCTTCGATCTCTTTTCTCTAATTTCCCTCAAGTATATTTGTTTTTTCTAATTCTTCCCGGTGGTTCATCCTCTTTCATCAGTCATTTTCGAATTCTTACGGTGGTTCGTTCAAGATTCTTTTTCCTTGTTTATCATATCAATCCATTCCTTCTTTCAACCTACCGGTGATTCATGAAGACCTTCTCAAGTTTGCGATATGTCACTTCTCAATTCTTTTTCAAGAAGAATAAGTAGTTTGCAAAATCCATTGCTTGTCATCAATTTAATTTGATGAAGGATAAGCATACAATAAATCTTATTCTTATTTCATCCAAGTGATTAATCTTTTTCTTCGGAGTTTGTTCTTGAGGAATAAATTCTAGTTCCAAGTGTTTTCTTATCCGGAGTTCAGTTTTCCTCGGCCATTTCGTCGGAACCTCCATCGGAATCACCGCAAGGCTCATCTTTTTCTTTCGTCCTTTCATTCTATCTCATCATCCTTTTTATCAACGGAGTTCTTCACGGTGGTTCTTCATGATTTAATTCTCTCTTCAAGAGTTTCATCAATATTTTGGTGGAATTCAAATATCTTTTCTTCTTGCATCTCTAAGTGTAATTAATTCTCCGTATTCTTTAGAATTGGAGTTTTGCATTTCTTTGTTCTTCTCAGATATTCAAATCCACTCAATCCTTCCTTCTAAGTTCTTTTCATTCAAATACTTTCAATTCTTCCGGAGGCATTGCGTTATTTATCTCCTCAAGTATCATTCCATCTTCTGAAGCTCATGTTCTATTCTTTCCTTGTTCAACCGGTGTGCTGCCTAAATCCTTTCAGTCTTATCCGTTTCTTTTCTCAATCTAACCACTCCGGTTAGAACGAGTTGTTTCAGAGTCTATCTTGATTCCGTGAGCTTTCGATTCTCGTCATTCTCGTCGTTTCTCTCTTCTTCTCGAGTGCTCTCGATTCTTTGCTTCTTCTTTGAGTTCTTGTTTCACCTCATCCCTTTTCCTTTCCGTCTCGGTCCTAAGATCTCGGGACGAGATCTCTTGTTAGTGGAGGAGTGTTGTAACGCCCCGGATTCGATGCGCCAGGTGTTTGTCAGTTATTCGCCGTCATTGCCATGTCATTTGCTTGCGTGTTGCACTTTGCCATGTCATCATCTGCATTTCATATCATGTCATCATGTGCATTTCATTTTGCATACGTGTTCGTCTCATGCGTCCTAGCATTTTCCCCGTTGTCCGTTTTGCAATCCGGCACTCCTATGTCTCCCGGCGCCCCCTTTTACCTCTTTTCATGTGCGGGTGTTAAACGGTCTCGGAATGGACCGAGGTTTGTCAAGCGGCCTTGGTATACCACCGGTAGACCGCCTATCAAGTTTCGTCGCATTCGGAGCTCGTTTGATAGCCCAATCGTTAAATATATAGCAGCATCGTTGCCGGTATTCTCGCCGGACGTTTCGGTCTCCGGAACAGTCCCCGGGCCTCACTTCTCCCCCTCTCTTCTCCGCCCGAGGCCTTCTAGACGGTCACTTGCAGCCCACCTAGGCCAACCCACCTCTCCTCGCATCCGGAACCGTCCGATCACGATCGGAGGGTTCGAAAACCCCCCCAGACCAAACCCTAGCCAAATACTGCTATTTATAGAACCTCCTCATGGCATTTTTGGCCTCCACCTACCTTCCCCCTCGGGATCTGAACCTCCCAACCCGCAGCTGCCACCTCCACCTTCCAGCCGCCGCCTCCTGCATCAGTTTCCGCGCCGGGCCTCCCCTTCGCCGCCACTTGGCGCCCTTTGTCTTGGCTAAGCGCCGCCGCCGCCCCTCGGCTCCAACCCGCGCATGCCACGCAACCCCCTGCCCTCTCCCCATGGCAGCCCTGCAGGTCAGGCGCAGCCACCGGCCCGAGCCGCCGTCCCCGCCCCGGCGCCCGCCCGCGCGCCCGCGCGCGCTCCCCTCGTCCACGAGTCAAGGAGGACCGCCCGCGCCCGATCCGGTCTCGCCGGCGGTGGTAGCGCCCCCCGCGCCTCCTTGCAGCTCCACCGGCGGAGATCGCCACGCGATCCAGATCGGGAGAGAGCTCCCGATCGAACCGGCCCGCCGCCCCTCTCCTCTTCGCCGTGCGCCTCACCGGCCGGGCTCGCCTCGTCCACGCCCGCCGACCCCGGTGCCTTCCGTCGTCCTCGCCGCACCACCGCGCCACCATCGCCGGAACCGAGCAGCCATCCTCGTGAATCCCGCCGGTTCGCCTCCTTGATTTCACCCCCAATCTTTGTCTTGACCATGGCGGTTTCGCACACCTTTGCGAAAACTTTGTCGGAATCCACCAAATGTAGCTCTCTTCCGCCACTTCTTCATGCCCGCGTTGAGAGAGGAGAGCCACTTGGGAGGATTGCTTGGATCTCCGAGTTGGCAAGAAAAAGCATATCTGGAAGGAGAGCTCCGCAGCAAGTGGGAGGAGTGGAGCCGATTGGTGTTGGATCATCGAGGAGAACCGCATCCCTTCACTGCTTGGCGTAAACTCCCATAGTGCGCGGCAGCGATTGGAGCAACTTGGCGCCGGAGGATGCTAGGTTGAATATTGCCGTGACCGGATCTTGCGCCTCGGGCATGCCGGGCTCCATTTATGGCGCCGTTGGCGCGAGATTTCGTCGCCGCCGCGCATCCCTTGCGGGAGAGGAGGAGGCCTGCTTGGGAGTTCCAAAATGCGGCGGACATCATGAGGCTGCGCCGGGCCTCAACTGGAATTTCACCGTCTTGGAGCTGGATGCGATCTTTCTTGGAGCTGTTCAAGCACGACCCAGATCACCCGAGTGGTTCATGTTGCCAAGGGGGTCGTTCCTTTGTGCAACAACTCTTCGCTCGACGCATCCGTGCAATGATGCTGTTGTGTGATTCCCATGGATCGTTCCAACTTGGCAAGAGCCCGCCGATGGCGTCGTGCATCAGTTCTTCGACAGCACTGGAAGAAGTGTCGATCCTTGACAGCGTAAGTGGCTCACCGCGACACCACCGACGCCTGAGCTGCAGCGCAGCGCGCCACCAGGCTGGAGGAGGCGGCAGCTGCTGCTTCTTTGGTGAATTTGGGTTCACCGTGGAGGAGGCGGAGGCAGCCGAGGCGGCAAGCCTTGCCGATCGAGAGGAGCTTGCCGGCGCGGAGGAGCAGGCCGAGCTTGAAGCTGAGCCGAACGAGCCTGCCGGGGGTGCCTCCCCCCCACCTTCTGGTAGCTTGCCGCGGGAGGAGCCCGCAGCTCCACCAAGAAGGCATCTCCGCAAGAACGGGGAAGTGGCGGGGCGACAGACGAGCCAACAGCCGTCGCGCCGTGCGACGCGCTCCACCGCGGCAAGCACTGTTGCCGCGGGAGCGCCTCACATCGCCACAGCAACGGGAGCAGGGCCTTCCGGGACCACGGCCCCTACACCCGCCAAGCGTCCGAGGGAGCGTACTCTTCCAGCTCGTCGCACCGGAGGCGGTCCGGAATTCGACTTCTCCGCGCTCAGCTCCGAGGAAGAAGAAGAGTAAGATCTTGTCGCTGTTACTTGTAATTCTTCAATTTGCTTGCCGTTGTATATCGATCCGCTTCACTCTGGACTCTTTCCTTTTTCGGGGCCTTCGCTCGGAGAGCGTCGAAGAGAAACAAGACCCGGTGGTTGTCATCAAAGGCGATCCCCGTGGCGGGAGGCTGCGTCTGAGACTCCTTGCGGACCGGCAACCCTTCCTCGAGCAGCCCCCAAAGACAGCCCCCGGCGTAAGTATTTGGTTTATTTCTTACGGTTAGGTGTGCATGGGTGCTCCTTCTTCTTGATATCTGACTTGTTGATTTGTGCAGGAGCGAGCAGCCTTATCGGGAGGGCCGGAAGTCGCTCCTGAAATTCCGTCTGCTTCAACTTCGCCGCCAAGGAGAATTCTCCGGCAAGGGGCGCTCTCCGGCAAGGATGCTTCTCCGACAAGGAAGCCTCTCGACAAAGGGCAGCGCCTGGCGATCCTCCGGTGGTTGAGACCGCGACCCACAGATCCCATCGCAGGTAATCCCTTTAGACCGAAAATTTCCCTTGGGTTCTTTTTCTTCTGTTCTTCTTTTCGAACATTTTCTTGACTGTTCTTTCTTTTTCTGATCATCAGATCCATCTGCCGTAGATACGATGGAGATTGAGGTCGCCGGGGAGGAGGCGCGATGGCAACACCGGCGACGCCGCTACCATGGAGGAAAAGGCTGGCGCCGATGGGTCCGGCGGCGAGGAGGCGCCAAGGCTGCCGCCGCAAAGTTTGGCGAGTCTGGCGATCATCTCGACGACCACGAGGTCGCGGAGGCGTCGGCGCTCACGCCGACCACCGATCCTCTCGCCACCGATCGGCGCTAGGCTCGAAGAGCCCCAGCCAGCGCCTATCTGAAGGCGGCGATGGCGTCTTCATCAAGCTCCCATGGGCGTCGAGCTCGGCGCCGGTCGAGGAGAGACCCGACGAAGAGCTGCTCGCCTCCGCTGGGTATCGCTGGTTGTTGGCGTAAGCAGCAGCGATGGCGAAGTCCGAGGAGGAACAAGCTGGCTGAAGAAGCTGCTTGTCGCTCTACCGCGCCCGACAAGCCAAAGCTGAGTCTCGGGAAGCACTTGTCGCGAGGCGGGAGCTGACATGGAGAAGCGCTTGAGAAGAGCTCCGCGCGCCAACCAAAAAGCCCTCGGGACGTAAGCGAAGCGTGGGAGCAACTCTCCGAAGAGCACACAACCTTCATCCTTGAGAAGGCTGAGGTCGAGGAGCAGCAAAACTTGCGGGCGAAGCTATCTGCGCAAGAAAGCGAAAGGTGGCGAGCGGAAGATCAACCTTGACAGCTATGAGGAAGAGCTTGCAGCGAGCAATCACTTGGCGGAGCTCTCAAGGAAGCAAGGGCCTTCCGCAGCTGCCGAGGCCGCTAAGAAGGAGTTGGAGGCGAAGGTGGCGCAATTGAGGCCAAGCTTCAGAAGAAGCGGCGAAGAGCTCGCTCTTATTTGAAGCACTGGCCGCGAAGGGCGCCTACACTCTTGGCGAGTTGCGAGGGCCGTCTCGCGGAGAGGATCAAAGAGCTCGACGCCGCCAAGGACTCCAAGGCAGATCTTGAGATGAAGCTGACCACCTTGATGGAGACGCTGGACGGCGCCAAAGAGTGGGAAGCGGGTCTGTTGGAGACGATCAAGACCAACGAGGAGTTGCTGACGAGTGCCACGACCGCCCAGAACACCTTCAAGGAGAACGTGATGCACTGGACGGAGGGTCTTGTGGATATTGCCGCCGCCATCGACAAGGAGCTGATGGAGCTGGGGATGGTGGATCTTGGGTACTCTACCGACGGCGCCTCAACCCAGCGCCAAGCTCAGCTGTTCTTCAAGAGGCGTGGTGGCGGCTCTCCGGTGACTCCGGAAGAGATCCCAAAGCAGCTGGCCGACGAGTCGCGCCAAATCTGTGCGAGGGCTCTTGAAGGTGCTGATGAAGGTGGCCTTCCGCAATCCAGGCGTTAACCGTAACGTCCTCAAGTCCTTGCCGCCATTGCGGCGTTGAAGCGCTCAAGGCCCTTATCGCACCATTGTGGACAGGGTGGCGGGTCAAGAGGGTTGATGGCGACCGCGTGGACTAGGCCGCCCGAATTTATCTTTCCGTTGTCGCCTGCTGATCATGTTTAGGAGAACAATTTATTAGATCTGCGACAAGTTATTTTTGTAATTTACTCTATCTTAGGCAACGATTGCAATGTTATTTCCTTTACTCGATTCCTTCCTTTGTATGTTTGTGCCCTACGCTCTTAGGGAACTTGTCGGCGCGGGCACCTTTTCATGGCTGAGTGCGAACGTCGTCAGCTTCTTTGGCGGTGCCGCCTCCGACAAGCAACCTTGTCGCAACTAGTTGCAGCTCACTTAAGTTGTTGAGCGGACTCGAAACAAAGTAAGGGCGCAAACTAGCCATGAGTTGGTTCCTCCGCGCACAGGTTTTCCGTACAAAGTACTATCGTTCGAGGAAGATAACGTAAAATTTTTAAAACAAACTGCTCAAACTTTGGCAACTTAGCTTTTCTTTCGTTTGCTTCCCGGCAAGGCGATACTTCCTCGAGCGACACTTGGTGGCCCACACCATTATCTTCTCCTCCCCCGCTAACTTGTGGGTGGATGAACCTTCCTTTCTTTGAGAAAGAGAAAGAAGAGAAAATAAAGTTATGGAGCCTTGTGGCTCGTTATTGCTTACCGGGTGTGGATGCTGCACAAAATGTTAGATAACACATGCATAAAGGATTATGAAAGCATGTATTTAACAAGTTGTGTGTAACACATGAGCTTTACTGATGCACGGGGTCTGCGCCCGGCTTTGTACAAAGGATTACATGCAACATGGGCAAGACTTGTACAAAAGGTGCTTGCCGGAACAGGTTCCGGCAACCGCGCCCTATGGGTGAAACTTATGAAGATGCTCAATGTTCCAGGAGTTGCTCACGGAATGCCATCTTCGGTCTCAAAGGCGGACAGCCCAGGCCTAGTGATTTCGTTTCACCCGATAAGGGCCTTCCCACTTCAGCGTCAACTTGTTGGAATTCTTGGCGGATTGAGCGGCGAAGAACAAAGTCGCCTTCCTCGAAACTTCGGCACTAACTTTGCGGCTATGGTAGCGGCGCAAAGCTTGCTGGTAACGAGCAGCTCGTGCAAATGCCCTGAAGGCGGTCTTCCTCAAGGAGCAGTAGCGTCATCTTGTCGCAGCTGCTCTTGCTCAAACTCATCATAGCGAGTACTCGAGGTGACCCGTATCTGAGTTTCGTGGGGAGAACTGCCTCTGCTCCATAGACTAGAGCGAAGGTGTCGGCGGTGGCTCGATTTGGCGTCGTCTGATCGACCAAAGAACCACCGGCAGCTCCTCAATCCGATTTCTTCCGCACTTGTGCTGTCGAAAGTTACGGTCTTGAGTCCTCGCAGCACTTTAGCGTTTTCCCTCTGCTTGACCGTTGCTTCTCGGATGAGCAACGAAGCAAAGCAGACCTTGGCGAAGATCTTGGGCGTATTGCATGAAGGTGCGACTCGTGAATTGTGTGCCGTTGTCGGTGATAATCCTGTTAGGAATCCCAAAATGGCAAACAATTGACTGAAAACTTGATCTTGTTGTCTTGTCACCTTCCTCATCTGCTTCCACTTCCGGCCACTTTGTGAACTTGTCGATTGCAACATACAAGTACTCAAAGCCCCGACAACTTCGGGGAAGGGGCCGAGGATGTCGAGCCCCCGACCGAAAATGGCCAGGATAAGGGATCGTCTGGAGAGCTTGAGCTGGCTGGTGTATCTGCTTGGAATGGGCATCACGCTTCACACTTGGTTTTGTGCAGTTGCATCACGGAGGGCTGTCGGCGGAAGAAACCTTGCCGAAAGCTTTGCGGCAAGTGCTCTTACACCAATGTGGTGACCACATATGCCTCCATGTATCTCGCCAACAGCCACATCCATCTTCGGCAAATACACTTCAATTTCACACCGTTGAGTCTTCTTACGTATAGCGTGTTGTCAACAAACTGGTACATACTTGACTGCGGGCTACTCTTTCCGCTTCTTCTTGCTCTTGGGAAGTTCTCTGTCGAAGGAAGTGGACAATCTATTGCGCCCATCTTTGGAGCTTGTGGCTCGACAACAAGGACTAAAGGCACATCTGCTGCTGCGGGAACATCCGCTTCTCGGCAAGAACCTGCGGCTTAGCCGGAGCTTGATGTTCCCGGCAAGCTTGCGGAGCAAAACTTGTCGGGGCGTCTGCTTCAGCGAAACAAACCACAGGGCTTGTCGGAGCAGACTGCTCCTCGGCACTCTTGGTGTCGATCACTGGGGACCTTGGCGGCGGCCGGGTAGCTCTGCGGAAAATAGTCGCCGAAATCGACTTCCTCTTCTTGTTCTGTCCGGTTGACGGCGTTACAAGTTGGTTGAGTCAGCTTGAGCACAAAATTCCTGGTTCCACAGGTAACTTGAGTGCGGCGCACTTTGATAGGCCATCAGCAATATCATTCTGAGCTCTTGGAACATGTTCCATTTGCAGGCCTTCAAAGTGTTCCTCTAGCTTTCTCACTTCATCGATGTAGGCTTCCATCAACGGACTCTGATAATCTTTGTTCACTTGGCGGACGACGAGCTGCGAGTCACCCCTGACAATGAGTTTCCTGATCCCAAGGTCCACTGCTATCCTGAGACCGGCAAGCAAACCTTCATACTCTGCAGTATTGTTTGTTGCTTGCTCCTTGGGAAAGTGCATCTGGACTATGTACTTGAGGTGCTCTCCGGTGGGTGCGATAAGCAGCACGCCGGCACCGGCGCCTTGCAGCGAGAAGGAACCATCAAAGTACATCAGCCACTCTTTACTTGCCTCCTTGACAGGGATGCTCGTCTCCGGAATTTCTTCATCTTGCGTCGGCGTCCATTCTGCTATAAACTCTGCCAATGCTCTGCTTTGGATAGTTGAAGTGCTTTCAAACTTGAGGCCAAAGCTTGGCAGTTCGATGCCCACTCGACAATCCTGCACTGTTGCTTACGGATTTTGCAATATCCTCTTCAGCGAAAGCGGTGACAAGCTGTTATCTCATGTGCTTGGAAGTAATGGCGCAGCTTTCTCGAGGCCATGAGGAGGCGAAAAGCAGTTTACACACCGAATACCTTGACCTAGCCCCAGCAGAAAGGCCGACAAAGTACCTGGGCGCTGCACCATCCTTTTCTGAATCTTCTCGCTCAAATCTGCGCAGATCCGTCCTTATCGGGACGAGCTTGTCGGTGAAGCCCCCACGCTTGTCGCTGGATGCATCTGCCTTGGTTGCGGCTCATAAATCGCCTCCCTCTCCGCAACTAACGCAGCACTAACCACTTGATTGGTTGCCGCTATGTATAGCAGCAACTTCTCTTGTGGCCTAGGTGCGACAAGTATTGGAGTGGAGGGCAGGTACCTCTTTAAGTCTGCAGCGCAGCCTCCGCCGAGTCCATTTCATTGGACCTGCCTTTTCAAAATCTTGAAAAATGGCGAGGCGCTCAGCGAACCTAGAGATAAACCTGCTTTGAGAGCAGCCACGCAACCGGCAAGTCTTCGTACATCCTTGGCGTGCTTTGGTGCTTCAATCTGCTCAATGGCCTTGATCTTGTCGGGGTTGGCTTCAATTCCTCGCTGAGACACGAAGAACCCGAGAAGCTTGCTGGAAGGGACTCCGAACACGCACTTCTCGGGGTTGAGCTTGAGGTTAATCTTGCGCAGATTTGCAAAGGTCTCATCTAAATCTTGAACCAGAGTTGCTTTGTCCTTGCTCTTGACCACTATGTCATCCATGTAAGCTTCTACATTTACGTGCATTTGCGGCTCAAAAGCGTCATGGACTACTCTTGCAAATGTTGAACCAGCATTCTTCAAACCGAAAGGCATCCGTATGAAACGGTATGTGCCACATGGAGTAATGAATGCGGTTTCTCTTCATCCTCTTCGCCATGAAGATCGATGATATCCTGAATATGCATCAAGAAATGAAAGCAAATCACATCCAGCCGTGGAGTCAACAATCTGGTCGATCGCTGCAAGGAAATGGGTCTTTGGGACAAGCTTTATTAACATCTGTGAAGTCAATACAAAGTCTCCATTTCCCATTTGCCTTGCGAACAACTACAAGATTGGCCAACCACGTGGGATGGAGCACTCCTTTGACAAGGCCTGCTGCTTCCAACTTCTTGATCTCTTCTGCAATAAATTCTTCGCGCTCCTTTGCTGTTTCGACTTTACGCTTGCGGGCGCGCGAGGACAGAACAGCTAAGTGGTGCTCAATTACTTTCACAGGAACACGGGGATGTCGACGGTTGCCATGCAAACACATCGACATTCGCCCGCGAGAAAACAACGGCCGCCTTCCTATTTAGGGTCGAGAGTGGCGATGGTGAAGGTACCACCAGCGCCGTCCTCCTTGGCGGGCACCTTCTTGGTCTTGGTGGAGCTGCCATCGTCTTCTTGCACTTGCGGTGGAGCTCGATGGTGCGTCGTCGGCGGTGGCGCAGCACTCGAAGAGGTGCGCTTGCGGAGTGGGCATCGAGCTCTTGCGGAGAAAGTGGTCTTCTTCTTCCCCGGGAGCTTCAGTGACAAGTGATTTGCTATCTGTCGCAGCTGCTGCTTCCGGTAAATCTTGTCGGCGCAGATAAGAGCATCTTTCTTGTCGCTGGGGACAGAGATGATGCTTATCGGGCCTGGCATCTTGAGCAAGTTGTATGCATAATGAGAGGCTGCCATGAACTTGGCGAGTGCTGGACGGCCAAGTATCCCATTGTAGGGTAATGGAAAATCAGCGACGTCAAACGTGACCCTCTCAGTCCTGAAGTTTAGCTCGCTGCCAAATGTTACCGGCAACGTGATCTTCCCCTTCGGGTTGCTCCTTCCTGGACTGATTCCTTGGAACGTGCCGGTCTCTTGAGCTTCATTGTCGAGGATTTGAAGCTTACGGAGCCTGCGGAGGAGATCAGGTTTAAGCCGGCCCGCCGTCAACTAGCATCTTGGTGACCTTGAGGTTGTGGATAGTTGGTGAGACCAACATCGGCAAGCACCCGACCATGATTCTGCGATCAGGGTGGTCCTCAATATCAAAGATGATAGGCGTCTTTGGACCACTTGAGGCCTCCGTGACTCTACGGATGGTTTTCTTGCATTAACCTCCGCATCCATTGCTTGAGCTGGCGGTGTGAGGTATCTGAGAGATGCACCACCGTCAGCGAGAGGACCTCCGTTGCTTTCTGAAACTCCTGCTCATCAGCCTCGTCGTCTTCCATATCTTCATCGTCATCGTCGTCTTCATCCTTATCGCGGCGGCGAGAGTCTCATCTCCTTGCCGCTGCTTGGCCTTGCATGGCGTCCTCCCCGCCGGGTCGCTTCTTGCTAGCTGCCCCAGCACCTTCCTGGGCTTTCTCCTTGTCGCGCCGCTCGTACTCAGCTTTCTGCTGTTCAACAAGCTGCTCGACTTTCTTGCAGCTCTGGAGGTCATGACCTTGGTGCGGTGAATCTTGCAGTACTGTTTGTTGGAGCTGTTCTGCTTGTCGGCGGCCGCCACAGCTTGGCGGTCGGTGTCAACGGCAACCTCCTTGCCGGAGCCACCAACCTTGGCCTTCTTGGCGCCACCTCCGTTGCCGAACTGCTCGACAACTAGTACCTCTTTGCTTTTCTTCTTTACGTTGTTCCGCCGCGGCTCTTCTTTGCCGGGCGGTCCCTCACTATCGAGATCCTGCTTGCGTTCTCTCACTGGGAGTCTTCTTCCTTCCTCAACACGTGCACACTTGTCGGCCAAGGCGTACAGCTCGCGGCGTCCTTGACTTTGCACATCGCCATCTCCTCCCTCATCCTGCGGTTCCGCGCGTTCGATGAAACAGCAGCGATCACCATGGCGGGGTGGACATACGGAATGTTGTAGTGCACACGGCTGAATCTCTGGATGAACTTGCGGGGACTCTCCTTCCTTACAGGCGGCAGGTGAAGGTCACTTTCTGGCCATGAGGCTTGTGGCGCTGTGAAAGCGCCGACAAACTGATGGCATAGATCTGCCAAGAGGATATGGATCCGTCCGGCAAGTGCATGAGCCAAGATCGACATTGGGCTTGATACCAGTGGGAAGTAGTTGGCGAGGATCTTGTCGTCTCGTCCCCCGCAGCTTGCACCGCGATGGTGTAGATCTTTGAGGAACTCCGATGGATCGTCCTGCCATCGTACTTCTCGCACGTCGGCAGAAATTTTTCTTGTCGGCCCTTTGGACTTGCCGCAGCTCACGAGTGAGCGCAGGGCAACCTACCGCGTCTGACAAGTCACTGGTTCCCCAGGCGCCGCGCCGCGTCGGGCAGAAGGCCCAGCAGCGCTGGTCGGATTGACGCCGCGCTTCTATTCGGCGCTCGATGCGAGTTCGAGCGTCTTCTTGTTGCCGTTCCTGAAGAACTTGGCGCTGGTCGCGACGAGCTCGTGGATCCGATGACGCGGTGGAGTCGCTGTCGAGGTGGGTCCGACGAGTCGGCGATCTTGGCCTTCGGGATGGAGAGTGCATGGTGGTTGCACCCCCATAGGTTTCGTCGCCATCGGCTCGTGCCTTGTCGTCTCGCTGCGGCAAGGATGCCATTGGTTGCCGCGGAGTGTCGCCGTTGGCAAAGCCGATGAGACTCTGAATGGTGGCCCTCCATTCGTCGACCTTGTCTGCCGTCGGAGGGTAATCCGAGGCGATTGAGCTGCGCGAGCCTCGGCTGGAGTGGTGGGCGGCAATGGTGAGCAGTGCGAGGCGGGATGTGCTCGGACTTCTAAATATGTTAGAAGGAGCGGTGTCCGTCCGGCGACCGTGCCCCACTCGCACCGGCTTTGTTGGCCTTGAAGCTGTTCTTGGCGTCCACAGATCCACCAGCTCGGTCTTGGCCCAACGAGCGTATGGCGCTGCGAGCACCATGGCGCTGTCGGTCTCGCGCCTCTGAGATGGGCCGATGCGTATCCGGACGCCGAGGTCTGCGCCGCCTTGTCCTTGGACTTGGCAGCGTCGTGGGCTCCCTCGACGGCGCCCGTTCCTCCGCCAGCGTCTTCCCCACCACTCGTCAGCTCCGGTGGTGGTGGGTTTGACGCGGACGGCTCTGCTGCCGCCGAAGCCTTCTTCTTCGGTGGCATGTTGATGAAGATGATGAAGATGTTGCTCGTGTGAACGCCGGATCAGGTTCACACAGCCTCGACGCGCCCCCTACCTGGCGCGCCAAAGATGTCGGGGAAGCTGATCGTGACCCACGAACACCTATGGGACCTGGCGGACCGAGTCCCTTTTGGTTCGGTGGGGGGCGGAGATTGCACGAAGAGGATCGGCGATGCACGAGCAGTTTTACCCAGCCGGAGCTCTCCGTAGAGATAATACTCCTCTGCTGCTTGTGCGATTATATTGTGTTCTTGCTAGGGAGCAATGAGAGCTACAAAACCTAGCTTGAGTGTCTCTAATCTCGAATGAGTCGAAACAGCCCGAACCGAACCCTTTCTCGTTGCACATGGGCCTCCTTTTATAGGTTCAAGGGGTCACCACAGGTGGCAACGTAAACAAGGGCAAAATGGGAAAAATGAGTAGCGGTTGGTACAGCTACTTTGTACAGTGTATTCTACCTAACTCTGACGGCAAGGGACAAGAGCAATAAATGCCCGTCCATGTCGCCCAAATAGTGCAGAAAGGGACCGTTAGGTGCGCCACCGTTTGCCACGATGGTAAGCTCGTCAGCGCCACTTATCGCTGCTCCCCGCTGGCTGCACAGCCTCTTGACACACGCGCATGGAATGGTCTCATGGTGACACGTTGGTGGATGAGCTGGAGCGGAGATGAAGAGAGGTTGCCTGCCGCGGCAAGCACCTTGCCGCGGCTGAATCCTTGTCGCGCTCGGGAGCTTGTCGCTCACCAAGCCTTCCCGGCAAGCTCCTCTTGCCGGGGTCTTGTCTTCTACGTGCCTTGAGTGGCCTTTCCGGCAAGCTCCTCTTGCCGGGGCCTTGTCTTCTTGGTTAAATACTTTGTTCTTGAATGGCTCCAAAGGAACCACGGAGGATCTTGGCAGTCGCTAGGCAAGCCCTGCCGTGGGGTGCTGCAACTGCCCGTGCACGAGTTCGGGATACTAGGGTACCCCTACTCTAGTACACCGACAGAATGAGACATAAAAAAACATTTACGGGCGGAGAGGTAAGACATGCATCGATGGGACGGAGGAAACAATTTTACTGAGTGTTTCAAAATAGCGAGGAAGTTGCCATGATTCCAAAGCAGGGCACCTTAGGGGGTGGCGCAAGAACTATTCCTTAAGTGGCAAAAAAATTACTTTTGATTCAGAGATCATTGGAACTCTTCATTCCAGCCTAAGGCAATCACAATCGATCATTTGGAGGAGTTGAAAGAATGACATACTCGGACTAGAATGGATGATGTGGACTACCTTGTTGAAGACAACGCAATGGATGATTTGCTTATCATCGAAATGGATGGGACCCATGGTAAGTCCACTTTTGAGGATGATCCTAGACAACAGCTGCTGGGAAGGACAGCCCATGGAGAATTGGCACGATGGGGTGCAAGCTGCGAACAAAATGCAAATGTTGGAATATTCCAACCATCATATCTGCTGAGATTCAGATCTGGTTGGTGTTAGGATATTCAGACTCATCGAGTCTAGAAAGAAAATGAAAGTTTGCAACACAAATCGGCGAGAAGATGTTGCGAGATTCTCGAGGAATGAACTACGATAGCAAGCTCCAAAACATGAGCTGGTTACGCTACTAACATGTGAAGGCGATGTCCCGGACAATCAAGCCCGTAGTAGTCTTATAATGAAACACTACCGAGTTCGGTGGGGAAACATCATCGCAGATAACAAAGTTCTTAATTAAGCACAGGTTAGCACTTAAAATAACTCCTTCTCCTGGAACAAATCGATCGGTGGCTTGGTGTGCTAGGAACACATGTAGGCGAAGGTTGCAAGTCTCCGAACCACAGAATACTTTGCACGTATGCATGACCGATTTGGGATGATTCCAAAAAGCAACAACGACTTTCTCGAATCCACGGTGGCAACTTACATCGGTGCACATGAATTAGAGGAAGTCACTACTATCATCAAGCATATGCTTCATGAGCGAAACACGAAGAAATGCTTACACAAGGTTCCAACACTAGGTTGATGTTCAACATGACTCATGGGGAGACAAAATGCTGCGATGGGCTCAAGCAACAACTCATCGAAATTTCCATATCACTGGACTTCCACCATCATGTGAACACGGTGATAGCATTGGTCAGACCAAAAGATGTAATGGTGTATGCTCGAGGGACCAACCACGAGTAAGACAACATTACGAACATCGTTGGTTCTGATTTGACTTGATGATAGCCCATACTCAAGTCAAAGTTTTGACAAGGCAATAGATCCAACAACTGATCACGAGGACCAATCAATGGAGATATCATCCTTCTTCAACACACACACACAGAAGATATCCCTTAGAGATGAACTAAGTTAAGCAAAGCTTTATCTTCCAACTCTCCAAGTTGTTGTCTAGCTCAACCAACTAGCTCAGGGATATCCAACACAGATTCTTGGAGAAAGGGTGGTTCACAAGAAACCAACTTGATCACGAGCTCAACATAACAGTCAGGGAACAACCTGATAATACTTCTGAGAAAATATTCGGAAAATCACGAACCATCGGTATGTTATTAAGCTCGAGAGCAATCTTGCTTTTAAGGGCAAGACGATATGATCAAAAGAGTGAGGGATTGACACAATCCTAACTCATTGATCGAAGAGTGCACCAGAAATAAGGACTAGGTAGCACGATCAATCTTAGGATGATGATTTGATAACCAACACGCTAAGAATGATGATACTGTCCATTTACTACCAAGCAACTTGGTTGCTAGGAGTGTCGATTTCACACACCACAGTTCACTTGTCGGCATTCCGGTTACAACAACTCGGAACTGAGGAATGAATAATGATGGCGAGAAGTATCACTGCGTCAAAAATCCATAAGAGGTGGTGCAATTCTCATGACATTCTTGACATAAAGATGGTAACACTCTAAGTGGAACAGATTCAAAAGCTGGATTGGCATTTTGACCTGCGGAATACAACTACTTTGACCCAATCCTCGAAATGGACAAGGTACCATAGTTTGTTTCTCCAAGTCATTCTAGAAGCAGAATGGCTTGCGGACCCAAGAAAAATGGGCATCGATGAGGGCGAAGCACGACTACTCTCGACTATCAAGCGATAGGCGGGGATCGAATACAACTAGGAGGAACAACTCGAGGAACATATAACTTTTCGAGTTGTGGAGGCATGGATTAGTATATCGAGCAAAGCTCAACATTTCTCCCGGATAACCCATGCAGAGAAGGTAGAACTGGCAGAGTCACAATTATGAATGGAGAACTCTTCAAGAGTACTCTGATTGCGATCTTTAGGCTCAAGAGGAACTTCTGCCATAACTAGTTCATGGTATTTGGAAGAAGGAAATACCATGGACCTCGAGGACTATCGCAAAGTTACTAATATCCTAAAGGAACTAGCAAATACTAGCAACATGAAGTAGGGTGAATCTCGGGTTCAAGAACCCAGGAATAGAATGCCTACTAAGTAATAACATCACGGGATGCGTTCAAGAATAATGGCCAGAATCATCACACCGGGGATACAAAAGCATTGCTAAATTGCGAGGTGACTTCCTAAACACCTAGGGTCATAATAATAGCTCCAACATCTACGCCGAGGCAACAAAGTACCTCAACTTACCGATTAGTGTGCTTATTCTGACCAAAAAGGACATCGAGAATGGAAGGAAAGGATTTGCAAATGCATCAGACTATTTAGAGACCTGGGATGACTCGGACAACATAACGGTTGTAAATGCTCAAAAAGATTTGAGACATCATGCAAAATGGTGGCATAGCCACTTAACAACATCATATCAAGGTTCCGAGATCAACATTTAACATATAGAAATAGTAGGAACTGAACTGAGGCTTGAAACCAACAATCTTAAAGTCTATGGATTAGTAACACGTCATCGATAGAAAGATGAGAAGCCTAGTTCTTAAACCCGTAGAAGAGAAGAGGATGACTCAGATTAGAAGGCCATGAGGTATAAGGAGTAAAAAGGGCCTTACGTTCCCTTCCACAATCAATTCCCTTATATAACTAAAGCATTTCTAGACACAACCCGACCAGTTTGGCTTGGTAATCCTCTGAGCGATCAGGCTCGATACCAACGCTGTCGGGACCCCGATTCCAAGTCACATTGATCTAGCCGGTAACACCTCATATCACTTTGCGGCCTCACACACGGTATTCCCACGGGTGTCGCCTTACCATGGCCCGGGACCGTTTGCGCCTTTTGGCTCACGTATATGATAGTGTCGCTAGCATCCGTATGACAGAGAACCCAGGCCGACATGGCTAGTCTTGAACCCAAAGCGGCACTAACCCATGGGGACAGGCATACATGAATCACATCGAGCATGTCGGTCATCAACATGTGAATCCGGGCTGTAGCACTGGGCTAACAGGACTCCGGTAACCCGGGCTGTAGCCGGCTAGGCAGGACTCCGGATATCACCGCGTGACATTTCCCCGAGGGGACAGACATAGGAACGAAGTGAAACACATGCCGGCCATCAAGTGTCCAAAGCAGTAGTCTTTGGGCTAGCGGGACTCGGTGAACCGGGCTGTAGCGGACTACTATCGCTCGGGAAGCACTAGACTACATTCCCCCATATGAGAGGCTGCCAAGGATAAACAACTAGATTGTCGGATCCCACACATACCAAGCATTTCAAACATACACACAATATGCTCAATATGTGTAAATACAACATGTCATCACAACATAACTCTCGACTCAATATTTATTCATTAGGCTCCGGGGGCGAGATATTACAAACATGGGTCTCATGACCCAACACTCGAAACATACAAGTCAAAGCACAAGCGGAAGCTTAACATGTGCGAGTACAGACATCTACAAATGAAAAGGCTGAGAAGCGACTATCTACCAGATCTGCTGAGGGCACAAGATCGTAGCTGAGGTAACAAGCTAAGCGTCGAAGTCCAAGCGAACTACTAGCGAGGTAGCGTCTCTCGCAAAACATAAAATAAGCAAGCGTGAGTACAAAGCGTACTCAGCAAGACTTACATCGAACTAACTACATATGCATCATTATCAACAAAGGGGTGGTGGAGTTTGACCGCAGCAAGCCAGCTTTGACTCGGTGGCTATCTGAACTACATTGCAAGTAACTCTTTTGAGGTGGCGCACGAGTCCACATATTCACCATATCAATACACCACTATGGACCCGCTCCGTCTTCCTCACGAACGCCATCCATAGCACTCACGCTTATCTTGCGCATTTTAGGGTATCCACTTTCACTTGTCTTTGAACTGATATAGGCAACCCGAAGTCCTTTACGCGGACACGGCTATTGAATAGATCATATTAACCATGCAGGGTGTACTTCTTCACACGCTCTCACCACTTACCGCCGTTTACACGACATGTACTCGGCAACCTTCAAGCGGAAGCCCAGCGAGGGTGTCGGCCACGACCTACCTAAACACTCAAGTCTCTAGTCAGGTTTATCGCCTATTAGGGTTCCATCCGCAGGAGTCCGCCGAGGTTTCCACTAACAGCCCGAGCGATGTGTGCGGGGTTCCCGAGACACCAAGCAGGCGAATCGGTACACCGGCCACGGTGTATCTACCGCATCATAGCCCACCCCTAGGGTCAGCGCTACATACGACCTCCAACACATATCCTACAAACACGAAACTAGTTGCAACTCCCGGACGAGAGAACAAGGATGGTTAAGAAGTCGAGAGGGCACTTAAGCATTCAATGCGTGGTAGTAGCTGGTCATGGATCACAAACACAGATCTCAGTTCACGAGGGCGGCTGCAATGAGACAACCCACCATGTACTCCTACATGGCCTCTCACCGCTACCTTTACCAAATCGTGTTCACACACTTAGCTCACACACATGGGACATGTTCACACACCTCGATTCATCCACGATGAATCGGACCTGACTCAACTCTAAGCGAGAGCAGGCATGACAAACAAGCATGAATGAGTAGGCACAACAGGCTCAAACAACTCCTACTCATGCTAGTGGGTTTCATCTAATTCTTGTGGAATGACAGGTCATGCAGAGGATAAAGGGTTCAACTACCGCAGCAAGTAACACATGAGTCGTTGTTGTCCTAATGCAGTAAAATAGAGCAGGAGCGAGAGAGTGGGATTATATCGGAATGAACAAGGGGGTTTTGCTTGCCTGGCACTTCTGAAGATATTATAGTTCTTCATCGGTGTCATCGAACTCATCGTCGGTACAGCGTCTACCGAGAGGGGACAATTACCAGAAAACAAGGAAGAACACAATCAATGCAATGCACATTCACATGAATGACATGTCATGTTAAGGTACTGAATTCACCTAATGCAATATCCAACCAAGTTAATTGAAGTGGAACTCGAACAAGAACAAATTCCAACTCCAAATGTTATTTCATAAATTGCCCTAATCATCATTTGTCATATTCAGTGAGGTTAACTTGTTCAAACATGCATGATCATGGCATAAACAGATTCTTCATATTTTTCTGATCATTTTTCATATATAACTTATTTCCGTTGGAGTTATAGATTATTTTCTATGAATTTTAGAAGTTTAAACTAATTTCTGGAATTTATGAATTATTCGAAATCCAGAAAATGGTTAACTGCGTCAGCATGACGTCGGTGTGACGTCATCAAGTCAAGGCGCCAGCCCAGGTCAAACTTGTCAGCTGGGACCCACATGTCAGTGTAACAACTAACTAACAGGGTTAGTTAGAGTTACGTTAGCACTAACCTAGGTTAATTAGGGCCTGGGCCCACTGGTCAGAGACTAACCTAACTAACCTAAATAGGTTTAACCCTAACTAACTTAGTTAGCCGGGCGGGGCCCGCATGTCAGTGTGAGAGAGGAGTCAAACCTCTGGTCAAACAGGCTCAACCCCGCCGGAGTTGACCCGCGGCTTGCCGCCGGCGAGGCCAGGGATGGCGGAGGGCTTCGGGATCGCTCCTCCGGCCACCAAAAGCGCGGCGGAGGGCATGTACGCGTTGCCTGTGCTCGTCCGCGTCGAGCAGTGCAAGCAGCAGTGGCTAGGGCGGCCCGTAGCGACGGCAACGACGACAAGTGTGGTGGCCGGAGCTCGGTGGTGCACGAGCGCAGGGCTACGGCTCGCCCTCGAGGGAACCAGGTAGCTAGGCCGCATCTAGGGGGCCCTAGGAGCACGGTGGACAGCACAGCTAGGCGTGGTAAGCTCAGCGATGAGCAGGAGGTCGGCCATGGCGGACGGCGGCCTCGGGAGCTCGTGGGGGCGGTGGCTAGAGGAAGCTAGCAAGAGGGGGAGGTGAGGGGAAAAGCTCAGGGGCTCACGGTGATGTCGTAGGGAGGCTCAGCACGCTCGGGGACGGCTCAGAGGTGACGGAACGGCGATGACGATCTCCGGTGTCCCGAGGTTGAAGACGGGTCGATGGCGACGAAGCAGAGCCCTCCGACTCATTTCCTTCGGCGTGGGGATGGGGTGCTCGATTTCGGAGCTGCTGGACATGGTCATGGGACGAGGGGACGGCGGTGGTCGCGCCAACGACGAGCGGCGGCGGTGGTTGCGCTCGGGAGAGAGGAACAGAGGAGGGGGAGGAGCACAGGGAGAGTGAGAGGGGTCGAGCGGTTCGGGACGGCAGCGAGGAGGGGATTCGCGGCGTCGCGCTGTCCTCGGACGCAGGCAGGCAGCCTGGTGGCGTGGCGCTCGCGCGCGCCCGTGCGTTGTCCCTGCCTCTGCCTACTAGCAGAGGTGGGAGACGACTGGCAACGGCCAGGTGGGCTGGGCCGTGCTAGGCCGGCTCCTGGGCCGCACAGGTAAGTGGCCCAGATACTATATCTCTCTTTGTTGTTCCTATTAAATTCTGTTTTCTATTATTCTGTAGTTTTAGGGCTTTATTAAAAATACTCAGACACTTTCAAAAATCATGAAACTAATCATGGCTACTGTTTAGAATATATCCAACAGTAAACATTTTAGTTTATGATTATTTGAGCATTTCAAATATTTTATAGCATTTAAATGCCCAAATGAAAATACCATATGGTTTAATTCAGAGCACAAATATGTCATGGAAAAATGTGCATCACCTCTGGCTACTGTTTACAGTATTTACCATAAATGATGAACATTTTTGAAAGCCATTTGGACTTACTGAAAAATATTTTGGGTAAATCTAGTGAATTCCTTTAATGCTAGGGTTTAGGCAATCCCCATTTCAAGTCTCTTAGAAATTTAAACATGATGACATGATGAGCAAGCAAAGTCAAACAAGGCCGATCTGGGGCTGTGACACCGTGGTCTCGCCCCTTGCCGGGCGAAGCCGCCTCGAGGCTGCGCCCGACCTCAGCGCCCACTTGGTTACACACACACCGCCCGGTCGGCCTCCCAGCCATCTTGCCGGGTGGGGCCCGATGCCCCTGGGCCACTGACGTAGGGGCCCCACACCCCTAAAACGAAAATTAAAAAGAAATGAAAATGTAATTAATAAAATTATTAATTAGTTAATTAATTAATTAGTAAAATAATTACGTTAATTAATTATGTTTAAATTAATCTAATCAAGTAGTTAATTTAATTAAGCAATAGTTAGTTAGCTAAACCCTACTTAAACTAAAAAGTGTATGACGTGCGGGACCCACACGTAGTTGTGGGTCAACTGCACAGTTGACTGCTGACGTCAGCATGTTGTCATGCTGACGTCATCTTTTACTATTCTGGATAATGTTGTTTAAATAATTAAATAAATCCTAAAAAATGATTTAAATCTTTTAAAATTAATATAAAATAAACCGTAGCTCAGATGAAAATATTTTCAACATGAAAATTGCTCAGAACGACGAGACGAATCCGGATACGCAGCCCGTTCATCCGCCACGCGTCCCTAGCATAGTGAACCTGCAACATTTCACCTCTGGTTCATCTCGTCTGAAAACACGAAACACCGGGATATTTTCCGGATGTTTCCCCTTCACCGGTATCACCTCATACCGCGTTAGAACACGTCTAGCTCTGCTTGTTGTCCTGTTATGCACTTGCTTGCTATGTATTTATTGTTTCTTCCCCCTCTTCTTCCGCTAGACACCGAGACCGATGCCGCTGCTACCCAGTACGACTACGGAGTTGACGACCCCTCTCTCTTGCCAGAGCAACCAGGCAAGCCCCACCCTTGATCACCAGATATCGCCTACTCTCCTCTATACTGCTTGCATTAGAGTAGTATTGCATGTTACTGCTTTCCGTTATTCCTATCCTGGTGCATAGCCTGTCCTTGCTACTACTGTTGTTACCTTTACCTGCAATCCTACTTGCCTAGTATAGGATGCTAGTATTTCCATCTATGGCCCTACATTCTTGTCCGTCTGCTGTGCTATACTATCGGGCCGTGATCACTCGGGAGGTGATCACGGGTATATACTATATAATTATACATGATACATGTGGTGACTAAAGTCGGGTCGGCTTGTGGAGCACCCGCGAGTGGATCTTTGTGGCAGAGCGACAGGGCAGGTTGAGACCGCCTAGGAGAGAGGTGGGCCTGGCCCTTTTCGGCGTTCGCGGACACTTAACACGCTTAACGAGATCTTGGTATTTGATCTGAGACTGGCTACTGGCCTATACGCACTAACCAACTACGTGGGAAAGATATGGGCACTTCGGCGTCGTGGTATCACCAAGCATTTCGTGACGTCGTGGCCGAGCGGCGCGCGCCGAATTGACCGAACGCCACCAGGCTAGGTCTGCTTCGGCCTCCCTCGCAGCGTCAAGTGTGTGTGCTCAGGCGATGGGCCTGACCCTGGCGCTTAGGTTTAGACCGCGTGTTGACCTCTCTGTTATGCCTAGGTGGGGCTGCGACGTGTTGATCTTCCGCGACCGGGCATGAGCCAGAAAAGTGTGTCCGACCAAATGGGATCAAGCGTGTTGGGTTATGTGGTGCACCCCTGCAGGGAAGTTAATCTATTCGAATAGCCGTGATCTTCGGTAACAGGACGACTTGGAGTTGTACCTTGACCTTTTGACAACTAGAACCGGATACTTAATAAAACACACCCTTCCAAGTGCCAGATACAACCCGGTGGTCGCTCTCTCTCAGGGTTACGAGGAGGGGATCGCCGGGTAGGATTATGCTTTACGATGCTACTTGGAGGACTTCAGTCTGCTCTCTTCTACATGTTGCAAGACGGAGGCTGCCAGAAGCGTAGTTTTTGACAGGATTAGATATCCCCCTCTTATTCCGGCATTCTGCAGTTCAGTCCACTGATATGGCCCTTTACACATATATCCATGCATATGTAGTGTAGCTCCTTGCTTGCGATTACTTTGGATGAGTACTCACGGTTGCCTTGTTCCCCTTTTCCCCTATCTCTACTCGATTGCTGCGACTGCACGATGGAGCCAGGAGCGGGACGCCACCGCCGATGACAACTACTACACTGAGGCACCTACTACTACGTGCAGCCCACGACGACGACTTGAGTAGTTTAGGAGGATCCTAGGCAGGAGGCCTGCGCCTCTTCGATCTGTATCCCAGTTTGTGCTAGCCTTCTTAAGGCAAACTTGTTTAACTTATGTCGTACTCAGATATTGTTGCTTCCGCTGACTCGTCTATGATCGAGCACTTGTATTCGAGCCCTCGAGGCCCTGGCTTGTATTATGATGCTTGTATGACATTTTATTTTTAGAGTTGTGTTGTGATATCTTCCGTGAGTCCTCGATCTTGATCATTACGCTTATGCGTGTATGATTAGTGTACGATTGAATCGGGGGCGTCACAAGTTGGTATCAGAGCCGACTGCCTGTAGGAATCCCCCTTCAACACTCCTTGGCCGAAGTCGAGTCTAGACGTTACAAAACTTTTACTAACATGGCTGTGTGTCTTACGGTCCCACGTCGCCATCGGGTGGTATTAGGATCTTTTACTCCTCACCTATACTCTGGGACTCTGAGCTCTCTTCTATTCGGGTTAGATGATTTTGCTAAAAACAAAACTAACTTTAGGTTCTCGATAATACTTTCTCGGAGAGCCCTCACTTCAGATGATCTTTGCTGCACTAGAAGATTCGGGTTACTCTACGATGTTCTCTCGAGTCTTTGTGCCATCGCATTTGCGATTTCCTTCCCCCGTCAACCCCTATGAAAAACTGCTTGCACCTGCCCTTCTTACAATCATTCCCCGTTGATCTTGTTATTACAAGATGTCCCGAAATACTCTTTGTTGTTCCGAAAATCCTTCATGCTTACTGCCTTGTAGTTCTTTACCACATGAATATCCCTATTGAAAATTCCTCGCACTTTGAGTATCTGTTCATCTCCAGTTGTTCGTATGCTTCATAAGATACTCTGAAATACTATCCGACCTCCTGAGCATCCTCTTCAAACTATTGCTCGACAAATACTTGTATGCTTACATTATGGATGCTCCCATATCACTAGCAATATTCACTAGTATCTTTTGACACCGTCATTTTGATCCTTTGATTCAGCAGCATGTGCGAATGCACACAATCATCTATCAACCCTTCTAAATTATCTTTCCGGCTCGACGTCGGTTTGAACATGAGCTGGTTCTCGACCAAACTATTTGTCGTCAATTTTGCCTCTGGTCTATCCAACTTATTCATCCTTGATCGGAGCGCCCGCTTCGATCCTTTGTTTTGGAAATCATAATTCCTTTGTTAGCTAAGCATCAATTATTCCAATGTTCTATAATATGATGCCCGTGCATTCTTTACGAGTACCGATACTCACATCAGCTCCGTTGCGGATCGCCTGATCCATTGTTGGATTTCATCCGACATCGCCCTTCATATTCAATCACTTTGGAAGTTCTTTCTCCATTGGTAAATCCTACCTCTGATTGACCAACCATGCTCGCTTTTGAGCTGGTGGTATTTACTATTGAAGCTTGTGGTATATGTTTCCATGATACCCTGACGGGTTGAACCTATGCCTTCCTTTATATGTGTGAACTCGAGAGTTTTCACGAGTCATACTCATCTGGTATTTCACCAGGTAAAACTTTCAACAATAATGCCTTTATCAAAGCGAGAAGTGAATGGAAGGTTATACATTGAAGAAGTGGGGGTCGACCTTGAACTTTGTGTTCATGCCCATGGACACGATGTAGATCCTATCATGGAAACTTCTTGTAATAATAACTATTTTCTTGATAAATATCATCTGGTATCTGTAAATTGTTCCTTGGCAACCGTGGTTCCGACCATGTTTGTTCTCCCTTGATCCTATTTCTCAGACAAGTTAGAGTACTTGTCTTCTGCAGAGCATTACCCCAGTCCAACCTCTACTTTGATCTGTCTTTGAGTATTACCCCCCTGGTATCTCGAGATTATCATGGAACTGCATAACTTCTTATGAGTTCTTCATCAAGTGCTACCTTCCCACTGATTCCAATTTTTCACGGGCTCTGAGTTATTAAACACTCAAAGACACCGATAACTGAACCGAGTCCGCACTACGGTTCATCAACTCTTAGTACTCTTCTTTAAGTATGAGTTTGTACCCGACCACACCATTCCTAGCCTGTTTGGCTATATCATTGTCGTGATGATTCTAACTGTGCTACCTGGCCCTTATTCTCGGAGCACCAATTTGCGACGATAGCTAAGCTTTACGCCGATTTTCTCGTCATACCCTTTCACCTTAAACAACAAGCTTGAGTTCGAGTTTGTGTCGAATCGTGGTTCCAATAACCTCTTGCTTCGTCATTCCTTTGACTTGATGTCGTCGCTGATTGATTACATCTTCATGAAATCTCTCGACAAATGTGTCGTGATCATCATCAACCTTATGAGTTTTTCCAGGATATCAACCGGATTCATGAAGAGAAATACCATCCTTGCCCTCGATGATTTGTGTTATCATCAGCCACTTTATTGCCTTCCCTCCAACACAAACTTGTTCATGTTTTGTGTTATACCTTGATTTCCTTGCTATCTAGCATTTGTTCTTCTTTACCTTGGAGTGTTACCATCTTTTATGTCAAGAATGTTGTGAGGATTACTCCACCTCTTAAGGATTCTTGGTACAGTGATACTTCTCATCATCACCATTCTTTCTTGGTCCCCGTGTTGTTTCTAACCGGAATACCAACAATTGAACTATGATGTGTGAATTCAAAATTCCTAGCAACCCTATTACTTTGAAGTGAATGGTCGATTGATTCATTTTAATTCTTTTGTTCATTAAGTCGTCGTCTTAATATTTATCGTGCAACCCATCCCCATATTTCGGGTGCACCTGTCAAGCAAGTTTAATTGTGGATGTTTTCCTCGAACATACATCATTATATCATTTGATCTGACAATTGTTATCTCCTTGTTCACATAACTGTGGAAATCCATCTTATTGGAAACCTCGGGGAATTGTCGTTGATTCCATCATCCACCTCCTCATCCTCTCGTTGGTTTACTGATGAACTCTTGTTTCGGAACTCGCTTCCATAGTTCATTTCCCGAGAATTTTACAATGTCACCTTGTCAATTTGTGTCGCACCTTCTCTTCTAGGGCATCCTGAGTCTGAGGTATCCTAACACCGATCAGGTCTGATTCTCGGTCAGATATGATGGTTGGAACATTTTTCCAAGATTTATAACACTGGTCTTTCATGACCCGGTAAGGTGATGTCATGCCCAACACACCTGGCCGAAGGACCTACTGTTATAGTTTCCTTTTTAGCAAGGTTATCCATTCTTCCATGAGGAAATTGTAAGACTTATTCTACAAGTTGTTCCTGATGGATCCTTCCTGTATCCAAAGTCTGACCTTTGCTTGAAGACCATGTCAATGCTATCTCGAAGCATGCCTGTGGTAATTCGATTTTCAATAAGAGCATTTGAAGCACAATGCTAAGTTTTCTTTATCATTTATCCTAACACCGTTGTATGGGTAATATCATGAGATTCCTCCCCACTTACCTAAATGGTTTCCTATTTTCTATCCTGTCATGGATATCATGCTCCGCTTGTCCTTGGGAAGGATATACCCTTGAAATATGTGTGTATACACATTTTTCTTTCCATTGTTCTGTTTAAACATGATAATCACTTTCCTTTCCATTGGTTTGCTTAAACCTTCTTGTGATTTATGTAATATAAGCAGTAATATTTCCCTGCTTATGTAAACACCTCGTTGTACCACTCTGTCAGTAAGACCCTGTTACTATTGTTGCTGACATTCCGATAGCCACCGATGGACGAGAATCTTGCCTATTGGTCTGCCTCGTTCAACGAGCAGGAAAATGGTTCTCTTCGTCCCTCGCCCTTGGTACCAAAGTTGTTGCCAACATAATCGACAAAGCTATCCTCTCGCCATGCCTTGCTACCATGACCGTGCAATATGTCGGCGTCCTTCCTACTTTTGAACCACATGGTGGGGCCATAAACCTGATTCCACATGATCGAAACCTGACTCTCCTGCACCCCCTGTTCCCAAGGTTGTTCCTCGCGTGTGGCCTCGTATGTAATTCACGAGCCATCTTCCGAGGGATCATCAAATCTGGTATCAGACAAAATACTTATTCTCGTGGCTCTGAACCCCTTTCACCTTCTGATTAGGCATCGAACGCTTGCCTATCCGTTTGAAACTTCTCATGGTACCTTCTTACTTTGCTCTCGATATCTTCTTAAGTTTCAATTCGGGAGATACTTATGCTTCTTCCCCTGAGTTAACCGTCTGATGCTCGATCTTGTTAGAATCCGTCCTTATAGAGTTTTCCTTTCCTACCCTTTCATAAGTACGGAGAAGATCCTGAAGGAAGGACGACAACTTCATCATGATGAACTGGAGCAGAGAAATGAAGACCTCACCAAAAAGGGATCAACTACTTCGGAAAGAGCAATTAAGACCGAGAACACTCGCTAGAATTTCGTAACTAGAATCTTCTTTCCCCTTTACGCCTCCTAAATCTCGGGACGAGATTTCTTGTAGTGGAGGAGAATTGTGACGCCCGGATAATTAAGCTACAGTGATCCCCCGCTAATGATGCCACGTCACCTTGGTTACTGTTGATAAACTCTAGATAATTCCAAAACCAAAACAAATTCAAAATTTAATTACAGGAAAACAATAAAAGTTTTCAAACATTAAAATAAAAATGTTCGATTTTTACTAAATATTACATAGAAAATTATGGTGTAGAAGACACAATTTTATAAAATGCATAAATATTTTAAATTGAATTAAAACAGAAGAGAAAATAAATAAAAGAAAGAAAATACAAAAGAAAAAAAACAAACAAGAAAATTAAAAGGAGAAACCCCTCTGCCGGGCCACGGCCCAGCTGGCCGAAACTGGCCAGGCCGGCCCGGCCGGCCCAGCTCCCCCTTGGCCCAACCGGCCTCCCCATAACCCCCATCCCCGAAACCCTAACCGCACACTCCCCACTCCCCATCGCCTCCCTCTTCCCCCGATCCAGATCGGATCGTGGATGGCCTCATGGACTCGCCGAGCCGCCTCGCGCCGCCGCCCCCGCCCCCGATGAGCCCCCCTCACCCCTCTCCTCCCTGGATCTAGATCGCGACGCAGTGCCCCGAACCCATCGCCGCTCGTCCTCGACCGCATCCGAGGCCACCACACCACCGGCCGCCGCCGCCGCCGGAGCTCCTCGCCGGACGGCTTCCCCGGAGCGCTCCCTCGCCGGTCTGCTTCATCTACGTCGACGCCTCCGTCTCCGACCACCACCCCGACCCCCGCTGCCACGAACCCTGCACCCCGCCGTGAGCCTCGCTCCCTCCCTCTCCCTGCGCCCGCCCGTGCTCGCGACCAGGGCCACCCGGCCGCGCCTCGCCCCTCTCTCTACCTCTCGACTCCTCGCGCCGTCCGCATGATCGTGCACGAGCACCACTGCGTCGCCACGCTTGTCGCCCGCATCTCGCCGCCTGACGGTGCGCCAGCCGAGCCCCTCCTCCTCACAAGACGCCCGCGTCCCTGCTGCAGCAGCCGAGCCCGGCTCGCCGTGCCGTTGCCGCTCCACGCTGCCCCCAGACGCCGCTGGCCGCCTTGCCATGCCCAGCCCCTCACCGCTGCCACCCTGGAGCCCCCTTGCTCGCCGTGGCTTACACCTCCACCGGCCCCGCCTTCGTCGCCCGCCGTTCCCCCTCACCCGCGGCCCTCCTCCTCGTCGGCCAACCGCCTGGGCCGCCATCGCCATGGCGTGGTCTCGCCCTTTGCTGGGCGAAGGCCTCGGCTGCGCCCGACCTCAGCGCCACGCGGTTACCACACCGCCCGGCCGGCCTCTGGGCCACTGCAGGGTGGGGCCTGATGCCCCTGGGCCACTGACGTAGGGGCCCCACACCCCTAAAACAAAAATTAAAAAGAAATGAAAATGTAATTAATAAAATTATGAATTAGTTAATTAATTAATTAGTAAAATAATTAAGTTAATTAATTATGTTTAAATTAATCTAATCAAGTAGTTAATTTAATTAAGCAATAGTTAGTTAGCTAAACCCTACTTAAACTAAAAGTGTATGACGTGCGGGACCCACACGTAGTTGTGGGTCAACTGCACAGTTGACTGCTGACGTCATCTTTTACTATTCTGGATAATGTTGTTTAAATAATTAAATAAATCCTTAAAAATGATTTAAATCTTTTATAAATAAACCGTAGCTCAGATGAAAATATTTTCAACATGAAAGTTGCTCAGAACGACGAGACGAATCCGGATACGCAGCCCGTTCATCCACCACGCGTCCCTAGCATAGTGAACCTGCAACATTTCACCTCTGGTTCATCTGTCCGAAAACACGAAACATTGGGGATATTTTCCCGGATGTTTCCCCCCTTCACCGGTATCACCTCATACCGCATTAGAACACGTCTAGCTCTGCTTGTTGTCCTGTTATGCACTTGCTTGCTATGTATTTATTGTTTCTTCCCCCTCTTCTTTCGCTAGATACCGAGACCGATGCCGCTGCTACCCAGTACGACTACGGAGTTGACGACCCTTCTCTCTTGCCAGAGCAACCAGGCAAGCCCCACCCTTGATCACTAGATATCGCCTACTCTCCTCTATACTGCTTGCATTAGAGTAGTATAGCATGTTACTGCTTTCCGTTATTCCTATCCTGATGCATAGCCTGTCCTTGCTACTACTGTTGTTACCTTTACCTGCAATCCTACTTGCCTAGTATAGGATGCTAGTATTTCCATCTGTGGCCCTACATTCTTGTCCGTCTGCTGTGCTATACTACCGGGCCGTGATCACTTGGGAGGTGATCACGGGTATATACTATATAATTATACATGATACATGTGGTGACTAAAGTCGGGTCGGCTTGTGGAGCACTCGCGAGTGGATCTTTGTGGCGGAGCGACAGGGCAGGTTGAGACCGCCTAGGAGAGAGGTGGGCCTGGCCCTATTCGGCGTTCGCGGATACTTAACACGCTTAACGAGATCTTGGTATTTGATCTGAGTCTGGCTACTGGCCTATACGCACTAACCAACTACGTGGGAAAGATATGGGCACTCGGCGTCGTGGTATCAGCCGAAGCATTTCGTGACGTCAGCGACTAAGCGACGCGCGCCGAATTGGACTGGAACGCCACCAGGCTAGGTCTTCTTTCGGCCGCCCTCGCAACGTGCATGTGTGCTCAGGGCGATGGGCCCAGACCCCTGGGCGCTTAGGTTTAGACCGTGTGTTGACCTCTCTGTTATGCCTAGGTGGGGCTGCGACGTGTTGATCTTCCGCGGCCGGGCATGACCCAGAAAAGTGTGTCCGGCCAAATGGGATCAAGCGTGTTGGGTTATGTGGTGCACCCCTGTAGGGAAGTTAATCTATTCGAATAGCCGTGATCTTCGGTAATAGGATGACTTGGAGTTGTACCTTGACCTTTGACAACTAGAACATGATACTTAATAAAACACACCCTTCCAAGTGCCAGATACAACCCGGTGGTCGCTCTCTCTCAGGGTTACAAGGAGGGGATCGGCGGGTAGGATTATGCTTTACGATACTACTTGGAGGACTTCAGTCTGCTCTCTTTTACATGTTGCAAGACGGAGGCTGCCAGAAGCGTAGTCTTCGACAGGATTAGATATCCCCCTCTTATTCCGGCATTCTGCAGTTCAGTCCACTGATATGGCCCTTTACACATATATCCATGCATATGTAGTGTACCTCCTTGCTTGCGAGTACTTTGGATGAGTACCCACGGTTGCCTTGTTCCCCCTTTTCCCCCTATCTCTACTCAATTGCTGCGACCAGACGATGGAGCCCAGGATCCAGACGCCACCATCGATGACGACTACTACACTGTAGGCGCCTACTACTACGTGCAGCCCGCTGACGACGACCTGGAGTAGTTTAGGAGGATCCCAGGCAGGAGGCCTGCGCCTCTTTCGATCTGTATCCCAGTTTGTGCTAGCCTTCTTAAGGCAAACTTGTTTAACTTATGTCTGTACTCAGATATTGTTGCTTCCGCTGACTCGTCTATGATCGAGCACTTGTATTCGAGCCCTCGAGGCCCCTGGCTTGTATTATGATGCTTGTATGACTTATTTTATTTTTAGAGTTGTGTTGTGATATCTTCCCGTGAGTCCCTGATCTTGATCGTACACGTTTGCGTGTATGATTAGTGTACGATTGAATCGGGGGCGTCATAGTTGCGTAGTAGACATCAAGCAGTTTCTGGCGCCATTGCCGGGGAGGCTAGGTAAGCGGCACTCACACCCCGTCAACTAAGCTCAGTTTCTGGCGCCGTTGCCGGGGAGGTGAGTGCTTGAAGGTATATCTTTAGATCTTGCAATCGAATCTTTTTGTTTCTTGTTTTATCACTAGTTTAATTTATAAAAGAAAACTACAAAAAAATGGAATTGAGTTTACCTCATACGCTTCATCTTTTTAATATCTTTCGTGAGTATGATGGAAAGGAAAATTGCGCCAAAGTGCTAGAAGAAGAAGTCTATAAAATGTTTGGCACTAAATATTTGAACGATGAGCATGATGGCAATGTTGTTAGTATGAATTCCTTGAATATCCATGATGCTAATGATATGCAAAGCCACAAGCTTGGGGAAGCTATGTTTGATGAAGATGATATTTTTTGTCCCCCAAGCTTTGATGAGCAAATTTACTATGATGAAAGCATGCCTCCTATCTATGATGATTATTGTGATGACATGTATCCTATAAAGAATAATGGTAACCATCAAAATTGTCATCTTGATCTTAATTTTCAATCATATGATAGTTATTTTGTTGAGTTTGCTCCCACTACTATGAAGAGAAGAATTTTGCTTATGTGGAGAGTAGTAAAATTTCTATGCAAGTAGATCATGAAAAGAATGCTTTAGGTGCTGGCTATATTGTTGAATTCATTCTTGATGCTACTGAAAATTATTATGAGGGAGGAATCTATGCTTGTAGGAATTGCAATAATATCAAGTTTCCTCTCTATGTGTTGAAAATCTTGAAGATTTGCTTGTTTTGCCTTCCTATGCTAGTTGATTATTGTTCCCATAAATTGTTTGCTCACAAAATCCCTATGCATAGGAAATGGGTTAGACTTAAATGTGCTAGTCATATTCTTCATGATGCTCCCTTTACGTTTCAATTCTTATCTTTTATGTGAGCATCATTGAAATCGTCATGCCTAGCTAGGGGCGTTAAACGTAAGCGCTTGTTGGGAGGCAACCCAATTTTATTTTAGTTTCTTGCTTTTTGGTTCTGTTCAGGAATAAATAATCCATCTAGCTTCTGTTTAGATGTGGTTTTATGTTTTAATTAGTGTTTGTGCGAAGTAAGACCTATAGGATCTTCTTGGATGATGGTTATTTGATCTTGCTGAAAATTCCAGAAACTTTCTGTTCACGAAAACAATGTTTAAAATCACCAGAACATGATAAAATACTGATTCCAATTGAAGCAGATCAATAATCAAATTATCTAGGTCATCCCATTTTGGTAGGTTTTTCTGAGTTTCAGAAGTTTGTGTTAGTTACAGATTACCACAGACTTTTCTATTTTTGACAGATTCTGTTTTTCGTGTGTTGTTTGCTTATTTTGATGACTCTATGGCTAGTAAAATAGTTTATAAACCATAGAGAAGTTGGAATACAGTAGGTTTAACACCAATACAAATAAAGAATGAGTTCATTACAGTACCTTGAAGTGGTGTTTTGTTTTCTTTCGCTAACTGAGCTCACGAGATTTTCTGTTAAGTTTTGTGTTGTGAAGTTTTCAAGTTTTGGGTAAAGATTCAATGGACTACGGAATAAGGAGTTGAAAGAGCCTAAGCTTGGGGATGCCCAAGGCACCCCAAGGTAATATTCAAGGACAACCAAGAGCCTAAGCTTGGGGATGCCCCGGAAGCCATCCCCTCTTTCGTCTTCGTTCATCGGTAACTTTACTTGGAGCTATATTTTTATTCACCACATGATATGTGTTTTGCTTGGAGCGTCATTTTATTTTGTTAGTATTTGCTTTCTGTTATTTAGAATAATGTTTTGCATCTCTATTTCAATAAAAATGTCAAGGATAGCCTTTACCATGCTTATTTTGCAAGTATACATGTTGCTGTTTTAAAACAGAAAGTTTACCGATGTTGCAAAAATTCCCTAGAAAATTCAGAATATGATAAAATGTTGAAACCTTTTGCATAATAAGCAATGATAAATTTACTACAGTGTGAATTTTCTTTTATAATTTTTGGAGCTAGGGAAGTATGGATCTTGCTGCATTCTTTACAGACTGTCCTGTTTTGGCAGATTGCTGTTATGTTTGCACATGTTTGCTTGTTTAATGATTATATTTGAGGATAGGAGTATTAAATATGCAGAGGCATTTAGTATGCAATGTTGAATAATAATTTTAGTGATTTGTTACAGTATAGTATGACAAGGTTTTTGCATTGGTTTATACTAACTTATCTCACAAGTCCTTGTTGAGTTTTGTGTGGATGAAGCTTTTGAAATTTAGGAAGACCGTGATATGAGTGGAATTAAGGAGACACAAAAGCTCAAGCTTGGGGATGCCCAAGGCATCCCTAGTTAATATTTAAAGAAGTCTCAAGCATCTAAGTTTGGGGATGCCCCGGTAGGCATCCCACCTTTCTTCTTCAACAATTATCGGTTAGTATCGGTTGAGCCTAAGTTTTTGCTTCTTCACATGATGAGTGCTATCCTTGATATGTTGTTTTATTTTGTTTTGCTTGTTGTATGAATAAAATACCAAGATCTGAAATTATTAAATGAGAGAGATAGTCTTCACATACCTACATAATTGTTTAACTACTCATTGATCTTCACTTATATCTTTTTGGAGTAGTTTGTCATTTACTCGTGTGCTTCACTTATATCCTATGAGTAAATAGTTGAATGAACTGAATATCATAAATCTGAAATTATATAGGTTTTATATGCTTATCCCATGGGGAGTAATGACTTTAGATATAAGAAGTAGAGGTGGTAAATTTATTGAAGGTAAGCAAACGTTGTATTGGTCACTTGAACAATTCATGAAAGAATATTGAAGGAAGAGAGATTTCACATATAATACTATCTTGGACATCTTCTATGATTGTGAGCCCCATTAATTATTTTCAAACCTAAGCAAATTAGTTGAAGTTGGACAAGGAAGACAACATAATGAGTTATGCTTGGGTATATTTGTATAGAAGTTATATTTTTATGGATCCTCTAACATGTGGTGTTTGCTATTTAGAATCCTTTGCTAGCCAAAATATCTGTACTAAGCGGGAATACTGCTTGTGCTTCCAAATTCCTTGAACCAAGTTTCTTCCATGAGTGTCCACCATATCTACCTATATGCGGTATTTACCTGCCGTTCCAAGTAAATTTGCATGTGCCAAACTCTAAACCTTCAAATAATAATCTGTTTTGTATGCCCGAATCGCTCATGTAGCAACTAGGGGCTAGCCGTATCTTCCATGAGGTGGGTTATTCTCACGATGAGTGGACTTCGCTCATCATTCACAAGAAAAATGGCTGGTAACTGGGATGCCCAGTCCCATGATCCAAAGATCGAAATCAAATCAAAAATAATTTCAAACAAAACTCCCCCAGGATTGATGTTAGTTGGAGGCACCCGTTGTTTCGGGCAAGCCATGGATTGATGATTGTTGGTGGAGGGGGAGTAAAATCTTTACCTTTCTGCGTGGGAACCGCCTATGATGTATCTAGTATGGAAGATATTGGGAACTCTTGGTCGTTATGTTGACAATGAAAGCATACCTCTCCAAATTATTTTCATATCTGTTTTTGCTTCGAGCTCTAGCACCACTGCAAATCCCTGCTTCCCTCTGCGAAGGGCCTATCTTTTACTTTTATGCAAGAGTCAGTAGTATTCCTTCTCATTCCAACCTACTCTTTAGTTGGCAAGCATCATGTGATGGAAAGATCTAAGCATATATGGTCATTCAAATATATTTGAGCATGAATTATTATTGTTGACATTACCCTTGAGGTAAAAGGATGGGAGGCGAAACATTAAGCCCCTATCTTTCTCAGTGTTTGATGAATACTATTTGTTCAAAAAATATGCTTTGAGTGGTAGCAATCATGGAAGACTAAATGATAGTTGAGTATGTGAAGTTTGCTGAATCAAAGCTCTAACATAGACTCTTCCTGAAAATAAGATGAATTGCAATTGTTTCATGACTGAGAACGTAGTTTGTTAGTTTTCAAGAAAGTTTATGATCTATACTTTAACATGTGAATAGTTTGTTACTTGATCATGCAAAGTTTTATGAGTTGAGCTACTGTTATGACATATGATGATGCTAGAAAAGGTGATTGAAATTATCATTGATCAAACTTATGCACCTGCTAGCATTCACACTTCATAAATTATTCCTTTTATCATTTACCTACTCGAGGACGAGCAGGAATTAAGCTTGGGGATGCTGATACGTCTCCAACGTATCTATAATTTATGAAGTATTCATGCTATTATATTATCCATCTTGGATGTTTAATGGGCTTTATTATGCACTTTTATATTATTTTTGGGACTAATCTATTAACCCAGAGCCCAGTGCCAGTTCCTATTTTTTCCTTGTTTCAGTGTTTCGAAGAAAAGGAATATCAAACGGAGTCCAAACGGAAAGAAACCTTCGGGAAAGTTAATTTTGGAAAGAAAGCAATCCGGGAGACTTGGAGTGCACGTCAGGGGATTAACGAGGAGGGCACGAGGGGCGCGCCCACCCCGGGCGCGCCCTCCACCTCGTGGGCCCCTCGTGGCTCCCCGACGTATTCTTCCTCCTATATATACCAATATACCCTAAAACCATCGGGATCGAATAGATCGGAGTTCGCCGCCACAAGCCTCTATAGCCACTAAAACCAATCGGGACCTGTTCCAAGCACTCACGGAGGGGGATCCTCACCGTGGCCATCTTCATCATCCCGACGCCTCCATGACGAGGAGGGAGTAGTTCACCCCGGGCTGAGGGTATGTACCAGTAGCTATGTGTTTGATCTCTCTCTTTCTCTCTCTCTCTCTCGTGTTCTTGAGGTGGTACGATCTTGATGTATTGCGAGCTTTGCTATTATAGTTGGATCTTATGATGTTTCTCCCCCTCTACTCTCTTGTAATGGATTGATTTTTCCCTTTGAAGTTATCTTATCGGATTGAGTCTTTAAAGATTTGAGAACACTTGATGTATGTCTTGCGTGGGATAACCGTGGTGACAATGGGTTATTCTATTGATTCACTTGATGTATGTTTTGGTGATGAACTTGCGGGTTCCGCCCATGAACCTATGCATAGGGGTTGGCACACGTTTTCATCTTGACTCTCCGGTAGAAACATTGGGGCACTCATTGAGGTTCTATGTGTTGGTTGAATAGATGAATCTCAGATTGGGTGATGCATATCGTATAATCATACCCACGGATACTTGAGGTGACATTGGAGTATCTAGGTGACATTAGGGTTTTGGTTGATGTGTGTCTTAAGGTGTTGTTTTACTACGAACTCTAGGGCTGTTTGTGACACTTATAGGAATAGCCCAATGGATTGATCGGAAAGAATAACTTTGAGGTGGTTTCGTACCCTACCATAATCTCTTCATTTGTTCTCCGCTATTAGTGACTTTGGAGTGACTCTTTGTTGCATGTTGAGGGATAGTCACATGATCCAATTATGTTATTATTGTTGAGAGGACTTGCACTAGTGAAATATGAACCCTAGGCCTTGTTTTCTAGCATTGCAATACCGTTTACGCTCACTTTTATCATTAGTTACCTTGCTGTTTTTATATTTTCAGATTACAAGAACCTATATCTACCATCCATATTGCACTTGTATCACCATCTCTTCGCCGAACTAGTGCACCTATACAATTTACCATTGTATTGGGTGTGTTGGGGACACAAGGGACTCTTTGTTATTTGGTTGCAGGGTTGTTTGAGAGAGACCATCTTCATCCTACGCCTCCCACGGATTGATAAACCTTAGGTCATCCACTTGAGGGAAATATGCTACTGTCCTACAAACCTCTGCACTTCGAGGCCCAACAACGTCCACAAGAAGAAGGTTGCGTAGTAGACATCAGTCCACGCCCTCCATGGCGGCAGACGGGTGGGAGCCCCTCCGAGATTGGATCCATCTCTCTGTTTCTCTTCTGTTTCACGACCTGTTTTCTGGCCTTTCACCATTTCTTAAATTACCGGAGATCCGTAACTCCGATTGGCTGAAATTTTAACATGATTGTTATCTAGATATTAAATTTCTTGCGGCCGAAGAAGGGCACCAACCGCCTTACAGGGTGGCCACAAGCCTCCTGGCTGCGTATAGGGTAGGGGGGCAGGCCCCTTGGGCTTGTGGGCCCCTCGGGTATCGTCTCCCGTTGATTCTTCTTCCCAACAATCACATATATTCCAAAATAAATCTCCGTAACTTTTTATCGTGTTTGGACTTTGTTTGGTATGGATATTCTGCGAAACAAAAAACATGCAACAAACAGGAACTGCCACTAGGCACTGGATCAATATGTTAGTCCCAAAAATAAGTATAAAAAGTTGCCAGAAGTATAAAGTTGTAGAATATTGGCATGAAACAATAAAAAAATTATAGATACGATGGAGACGTATCAAACACGAAGTTGCCTCAATGGGGATATGAATATCCCCAACAATAAGTATTTCATATTTCCTTTTAGCAGTAGGTAAATTAGAGGGAGTTGAAAACTTCCAATAGTAACTGTCGGAGATTTTTAATAACATTAATACCATTCACTTGGAATTGTTTCTTCGGAAAGTGCACCTTATGCTCATTAACGTTGATATGAAAAGTGACTTTGCTTTTATTGCAATCAATAACAACCCCTGCAGTGTTCAAAAAGTGTCTACTCTGGATAATCGACAAGTTGTCGTCCTCGGGCATCTCAAGTATAACAAAGTCTGTTAAGATAGTAACATTTGCAACAACAACGGGCACATCCTCACAAATAACGATATGTATGGCAGTTGATTTATCAGCCATTTTCAATGATATTTCAGTAGGTGTGAGTTTATTCAAATCAAGTCTTTTATATAAAGAGAAAGGCATAACACGAACACCAACTCCTAAATCACATAAATCAGTTTTGATATAATTTCTTTTAATAGAGCAAGGTATAGTTGGTATTCCTAGATCTCCAAGTTTTTTAGGTACTCCATCCTTAAAAGAATAATTAGGAAGCATGGTGGAGATTTCAGCTTCAAGTATCTTTCTATTATTAGTGACAATTTCTTTCATGTATTTAGCATAAGGGGCCATCTTTAAAATATCTGTCAAGCGAGTGCGCAAAAAGACTAGCCTAAGCATTTCAGCAAAGCGTTCAAATTCTTCATCATATTTTTTCTTAGATGGTTTAGGTGGAAATGGCATGGGTTTATGAACCCATGGCTCTCTTTCTTTACCATGTTTTCTAGCCACAAAGTCTCTTTTGTCATATCGTTTATTTTTAGGTTGTGGGTTATCGAGATCAAGAGCGGTTCTATTTCAACATCATTATCTAGTTCCTTATCATTGTCTGGTTGAGTATCTTCATGAACATCATCCTTACCATTTTCATTATCACTAGGTGAATGTTCATTACCAGATTGAGTTTCAGCATGTGAGATAGAGACATCATTGTTATGTTTAGGAGGTTTTTCTATTTCAGGTTCGCTAGAAGTATGCAAAGTCCTATCATTTTTCTTTTTCTTTTTCTTTTTAGAAAGACTAGGTGCATCAGTGTTAATTCTTTGAGAGTCTTGCTCAATTCCTCTAGGGTGTCCCTCAGGATAAAGTGGTTCCTGAGTCATTTTGCCTCCTCTAGTTGCTACTATAACATCATAATCATTCATATAATTGTTCATTTCACTAAGCAGTTCACTTTGAGTTTTAGCAACTTGTTCTAACTGATTTTGAACCATAGAGGCATGTTTTCCTACACCTCTCACATCATTAGTGATTCTAACTAATAAGTCACTCGAGTGAGGAATCATATCACAATTTTGTTTCAATTGTTTCATAACATTTGCATTGAAGTGATCTTGCTCATAATGTAATTATCAAATTCATATAGGCATTGACTAGGATGTTTATTGCAAGGGATGTCACCTTCATCAAAATTTAATAAAGATTTTTTACCTCTACCACCTCTGGTGGTGGTGTATCAACTCCATGTATTTCTTCAATAGGTGGTAGATTCTTAACGTCTTCAGCTTTAATACCTTTTTCCTTCATACATTTCTTTGCCTCTTGCATATCTTCAGGACTAAGAAATAAGATACCCCTCTTCTTCGGAGTGGGTTTAGGCGGTGGTTCAGGAAGAGTCCAATCATCAAAATTATTTAATATATTATTCAATAATTCCTTAGCATGTTCAACAGTTTGTTGCCTGAAAACACAACCAGCACAACTACCTAAGATGTCCCTAGAAGTATCGTTAGTCCATTATAGAAGATATCAAGTATTTCATTTTTCTTAAGAGGATGATTAGGCAAAGCATTAAGCAATTGGAGAAGCCCCCCCCCCCCCAATCTTGTGGGAGACTCTCTTCTTCAATTTGCACAAAGTTAAATATTTCCTGTAAGGCAGCTTGTTTCTTATGAGCAGGATTTTTTTTCCAGAGAAGTAATAAATCATATCCTAGGGACTTGATACGTCTCCGTCGTATCTAGTTTTCCTAATGCGTTTCCCCTTGTTTTGGACTCTAATTTGCATGGTTTGAATGAAACTAACCCGGACTGACGCTGTTTTCAGCAGAACTACCATGGTGTTGTTTTTGTGCAGAAATAAAAGTTCTTAGATTGGAACAAAGCTTTTTGGAAATTATTTCAGAATATATAAAAAATACTGGAGCCAAGAACCACCGGAGAGGGCCCCTGGGTGAGCACAACCCACCATGGCGCGCCCCCTTCCAGACGCGCCTAGGTGGGTCGTGCCCACCTGGTGGCCCCGCAGACCCTGATTCCAAATCTATAAAATCCTATTTTCGGAGAAAAAACCCGGAGAGAAAGAATTATCGTGTTTCATGAGACGGAGCCGCCACCACCTCCTGTTCTTCATCGGGAGGCTAGATCTGGAGTCCGTTTGGGGCTCCAGAGAGGGGGATCTTCGATCTTCGTCATCATCAACCGTTCTCCATCTCCAATTCCATGATGCTCCCCACCGGGAGTGAGTAATTTCTGTTGGGGAACGTAGCAGAAATTCAAAATTTTCTACACATCACCAAGATCAATCTATGGAGATTCTAGCAACAAGAGAGGGAGAGGATGAGCATCTTCATACCCTTGAAGATCGCTAAGCGGAAGCGTTACAAGAACGCGGATGAAGGAGTCGTACTCGCAGCGATTCAGATCGCGGTTGATTCCGATCTAAGCACCGAACAACGGTGCCTCCGCATTCAACACACGTACAGGCCGGGGACGTCTCCTCCTTCTTGATCCAGCAAGGGGAGAGGAGAAGTTGAGGGAGAACTCCGACAACACGACGGCATGGTGGTGATGGAGCTCGTGGTTCTCCGACAGGGCTTCGCCAAGCACTACGGAGGAGGAGGAGGTGTTGGAGGAGGAGAGGGCTGCGCCAGGGAAGGTGCGGCTGCCCTCTCTCTCACTATATATAGGGGAAGGGAGGAGGAGGCGCCTAGGGTTCCCTAGGGAGGGCGGCGGCCATAGGGGAAACCCTAGATGGGTTTTGGCGCCCCACCCCTAGGAAACTTGCCCCCCCAAGCCGGGAGGGTGGCCGCCCTAGGGGTGGCGCCCCACCTCTCCAGTTACGTGAGATGGGGTGGAGGGCGCCAGCCCTTAGTGGGCTGATGTGCCCTCTCCCTTGGCCCATAAGGCCCCCAAAGCTTGCCGGGCCTCCAAACCCCTTTCGACACGCTGGTCATCACCGTA
Organism: Aegilops longissima; assembly: GCA_021605205.1. Classification (NCBI taxonomy): domain Eukaryota; kingdom Viridiplantae; phylum Streptophyta; class Magnoliopsida; order Poales; family Poaceae; genus Aegilops; species Aegilops longissima. The sequence continues at coordinate 576,459,181 of CM038681.1, forward strand.
CCACTGAACAATTCGACTCCAATACCCTTCGTCCAATATACCGATCTTCATCTCCGGACCATTCCGGAGCTCCTCGTCATGTCCGGATCTCATCCGGACTCAACAACCTTCCGTAACCACATACTATTTCCCATAACAACTCTAGCGCCACCGAACCTTATGTGTAGACCCTACGGGTTCGGGAACCATGCGAACATGACCGAGACGTTCTTCGTCAATAACCAACAGCGGATCTGGATACCCATGTTGGCTCTCACATGTTCCACGATGATCTCATCGGATGAACCATGATGTCAAGGATTCAAGCAATCCCGTATGCAATTCCCTTTGTCTAGCGGTATTGTACTTGCCGAGATTCGATCGTCGGTATGCCGATACCTTGTTCAATCTCGTTGCGGCAAGTCTCTTTACTCGTTCCGAACACATCATCCCGTGATCAACCCCTTGGTCACATTGTGCACATTATGATGATGTCCTACCGAGTGGGCCCAGAGATACCTCTCCGTCACACGGAGTGACAAATCCCATCCCGATTCGTACAACCCAACAGACACTTTCGGAGATACCCGTAGTGCACCTTTATAGCCACCCGCCACGTTGTGACGTTTGGTACACCCAAAGAATTCCTACGGTATCCGGAGTTGCACAATCTCATGGTCTAAGGAAATGATACTTAACATTAGAAAAGCTTTAGCATACGAACTACACGATCTTTGTGCTAGGCTTAGGATTGGGTCTTGTCCATCACATCATTCTAATGATGTGATCCCGTTATCAACGACATCCAATGTCCATGGTCAGGAAACCGTAACCATCTATTGATCAACGAGCTAGTCAACTAGAGGCTTACTAGGGACATGGTGTTGTCTATGTACCCACACATGTATCTGAGTTTCCTATCAATACAATTATAGCATGGATAATAACCGATTATCATGAACAAGGAAATATAATAATAATAACCAATTTATTATTGCCTCTAGGGCATATTTCCAACAGTCTCCCACTTGCACTAGAGTAAATAATCTAGTTCACATCACCATGTGATCAACACTCATAGGTCACATCGCCATGTGACCAACATCCAAAGAATTTACTAGAATCAATAATCTAGTTCACATCACTATGTGATTAACACTCAATGAGTTCTGGGGTTTGATCATGTTTTGCTTGTGAGAGAGGTTTTAGTCAACGGGTCTGCAACATTCAGATCCGTATGTACTTCGCAAATCTCTAGGTCATATTGTAAATGCTGCTTCCACGCTCCACTTGGAGCTATTCCAAATGGTTGTTCCACTATACGTATCCGGTTTCTCTACTCAGAGCTATCCGGATAGGTGTTAAGCTTGCATCGACGCAACTCTTTATGTCGAACTCTTTATCACCTCCATAACTGAGAAACATATCCTTATTCCTCTAAGGATAATTTTGACCGCTATCTGGTGATCCACTCCTTGATCACCTTTGTACCCTCTTGCCAGACATGTGGCAAGGCACACATCACATGCGGTACTCAGCATAGCATACTGTAGAGCGTACGTTTAAAGCATAGGGGACGACCTTCGTCCTTTCTCTCTCTTCTGTCGTGGTCGAGCTTTAAGTCTTAACTTCATACCTTACAACTCAGGCAAGAACTCCTTCTTTGACTAATCCATCTTGAACACCTTCAAGATCATGTCAAGGTATGTGCTCATTTGAAAGTACCATTAAGCATTTTGATCTATCCTTATAGATCTTGATGCTCAATGTTCAAGCAGCTTAATCCAGGTTTTCCCTTGAAAAACTCCTTTCAAACAAGCCTTAATGCTATCATTTCGGATCAACAATATGTCAGTGACATATACTTATCAGAAATGTTGTAGTGCTCCCACTCACTTTATTGTAAATACAAGTTTCTAACAAACTTTGTATAAACCCAAAAACTTTGATTATCTCATCAAAGCGTATATTCCAACTCCGAGATGCCTACTCCAGTCCTTAGAAGGCTTGCTGGAGCTTTGCATACTTGTTAGCATCATTTAGGATTGACAAAAACCTTCTAGTTGTATCACATGCAACCTTTCCTCAAGAAATTTTTTTAGGAAATAATGTTTTGACATCCTATCTGCAAGATTTCATAAATAATGCAGTAACTGCTAATAAGATTCCAACAGACTCTTAGCATCACTACAAGTGAGAAAGTCTCATCGTAGTCAACTCCTTGAACTTGTCGGAAACATCTTAGTGACAAGCTGAGCTTTATTAATGGTGACACATACCATCATTGTCTGTCTTTCCTCTTAGAATCCATCTGTACCCAACAGCCTTACGACCATTAAGTAGTTCTTCCAAAGTCTACACTTTGTTTTCATACATGGATCCTCTATCGGATTTTATGGCCTCGAGCCATTTGCCGGAATCCGGGCCCACCATCTCTTCTCCATAGCTCGTAGGTTCATTGTTGTCTAGCAACATGACCTTCAAGACATGATTACTGAACCACTCTGAAGTAGTACACATCCTTGTCAACCTACGAGGTTCGGTAGTGACTTGATCCGAAGTTTCATGATCGCCATCATCAACTTCCACTTCAATTGATGTAGGTGCCACAGGAACAACTTCCTGTGCCCTGCTACATACTGGTTGAAGTGATGGTTCAATAACCTCATCAAGTCTCCACCATCCTCCCACTCAATTCTTTTGAGAGAAACTTTTTCTCGAGAAAGGACCCGTTTCTAGAAACAATCACTTTTGCTTCCGGGTCTGAAATAGGAGGTATACCCAACTGTTTTTGGGTGTCCTATGAAGATGCATTTATCCGCTTTGGGTTCGGGCTTATCAACCTGAAACTTTTTCACATAAGCTTGGCAGCCCCAAGCTTTCAAGAAACGACAGCTTAGGTTTCTCCAAACCATAGTTCATACGGTGTCATCTCAACGGAATTATGTGGTGCCCTATTAAAGTGAATTTGGTTGTCTCTAATGCCTAACCCATAAACGATAGTGGTGATTCGATAAGAGACGTCATGGCATGCACCATATCCAATAGGGTGCAACTATGACGTTGGGAGACACCATCACTCTATGGTGTTCCAGGCGGTGTTAGTTGTGAAACAATTTCCACAATGTCTTAATTGTGTACCAAACTCGCAACTCAGATAGTCATTTCTATGATCATATCATAGACATTTTATCCTCTTGTCACGATGATTTTCAACTTCACTCTGAAATTACTTGAACCATTCAATAATTCAGACTTGTGTTTCATCAAGTAAATATACTCAGTATCTACTTAAATCATCCGTGAAGTAAGAACATAACGATATCCACTGCGTGCCTTAGCACTCACTGGACTGCACACATCAAAATGTATTACTTCCAACAAGTTGCTTTCTTGTTCCATCTTACTGAAAACGAGGCTTTTCAGTCATCTTGCCCATGTGGTATGATTTGCATATCTCAAGTGATTCAAAATCAAGTGAGTCCAAACGATCCTTCTGCATGGAGTTTCTTCATGCGTATACACCAATAGACATGGTTCACATGTCTCAAACTTTTCAAAAACGAGTGAGTCCAAAGATCCATCAACACGGAGCTTCTTCATGCGTTTTATACCAATATGACTTACATGGCAGTGCCACAAGTAAGTGGTACTATCATTACTATCTTATATCTTTTGGCATGAAAATGTGTATCACTACGATCGAGATTCAATGAACCATTCTTTTAGGTGCAAGACCTTTGAAGGTATTATTCAAATAAATAGAGTAACCATTATTCTCCTTACATGAATAACCGTATTGTGATAGACATAATCCAATCATGTCTATGCTCAACGCAAACACAAAATAACAGTTTATTTAGGTTTAACACCAATCTTGATGGTAGACGGAGCGTGCGATGTTTGATCATATCAACCTTGGAAATACTTCCAACACATATCGTCACCTCACCTTTAGCTAGTCTCCGTTTATTCCGTAGCCTTTTATTTTGAGTTACTAACACTTAGCAACCGAACCAATATCTATTACCACGGTGCTACTAGGAGTGCTAGTAAAGTACACATTTAATTCAATGTATATCCAATATACTTCTGTTAACCTTGCCTGTCTTCTTATCTACCAAGTATCTAGGGTGGTTCTGCTTTAGTGTCCGTTCCTCTCATTACAGAAGCACTTAGTCTCGGGTTTGGGTTCAACCTTGGGTTTTTCATTAGATCTGCAACTGTTTTGCCATTTCATGAAGTATCCCTTCTTGCCCTTGCCCTTCTTGAAACTAGCGGTTTTACTAACCATCAACAATTGATGCTCCTACTTGATTTCTACTTTCACGGTGTCAAACATCGCGAATATTTCAAGGATCATCATATCTATCCCTGATATGTTATAGTTCATCACGAAGCTCTAGCAGCTTGGTGGCAATGACTTTGGAGAAACATCACTATCTCATCTGGAAGATTAACTCCCACTCGATTCAAGTGATTGTTGTACTCAGACAATCTGAGCACAAGCTCAACGATTGAGCTTTTCTCCCTTAGTTTGCATGCTAAGAAACTCGTCGGACGCCTTATACCTCTTGACGTGGGCACGAGCCCGAAATCCCAATTTCAAGCCTCAAACATCTCATATGTTCCGCGACATTTCAAAAGGTCTTCGTGCCTCAATTCTAAACCATTTAACATTACGAACTATCATGTAGTCATCAAAACGTGTATGTCGATGTTCGCAAAATCCACAGAACACGCTCGAGGTCCAAAGACACCGAAGCGGTGCATTAAGGACATAAGCCTTCTATCGTCCGCATAATTGCTACTGTCAACTTTCAACTATATTTTCTCTAGGAACATACCTAAAACAGTAGAACTAAAGCACGAGCTATGATATAATTTGCAAAGGGCTTTTGACTATGTTCAGGATAACTAAGTTCATCTAATGAACTCCCACTCAGATAGACATCCCTTGTAACATCCCAAAATTCTAAATTTTGGAATGTTATAAACAAATAGATAGTTTTGATTGTTGTTTGATTGTTGTGTGATTGATTGAGTGAAATTCGAGACTTTTTAATAGTTAAATGAGAGGGAATAAAAGGACTTTCCCAAACTTTCATTTTTGCTTTTATGATCTCAGTGAATTCAAATTCTTTTCACCACAAAACCCTGGAGAGAAGATGACATGACTTCTTCCATTTATTTAAATGAAAAGGGGTGTTGAAAATATTTGAATTTCATTTGAGAATTTTTTCAATTCTGAAACTTTATGCAACTCAATGATTTTCATGAGCGAAGATAAAATGATTTCTTCAAAACATATGAAATATGAGTTGGGAGTTTCAAAGAATTAAATTCAAAAGTTCTTTTGGATTTATTTTCAATTTGGAGTTATTTGGGTTTTATTCAAATTATTTTTCTCCAAAAATAAAATACATGGAAAATAGGGTAACATGATTCCCTACATCAGAAAATTGGAGAGAAATAAATTTGAATTAATTTTGGTATTTTAAAAATGATTTTTATTGGATTTTATTGGACCATTAGCACTGTTTGAATTATTAGAATTTTGTAGATTTTATTTGAAACTAGAAAAATGTCCATATTGTAGAAAATCTTTTTCCATAAATTTTGATATATTATATGCCTATATAATATTTCTTTTTTCTTTTATTTTATTTTTCTTGTCTGCATTTTAAAAAATAACTCTTGAACGGTGCCAGTCAAGCCCAAAGATCGCTTCTCTCTCCTCCCTTTCCTCTCGCAGACTGGGCCGGCCCAGCAGCCGAGCCAGGCCGCAGGCCCAACCCACCTCCGCGCCCGTCCCCGAGCTCCTTTCGGAGTCCGCCGCCACCACGGCATCGCCGCCGCCTCCGTGCCGCCGCCGACCTCCTCTGCCCCCTTCCACACGCCACCACTCGCCCTCCTCTCCTATAAAACCCGAGGCCCCGGGCCCCGTTCCTCTCCCTCCCTCTCCCGCCGCCGCCGCCCTTTTCGAGGCCGCCGGCGAGATCCAACGCCGCTGCCTCGCTCCATCCCGCCCCCGCGGACCACCGCCGACGCCGCCATCCTCCTCGCCTCGCCGCTCCGCCCCTCCCCGTCCACTCCGCCCTCGCCGCAGGCCACAAGAGCCGCTGCTCCGGTCGAGCCCGAGCCGCCCGTCGCCGTCTTCTCCGACACCGACGAACCACGCCGCTGCCGTCGGGTTTTTTTTCCCGAACCGGTAATAATCGACCCCGGTTCGCTGTTGTTTTTAGATTTTCTTTGTTTTTTTAAGACCAGTTTTATCTATTAGTTAGGTTAATTAGTGGACGTTTGCTAGTTTAGGATTTGTAGCGAACGGTTTTCGTCTTATAGGTTTCTGCAGCGAACGTTCGCTATTTAGTCTTTTTCTTTTATTTTATTTTTCTGCCAGGGACCTAGTTGTACTTGTTTTATTTTACAGATTAGTCCCCAATTTTCAAACGACCACATCTTTTTACTCGTTTGTCCAAATCCAACGAAACCAATGCCCACTTCTTTGTTACGATCCCCTCTTTCTAGTAATCCAACTCAAACATGTTTTTGAAAGTTTTAAAATTTGAATTCAAACATACTTGTAATTGAACTTTGTTTGATCATAACTTGAGTTTCGTAACTCCGTTTGCGTTGATTCTTTTTGCAAATCGAAGCTCTTGACCTAAACTTTCTGATAAGGCCAAATTCACATAATTTTGGTACTGTTAGAAATTGTTTTATGTTACAAGAGTTATTTGCTTGGTTTTGCTGCTTTTCGAATTGTCTTCTTCGTTCTTTCTGATTTTTTGAGTGATTGCTTATGTGTGGTTACTATTGATTGCTTACGATAGATTGACCGGAGTGTGACGAGTAGATCTATCAAGAGTTTTGAGTGCGAATCATCTTCATCAACATTGCAGGCAAGTAACACTTTGATCATACTTCTTCTCATACCCAGTTTTTATGCATTAGATCTATCCTCAAACACTTGCATGATTAGGATCTAATTAAATTGTGGGTTTTGGGAAGTAGATTGAGGTAGTACCTATTACCTCTTTTATTATCAAACCCTTGGGAGTTACTTCTACGTTTGCTTATTATGCCATGCTATGCTAGTAGACGTGGATTGGGTGAGTGTATCCATGACAGATGTGAGATTGTTATTTAATGGTTTATTTAAGGTGGCAACTCAAACACACATCTGGGTAGATTGCTAGGGGCACCCTGGGGATATACCAATGGACTTGCCCGGACACCTGGGGATATACCAGCGTTGTCCTAGGAGATCCCGAGGATATACCGTGTGATCATCCTACGGTCCGCCACCCAGGCTCAAAGGGATCATGAGATTATTCAAACTAGAAACTTCCGTGTGCAGCCACAAGCCATTATGGGCTCGCATAGTTGACTAAGTTGTGCGAACTCTTACGGGTAGACTAGCGATGTAGGGGAAAGTAGGTGTACCGGTCTACCCACAAGTAAGGTGCTAGTGCTTCGAAAGACTATGTCTCGGTCATCCGCTTCTCAAACATCATGTAGTGCGAGAAATCCAATGGAGGCGATCGAGTCTTGTGGGGAAAAGTCATAAACCTCTGCAGAGTGTATAAACTAATCATGATTAGCCGTGTCCCCGGTTATGGACATCTTGAGTATCTAGTTCTTGGATTATCCTGTTGATCTCATCACGTTACTTAATATAATATTGTTGGGTTGTTAATGAGTACTTTTAATTGGGATTGAGGATGCTGTCAACCATTCTCAATGTTCAACAACCACCATGATAGTTAAATAATTTATTCCTTTGTAGTAGGGAAAAATTGGCTTTTCGCAAAAACGGTAACCATAGAGCTTTCCACCAGCCATATATGCATGTAGTATAGCTTACTCTTTCATTACTCTCTATGTGTTACATTGCCAAAGATATTCCATGTGTTGACCCATTTTGGGCTGCAACTTTTCATGTTGCGAGACTTTTGAACGACAGTAAGTGATATGTTAGGGTTACGATTTCTACACTCAACTTTGCCGTTGGTGTTGATGGGAATCCACAACCTTGTTAAGCTTCCGCTATATTTTGGATTGAGGTAATAGTATTTTCGTTATTTATACATGTGATTTACCTTGTTATAAATCCTCGAGTCTTGTGTGTCAAAGATACCGATCCAGGGATGACTCTTAAGCACAGAGACTTGATCCATTTGGGTCGGGTCGCTACAAGATGGTATCAGAGCACATGTTGACTATAGGACGTGACCCTAGAAACTAACAAGCCGATAGGAAAGATTTTTCTCTACAACTTCATTTTCAAAAAGATCTTTTACCTCTCTTCTCTTCCGAGCTTATTCAAATATTCCCTTTTAGGGAGACCATACCCCTTTTCCCCTTTTGACCACGAAGATTCGTCTGATGATGAAACCACTCCAAGGAGATAAGATATCGGACAACTAAGACCATTTGGAATGAAGAGGATTTTACCGTGTAAATGGAAACTACAACTGTTGAAGACTCTGAAGACTAGGAGATTGGAAGGCTCCAAATAATTCCCAGATTTTTATGACCTAGGAAGGTTACGCTTATGGAATTTGACAGACTATGGAAGTTATCAATACCCGAGATCAAGGTGTATTGGAGTAAGACCGGAACATGGAGCATCAGAACTCAAAGTTTTGTCAAGGAAAACCCTAAGGCAGGAGATATCAACTATGGAGAGATAGCTCATGAAAATGACAAGAGCAGAAACACGCTATCCATGATGTTATCGCCCGCTTATGCTATTGTCACCGTGCTGAGTTAAGCATGCATATGCATGAAAGGATTGGATGGTAGAAGGCTGATGGAGCACCTATCAGCAAGATGAAGTTTTAACCTTAGCCGGTGTATCACCAGGATCTGGAGTGTTACATCAAGAAGTTAAGATGGTCCTACAAGAAGCAGTATTTGGTAAGGAAGCAGTTCGTGAAGAACTCATGACCCAGAAACTTAAAGTAGCCAAGCTGGAGAAGCAAAACCTCGAGATACAGGAGATTCTTCAGGAACGGAAGGACCGTAATGCCATGGTTCATGTCAAGGATGTTGAAACCCAGAAGTTTGGAACACGACTCCAGAATATTAAAGGACGTCACGAGAGACTTTGCGACAACAGAGATGATCTGGCAAAAAGGACAAGCATGATTAGAAGAAGCCAGCAGAGACACGATCAAGACTTGAAGAGTTTGATGACGTTGAGATTTATTGACCTTTAGTAGACCAAACCCCTGTTACATACCTGCGTTAGATGGACGATTGTGAGCTGTCATTTGTTTGATGTTTTTCCGACAGCCACAATAAAATCTGCCTTTTCAAAACTTTTGTTTGTATTGTGTGCATCCCTCTCGATCTCTCTTATCCCACCCCAAACCCATGGACCCATTTGAGGATGGATGGAGATGAGCATGTATTTTCTGGACCGAGGAGTCAATTGGAGACAGACCGATGGATTCAGAACATGGAGGATCACATGGAGAATAACCCTATAGCCGAAAAGGATATGACCCAGCATGCTCTTGAGTGCTTTGAAAGAGGCGCTGCTATTTGGTGGAGGATGTACCAAACCATCAATGGATTGCAAGGAGTAACCACTTGGAAGGAAATTTAAGTTGACTTTGTTAAAGTCTTGGCTTGTGTCCCAGAAGTTGAAGCCTTATGGAAAGGATATGAAGAAACCTTGTGCATACAAGCTTTGTGGAGAAATAGGACACAACCATAAAGAAAATAAGGATGAATACCCTCATAAGCAGAGGATTACCAAAGGAGTTAGCCGAGGATCTCAGGAAACTTCGGTTGGAGATTGTTCCCAAAGGTTTTGTTGCAGCAATGGAAGTTCGGTCTTGTGACGCCCTCGATTCAATCGTACACTAATCATGCACGCAAATGTGTACGATCAAGATCAAGGACTCACGGGAAGATATCACAACACAACTCTACAAATAAAATAAGTCATACAAGCATCATAATACAAGCCAGGGGCCTCGAGGGCTCGAATACAAGTGCTCGATCATAGACGAAGTCGTGGAAGCAACAATATCTGAGTACGGACATAAGTTAAACAAGGTGCCATAAGATGGCTAGCACAAACTGGGATACAGATCGAAGAGGAGCAGGCCTCGCCTCGATCCTCCTAGGTCACTCCCGGTGTAAATCGTCGTGGCTGCACGTAGTAGTAGGCGCCCGAGTAGTAGTCGTCATAGGCGGCGGCGCTCGATCCTGGGCTCCATCGCCTGATTGCAGCAATCGAGTAGAGATAGGGGGAAAAAGGGGAACAAGGCAACCGTGAGTACTCATCCAAAGTACTCGCAAGCAAAGAGCTACACTACATATGCATGGATATATGTGTAAGGGGCCATATCAGTGGACTGAACTGCAGAATGCCAGAATAAGAGGGGGATAGCTAGTCTTAACGAAGACTACGCTTCTGGACACCTGTCTTGCATGCATGTAAGAGGACAACGGAAGTCCTCCAAGTAACATCATATAGCAATAATCCTACCCGCAATCCCTGCTCATAACCCCGAGCGAGAGCGACCACGGTTGTATCCGCACTTGGAAGGGTGTGTTTTATCAAGTATCCGGTTCTAGTTGTCATAAGCTCAAGGTACAACTCCAAGTCGCCCTGTTATCAAGATCACGGCTATTCGAATAGATTAACTTCCTGCAGGGTGCACCATCTTACCCAAGACGCTTGATCCCATTTGGCGGACACACTTTCCGGGGTCATGCCCGCCGCAGAAGATCAACACGCCACAGCCCCACCTAGGCACAACAGAGAGGCCAACACGCGGTCTAAACCTAAGCGCAGGGTGCAGGCCCATCGCCTCGAAAGCACACACAAGACGTTATGCACCGCCGAAGCAGACCTAGCCCAGAAAGCGTTCCGGTCCAATCCGGTAGCGCCGCTCCGTCACGACGTCTGAAGTGCCGGTGATACCACGACGCCGGGATACCCATAACTACTCCCGCGTAGATGGTTAGTGCGTATAAGCTCGTAGCCAACCCAGATCAAATACCAAGACCTCGTTAAGCGTGTTAAGTAACATGAACGCCCGAACAGGCCAGCCCACCTCTCCTAGGCGGTCTCAACCTGCCGTGCGCTCCGCCTCAAAGATCCACTCATGGTGCTCCATCACCGACCGACTTTAGTCTCACATGTATCATGTATAAGTATATAGTATATACCGTGATCAACTCCCGAGTGATCACGGCCCGATAGTATAGCATGGCGAGATGACAAGTATGAAGGGCCACAGATGAAAGTACTAGCATCCTATACTAAGCATATAGGATTGCGGTAAGGTAACAAATGGTTACAAGGACAAAGCTATGCAGTAGATAGGAGTATCCAAAACAGAACATGCTATGCTACTCTAATGCAAGCAGTGTAGATAAGAGTAGGCGATATCTGGTGATCAAGGGGGCTTGCCTGGTTGCTCGGCAAGAGAGAGGGTAAATCAACACCGTAGTCGAGGCGCCACCGCGCTGTCGGTCTCGTAGTCTACCAAGAGAAGAGGGGGAAGAAACAATGAATACACGGTAACGAATGCATAACGATGCATGACATGCCAAGAAGCGATGCTAGGCGTGCCCTAACGTGGTAAGAAGGGTACTGGTTTAGGGGGAAAAACATCCAGGAAGTTATCCGGTTCCGGACGTCTGTCGACGATGATGAACGGAGGAGAAAGTTTGCAGGTTCGATAGGTTAGAGACGTGTGGTGGACGAACGGACTGCGTATCCGAATTCGTCTCGTCGTTCTGAGCAACTTTCATGTTGAAATTATTTTAATCCGGATTACGGATTAAAAGATATGATTTATAAAAGATTTTATTAATTTCTGGAATTTTAATTAATTATTTAATTAATTTCGAAATTGCATTTATGACATCAGCATGATGTCATGCCGACGCTCATCGATCAACTGGGTTGACTAAGTCAACCCCGATGTGGGTCCCGCATGTCATTCACTAAATGGCTGATTAACCTAATCGATTAATTAACCTTACTTAATTAAGTTAATTAATGATTAGTGTTAATTAATTCTGAATTAATTAGTTTAATTAATTACCCAATTAATTTAACTAATGATTAGGTTTAACTAATCCAGAATTAATTAGATTAATTAATTACTCAATTAATTAATTAATTAATTATTTAGTTAATTAGTTTAATTCATTTTTATTTCATTTTTATTCTGTTTTTTAATTAAAACGTTCCTTTTTCGTTTTTGGGGGGTGGGGCCCCCACGTCAGTGGCCCTATCGGGCATGCGGGTGGTGGGTGCGGGCGACGCCCGAATGGGTAGTCTGAACCCGGGCCGGTCGGCGGCGCGCGATCCAGGCGGATCGGGCGCTGGAGGCCGGAGGCCGAGGCCACTGGCGCTGGCCGGCGGTGGCGACGCCTGGCGCGGGGAGGGCGAACGGGTGGGGCTCGGGTTCGCCGGGCCGAGCGCAGGCGAGGTCATGGGCGGCGAGGCGCCGAACGTGGGGAGGCGAGAGGGGCTCGGGCGGCTAGAGGCGCGGCGAGGTCGCCGGGGGGGAAGGAAGGAGAGGGGGCCACGGTGGCCGGGCAGTCGGGCCACGGCGGCCGGATCCGCAGAAGAAGGGAGAGGAACGGGGGGGGGCGCGCAGGGCATGGCGCCGAGCAGGCGACGGGCAGGCAAGGGCCACGGCGTCGACGAGGGAGGGGGAGCCGGGGGTCGGCAGGGGCGGCCGGAGCGGTCGCCGACGGGGGAGGGGGGGAAGAGAGGGGAACCGGGGGTCGGGGCGTGCTCACCGAGCGCCGCAGGGTCTAGGCGGCGGGCTCGGTGGAGGGCGGGAGGTCCGTCGGGAGGAGGTCGGAGGAGCACGCTGGCCGCGACGGGTGGGAGGGCCGACCATGGGGCGGATGGATGCCTGCTTGGGGGGCGGACGGAGGGGAGGAGGATCTCCCGGGCGGCGAGGAGGAGGAGGGAGGCCCAGGCGGCGGGGGGGGGTCGGCGAGGTGGAGGACGGCGGGGTTGGCTCGGTCGGGGCCTCCTCCGCCCGATCCAGATCGGCCGGGAGCGAGGGGGGGGGCGTGGGGGAAGTGGGGTGGTGGCTAGGGTTAGCCACCGTGGGGAGGGGTAAGGGGGCTGGGCGGTGGGCCGCCGGGGGGGAAGGGGATGGGCCAGGGGGGAGGGGGTGGTGGGCAGGGGTTATCCCCCACTGTTTTCCTTTTTTTCTTTTTGTTATTTTTCCTTTTCTGTTTTTATTTTATTTAAAATGCTTTGGCATTTTTTAAATATTAGTGCACCCCACCAATATTAGGTTAGGTATTTTAGAAAACCCCGGAACATTTTAGAATTAGTTTTCGAAACCCTTTTATCGTTTGTTTCATTTTTGATTTTGTTTTAGGACGGTTCCGAATTAACGAGAAGTTAATTAACATAACCGGGTGATTACTGTTGCATAACCATCCGGGCGTTACAAATCTCGTCCACTACAAGAAATCTCGTCTCGAGATTTAGGAGGTAGAAGGAAAGAGTGCGGGATATTCATCTCGTAGACGATCCTCGCGTTCCCAGGTGGCTTCGTCTTCAGAGTGATTCGACCACTGGACTTTGAGGAATTTGATCGCCTTCTGACGTGTGCGGCGTTCAGCAGTCGAGAATACGGACGGATGCTCTTTATAGGAGAGGTCCTGTTGCAATTCGAGCACTTCATGGTCCTTTGCTCGGATTGGGTCCTTGAAGCAGCGTCGGAGTTGGGACACGTGGAACACATCGTGAACCGAGAAAGGTTCGACGAAGCTCCATTGATAGGCCACTTTTCCACGCCTTTCCGAATAGTGAAAGGGCCAATATAGTGAGGAGCTAACTTGCCCTTGATCCCGGCGGTGAGCACCCTTCATTGTTGTAACACGGAGATAGGCCTTTTCGCCAAAGTTGATAGACCATGTCTTTGTGATGACGGTCATAATTACTCTTTGACGCGATCGAGCAGTCTTGAGATTCTCGCGAATAATGCGGACTTGTTCTTCGCATGTTGGATAATATCCGGACGAAGAGTGGGCGTTCCCCGATTTCGACCAGTTCGGAGGGTTCGCACTTTCGTCCATATAACACTTGAAGGGGCCATCTTGAGACTAGCTTGATAGCTATTATTATAAGAGAACTCAGCATACGGAGAGATTCCTCCCATTTCTTGCGAATGAGGCGACACAAGCTCGAAGCATGTCTTTGAGAATTTGGTTGACACGTTCAACTTGCCCTTGAGACTCATGGATGAAATGCGATCTTGAAGGATAAATGAGTCCCCATAGCTTCTTGAAAACTTGCCCGAATCTTGAAGTGAATAAGCTGCCACGGTCCGAACCGATAACCAGTGGAATACCGTGAAGTGAAACAATTCTGGACATATAGAGAGTTGCAAGCTGGCTAGCGTGATCGTTTCTTTGACCGCCGGAAAATGTGCAACTTTAGAAAGCCGGTCAATGGCGACAAGAATAGCATCATTACCTTTCTGCGATTTGGGAAACCCGGTGGCGAAGTCCATTTCAACATGGTCCCATTTCCATTCGGGAATAGAGATAGGTTGCGAGTTCCAAAGAGGCCTTTGATGTTACGCTTTGATCGACGGCAAACGCCACACTCGTAAACATAGCGAGCAATGTCCTGCTTCATATTAGACCACGTAATCTCGATTTAATGTCTTGATACATCTTTGTACTGCTGGGGTGGATACATAGAGGCGTATCATGAGCTTCTTGCATAACCTTCCGAGTCATATTCAGATTTTCCTTCTTACATGGCACCACTAGGCGGCCTTTGAAGTACAAGGCGCCATCATCAGCAATAGTGAAGGATGAGGGATTTCCTTTCCTGACGTCTTGTTTAAGCTTGTAGACTTGAGTCAAATCCTGCATTGTCTTTATGGTGTCCACGAGATCGGGTTCAACAGCCAGGTAAAGAGGGAACCCCAGGGAACAACACGGAGATTCATCTTTTGGAACTCCGGAGGAGGGGAGCGAAGTGCACCGGAGGAACAATATGGAGGTTCAGCCTGCTGAATTCTTCAACAAGTGAGGGCTGAACTTTGTGAACCTGAAGGTGGTTGCAGTAAGACTTGCGGCTCAAGGCATCAGCCATTACATTAGCCTTGCCTGGAGTATAGGAAATACCCAAATCAAAGTCTGCAACAGTCTCCATCCATCTCTGCTGACGGAGGTTCAGGTCTGGCTGAGTAAACAAATACTTCAGACTTTGGTGGTCAGTGTAGATCTCGCAACGATTACCGAGAAGGTAATGTCGCCACTGCTTTAGCGCATGGATGACAGCAGCAAGTTCGAGGTCGTGAACTGGGTAGTTCTCCTCGTGAGGGCGCAACTGTCGAGAGGCATAAGCAACTACTTTGCGCTCTTGCATTAGGACACCGCCTAAACCTTGACGGGATGCGTCGCAGTAAATGACGAAGTCCTTCTTAGTATCAGGAGGAGCTAGCACTGGGGCAGTCGTCAGCTTGTCTTTGAGTGCCTGGAAACTTTCCTGACATTTATCTGTCCATTGGAACTTGACGCCTTTATGCAACAGGTTAGTCGAGGCTGGCAATCTTGGAGAAGTTCTCATTTAATCGACGGCAATAGTGGCGAGACCGAGAAAACTTCGACTTGCTTAACGTTCTTGGAGGAGTCCAATCGAGAATAGCCTGAACTCGTTCGGGGTTGACGGCAATACCATCCTTAGAGATGACATGTCCAAGGTAGGTTACTTCGGAAGCCGAATTCACACTTGGAGAACTTGGCATAGAGTTGATGCTCTCGTAGCTTTTCCAAAGACAAGACGAAGATGTTCAAACATGTTCTTCTTCATTCTTGGAATAGATCAGGATATCATCCGGATAAACCACGACGAACTTGTCGAGGTAATCCATGAATATATAGTTCATCAAAGTAGAGAAGGTAGCTGGGGCATTGGTTAAGCCGAAGACATGACGGTGTACTCGTATGAACCATAACGAGTCACAAATGCGGTCTTGGGGATATCCTCCTCACGAACACGGATCTGGTGGTAACCCAACCTCAAGTCGAGTTTGAAAACACCGGCGAACCAGCCAGTTGATCATAAAGATCATTGATCCAAGGAAGAGGATACTTATTCTGAATGGTAGCTTGATTTATAGGACGGTAGTCTTGAACCAATCGGTTTGTCCCATCCTTCTTCTTGACAAGAGAGAAGGTGCTCCCCAAGGAGAGCAACTTGGGCGAATGAAACCGCTTTGAAGAGATTTGTCGATTTCCTCCTTTAGTTCAAGGAGTTCATGCGGCGGCATCTTGTAGGGCCGTTTGGCTATAGGAGTGGTGCTCGGTTTCAAGTCGATGACGAATTCGACAGCTCTAGCGGGGAATCCTGGAAGTTCTTCAGAAAGACGTCTTGGAAATCGCATAAGACGGGAATGTTTTCAATTCCCTCGAGGGTGCGGCGTTCAATGCATTCAATGCATAGAGCCTTGCCTCGGCATCTTGAACCGACGAGCATTGTAGCTACGATTTCATCGAAAGGTGTAGCAGATGGACGGTCTTAGTGGCGCAAGCGATTGACGCAAAGATGCGCTTTCAACCAATCCATCCCCAAAATAAGGTCGATGTTAGGCGTCTTGAGGATAATGGGGAGGCATAGAATTCCAACCCTTCGATTTCCACGGGACGTCGGCGCCAACCATGGAGGTTTGACATTGTCCCAATGGGGTTCTTACCACTACCGAAGAGTTCATCTCTTCACACTTAACGTCGTGCTTGTATGCAAAGTCCTCGACATGAATGAATGCGATGCTCTGAATCGAATAAAGCAGATCGAGTACTGAATTTACGAGGAGTGTACCCATCACAAGAGCAGGCTGGTCTTGAGCTTCGTTCAGATCAACGTGGTTGGCCCTGAGCTTGCCCATAAGACTTGCGGTGTTGTTGTTGCGGTTACAGGTGTTTCCACGGCCGATTCTTTGGAAGGGCGATTGATTACGGTTACGGTTGCATTCTCTAGCACGGTGCCACTGGCTGTCCACTTTGAAGCACAAACCATTATTGGGAGTGGGAGCAGAGCTTGGGGTGGTGGAGCTGGAAGCTTGGCTGCTTAGTTGTAGGCGAGCGAGGTGTAGCATAGTTCGCTTTGGAGCAGTGCATTCGGCTGGTACATGCTGTTGGGAATCCATATCTTGCGCTTCTGCGAGGCGGCCCAAGATGAGCCCGTGTCACAGTTGCGCTGTTAGAGCTCTGGTATTCCTGCAGACCAGTTTCGACATTGATAGCTTTGTTCACCAAGGTGGCGAAATCAGCAAAGTCGTGCACTAGAAGTGCGAGCTTGATGTCGACTTGAAGACCGTCACGGAACTTCTCTTGTCTGCGTGCATCGGTTGCAATATCCTCTTGACATAGCGAGACAAGTCCAAGAACTCTCGCCGATAGGCTTCAACATCTTGTTGCCTTGGGTGAGGTTGCGGAACTCACGCTTCTTCCGGTCCATGACCCTTGAGGATGAAGCGGGCACGGAAGGCAGCACGAAGTCCGCCAGTGATGAGTGTCCCAAGCTGGCAGAGTACGCGGTGGCTGTCCCACCATTGAGCTGCGGGTCCCTTCAGAAGAAGGAAGCAAAAGTGACATAGTGGCGGGGCTACATCAGCAGACTCCATCTCATAGGTGATGTCACGGAGCGATCATCGGCATCCGGGGCTGAGTTGAGCTGCGGTACACGCCGGGTTGAGCGTATGAAATCCTGCGAGTTGTCCCGTTTGGGTTTGGTGCATATTGCGAGAGGCTGAGCCATCATGTTTTCCATGAACTGGCGATTCATCTCGAGCTGTTGTATCATACCAGCCATGTACTCGGCGGTGGTGGGAAGTTGGCCCCACGACCACGACCTGCTGGCCTAACCATCCTGCTATTATATAAGGGTAGTTCAGCATTTGAGAAATTAAGCAAGAGACAGGAATCATTCATGATGAAACATGCATAATGAAAACAGCATGATAGGAACTACATAGTAGTTGGCATATCTTACAAAAGGAATCATGCATAGAGTTCGATACATAGAGTCCAGTACATAGACTACTACATCATAGGCGGCACACAGGCTCGCGGCGAATACATCAAATACTAACAAGCAAGTCTACATCGGTCCCACGATGTATGCGGAGGTAGTCAGAGCCCTGAAAGCTGATAGTGCGGCGGTGGATAGTCCTCCACGTCGGTGACACGAGGGCGCGGATACTCGGTGCTGAATCCGACGCCCGGTGGCGAAAAGGGCCAAGCGCGGAGAGTAGCCTCCACGTCCCGCCAACCGACACCCCAGGGCATCACGGTCTGGCTGGGTAGATCGCAGAAGCAGCAGCTCTCCGGATCGGACAAAGGGTGCATCAGCGTCGAGCACGGTAGAGGTGCTTGACGGGTGATGTACAACTCGTGGCGAAGAGCTCGGTTAGCTCGATCCAGCCCATCGGCATGCGAGAACAAAGTTACGATGGTGGAAGGGCTCTCTGGTAACGATGGTGTAGGCAGCGGTGTAGTAACCCTCCTCACCAACATCGACGCAATAGCAATGTGCACGAAGGGGAGGTGTCCAACTCTCGATACTCTGCGAAGGCGTGTCGGTGCAGCATAAGCAGCATCGTGGACTGCCATATCGATGGTCACTCCAACACCATGTGCGGTGTGCAGCCAAGAGTGGACTCGTACTCCGAGAGTAGAGGTGGTCGATGGCGCGGCATCGCTCTCGATTATAGTCTGGTACTCCTCATAGGCGGTGTACTCAGGGTGCCAGCGATAACCGGATAGGTCATCATCTCGGCTAGCACCGCAGTGATCCCGAGGCACCAATGGCGTCGTGTGGCGCACGACCTGCCTCGTGGGTTCCATCTGAAAACAAAGACGTTTCAAAGGAGTCAAATGACAGGTGGAAATTGTTCAAATACAATTCCAAAAACAACTAAGGCTATATCCATCTTCGGGTGAATGCGGTCATGGGATCCTAGTGATAGTTAGTAAAATCGTTTAACCCGAGTAGAAGAGAGTCGAGTCCCGAGTAAAGGTCGAGGAGTAAAAGATCCTAATACCACCCGATGGCGGCGTGCAGCCCATAAGACACACAGCCATGTTAGTAAAAGTTTTGCAAAGTCTAGACTCGACTTCGCCAAGGAGTGTGGAAGGGGATTCCTACAGCAATCGGCTCGATACCAACTTCAGACGCCCTCGATTCAATCGTACACTAATCATGCACGCAAATGTATGCGATCAAGATCAAGGACTCACGGAAGATATCACAACACAACTCTACAAATAAAATAAGTCATACAAGCATCATAATACAAGCCCGGGGCCTCGAGGGCTCGAATACAAGTGCTCGATCATAGGCGAGTCAGTGGAAGCAACAATATCTGAGTACGGACATAAGTTAAACAAGGTGCCATAAGATGGCTAGCACAAAGCGGGATCAGATCGAAGAGGAGCAGGCCTCCGCAGGATCCTCCTAGGTCACTCACTGGTCGTCGTCGGTGGGCTGCACGTAGTAGTAGGCGCCTCCGAGTAGTAGTAGTCGTCATAGGCGGCGGCGTCTGGATCCTGGGCTCCATCGCCTGATTGCAGCAATCGAGTAGAGATAGGGGGAAAAGGGGGAACAAGGCAACCGTGAGTACTCATCCAAAGTACTCGCAAGCAAAGAGCTACACTACATATGCATGGATATATGTGTAAAGGCCATATCGGTGGACTGAGCTGCAGAATGCCGAGAATAAGAGGGGATAGCTAGTCTTAACGAAGACTACGCCACGGACACCTGTCTTGCATGCAGAGAAGAGGACAACGAAGTCCTCCAAGTAACATCATATAGCAATAATCCTACCCGCAATCCCCGCTCATAACCACGAGCGAGAGCGACCACGGTTGTATCGGCACTTGGAAGGGTGTGTTTTATCAAGTATCCGGTTCTAGTTGTCATAAGCTCAAGGTACAACTCCAAGTCGTCCATTACGAAGATCACGGCTATTCGAATAGATTAACTTCCTGCAGGGTGCACCATCTTACCCAAAGACGCTTGATCCCATTTGGCGGACACACTTTCGGGGTCATGCCCGCCGCAGAAGATCAACACGTCACAGCCCCACCTAGGCACAACAGAGAGGCCAACACGCGGTCTAAACCTAAGCCGCAGGAAGTGCAGGCCCATCGCCTGAGCACACACCTGCACGCTGCGTCCGGCCGGAAGCAGACCTAGCCAATGAGCGTTCCAGTCCAATCCGGTAGCGCGCCGCTCGTCGCCGACGTCTGAAGTGCCGGGTGATACCACGACGCCGGGATACCCATAACTACTCCAGCGTAGATGGTTAGTGCGTATAAGCTCGTAGCCAACCAGATCAAATACCAAGACCTCGTTAAGCGTGTTAAGTAACCGCTGAGCGCCGAACAGGCCAGGCCCACCTCTCTCCTAGGCGGTCTCAACCTGCCCTGCCGCTCCGCCTCAAAGATCCACTCGCGGGTGCTCCATCAGCCGACCCGACTTTAGTCTCACATGTATCATGTATAAGTATATAGTATATACCCGTGATCAACTCCCGAGTGATCACGGCCCGATAGTATAGCATGGCAGACAGACAAGTATGAAGGGCCACAGATGAAAGTACTAGCATCCTATACTAAGCATATAGGATTGCAGGTAAGGTAACAACAGAAGTTACAAGGACCAAGCTATGCAGCGGTATAGGAGTATCCAAAACAATAACATGCTATGCTACTCTAATGCAAGCGGTGTAGATAAGAGTAGGCGATATCTGGTGATCAAGGGGGCTTGCTGGTTGCTCGGCAAGAGAGAGGGTCGTCAACACCGTAGTCGAATCGCCACCGCTGGCGTCGGTCTCGTAGTCTACCAAGAGAAGAGGGGAAGAAACAATGAATACACGGTAACGAATGCATAACGATGCATGACATGCCAAGAAGCGATGCTAGGCGTGCCCTAACGTGGTAAGAAGGGTCTTGGTTTAGGGGAAAACATCAGGAAGTTATCCGGTTCCGGACGTCTGTCGAGACGGATGAACGGAGGAGAAAGTTTGCAGGTTCGATAGGTTAGAGGCGTGTGGTGGACGAGCGGATTGCGATCCGAATTCGCCTCGTCGTTACGAGCAACTTTCATGTTGAAATTATTTTAATCCGGATTACGGATTAAAAGATATGATTTATAAAAGATTTTATTAATTTCGGAATTTTAATTAATTATTTAATTAATTTGAAATTGCATTTATGACATCGACATGATGTCATGCCGACGTCATCGATCAACCGGGTTGACTAAGTCAACCACGATGTGTGGGTCCCGCATGTCATTCACTAAATGGCTGATTAACCTAATCAGATTAATTAACCTTACTTAATTAAGTTAATTAATGATTAGTGTTAATTAATTCAGAATTAATTAGTTTAATTAATTACCCAATTAATTTAACTAATGATTAGGTTTAACTAATCCAGAATTAATTAGATTAATTAATTACTCAATTAATTAATTAATTAATTATTTAGTTAATTAGTTTAATTCATTTTTATTTCATTTTTATTCTGTTTTTTTAATTAAAACGTTCCTTTTTCGTTTTTGGGGGGGTTGGGCCCCCACGTCAGTGGCCCTATCGGGCATGCGGGTGGTGGGTGCGGGCGACGCCGAATGGGTACGAACCCGGGCCGGTCGGCGGCGCGATCGAGGCGGATCGGGCGTGAGGCGGCCGGAGGCCGAGGCCACGGCCCGCCTGGCGTGAGCGGTGGCCGCGCTGGGAGGCGAGGCGAAGCAGGGTGGGGGCTCGGGCCGAGCGAGGGGGTCGGTCGTGGGGGAGGCGAGGCGCCGAACAGGGGAGCGAGGGCTCGGGCGGCGCTAGGGCGGGCGAGGTCGCCGGGGGCGGGGAGGAAGGAGAGAGGGGCCGCTGTGGCCGGCCGGGCAGTCACCCTGGCCGGATCCAGCAGAAGGAAGGAGAGGGCAGTGGGGCGGGGCGCAGCTGGCGCCGAGCCGGCGACAGGGCAGGGGGGAACACTGGCGTCGACGAGGGAGGGGGAGCGGGGGTCGGTCTGGCGCGCTGCAGGCTGAGTCGCCGACGGGAGAGGGGAAGAGAGGGGAACTGGGGTGGGCGTGCTCACCGAGCGCCGCAGGTCTAGGGCGGGCTCGGGAGGGCGGGAGGTCCGTCGGGAGGAGGTCGGAGGAGCACGGCCGGCGACGGGGGGAGGCCGACCAGCATGGCGGATGCCCGCTTGGGGCGACGGAGGAGGAGGGATCTCCGGCGGCGAGGAGGAGGAGGAGGCCTGGGCGGGGGGCCGGGGGGGGCGGGCGAGGTGGAGGACGGCGGGGTTGGCTCGGTCGGGGCCTCCTCCGCCCGATCCAGATCGGTCTGGAGGAGGGGGCGAGGCGTGGGGAAGTGGGGTGGTGGCTAGGGTTAGCCACCGTGGGGAGGGTAAGTGGGGGGTGGCTGGGCGTGTGGGCGGCCAGAGGGGAGGGGGATGGGCAAGGGGGGGCGGCTGGCTGGGCCAGGGGGTTATCCCCCCCCACTGTTTTCCTTTTTTTCTTTTGTTATTTTTCCTTTTCTGTTTTTATTTTATTTAAAATGCTTTGGCATTTTTTAAATATTAGTGCACCCCACCAATATTAGGTTAGGTATTTTAGAAAACCCCGGAACATTTTAGAATTAGTTTTCGAAACCCTTTTATCGTTTGTTTCATTTTTGATTTTGTTTTAGGACGGTTCGAATTAACGAGAGTTAATTAACATAACCGGTGATTCTTGTTGCATAACCATCCCGGCGTTACAAATCTCCTCCACTACAAGAAATCTCGTCTCGAGATTTAGGAGGTAGAAGGAAAGAGTGCGGGATATTCATCTCAGAGGCGATCCTCGCGTTCCTGTGTGGCTTCGTCTTGAGTGATTCGACCATTGGACTTTGAGGAATTTGATCGCTTTCCGGCGTGTGCGGCGTTCAGCTTGGTCGAGAATACGGACGGATGCTCTTTATAGGAGAGGTCTGTTGCAATTCGAGCACTTCATGGTCCTTTGCTCGGATTGGGTCCTTGAAGCAGCGTCGGAGTTGGGACACGTGGAACACATCGTGAACACGAGAAAGGTTCGACGGAAGCTCCAGATTGATAGGCCACTTTTCCACGCCTTTCCAGAATAGTGAAAGGGCCAATATAGTGAGGAGCTAACTTGCCCTTGATCCCGAAGCGGTGAGCACCCTTCATTGTTGTAACACGGAGATAGGCCTTTTCGCCAGGTTGATAGACCATGTCCTGGTGATGACGGTCATAATTACTCTTTTGACGCGACTGAGCAGTCTTGAGATTCTCGCGAATAATGCGGACTTGTTCTTCGCATGTTGGATAATATCCGGACCGAAGAGTGGGCGTTCCCGATTTCGACCAGTTCGGAGGGTTCGCACTTTCGTCCATATAACACTTGAAGGGGCCATCTTCGACTAGCTTGATAGCTATTATTATAAGAGAACTCAGCATACGGGAGAGATTCCTCCCATTTCTTGCGAATGAGACGACACAAGCTCGAAGCATGTCTTTGAGAATTTGGTTGACACGTTCAACTTGCCCTTGAGATCATGGATGAAATGCGATCTTGAAGGATAAATGAGTCCCCATAGCTTCTTGAAAACTTGCCCGAATCTTGAAGTGAATAAGCTGCCACGGTCCGAGGCGATAACCGGTGGAATACCGTGAAGTGAAACAATTCGGACATATAGAGAGTTGCAAGCTGGCTAGCAGTGATCGTTTCTTTGACCGCCGGAAAATGTGCAACTTTAGAAAGCGGTCAATGACGACAAGAATAGCATCATTACCTTTCTGCGATTTGGGAAACCCAAAGGCGAAGTCCATTTCAACATGGTCCCATTTCCATTCGGGAATAGAGATAGGTTGCGAGTTCCAAAGAGGCCTTTGATGTTCTGCTTTGATCTGACGGCAAACGTCACACTCGAAACATAGCGAGCAATGTCTCGCTTCATATTAGACCACGGAATCTCGGCGAATGTCTTGATACATCTTTGTACCGCTGTGGTGGATACATAGAGGCGTATCATGAGCTTCTTGCATAACCTTCCGAGTCATATTCAGATTTTCCTTCTTACATGGCACCACTAGGCGGCCTTTGAAGTACAAGGCGCCATCATCGGCAATAGTGAAGGATGAGGATTTCCTTTCCGACGTCTTGTTTAAGCTTGTAGACTTGAGTCAAATCCTGCATTGTCTTTATGGTGTCCACGAGATCGGGTTCAACAGCCAGGTAAAGAGGGAACCCGGGGAACAACACGGAGATTCATCTTTTGAACTCCGGAGGAGGGGAGCGAGTGCACCGGAGGAACAATATGGAGGTTCACTTGCTGAATTCTTCAACAAGTGAGGGCTGAACTTTGTGAACTGAAGGTGGTTGCGAGAAGACTTATGCTCAAGGCATCAGCCATTACATTAGCCTTGCTCGAGTATAGGAAATACCCAAATCAAAGTCTGCAGCAGTCTCCATCCATCTCTCACGACGGAGGTTCAGGTCTGGCTGAGTAAACAAATACTTCAGACTTTGGTGGTCGGTGTAGATCTACATAACGATTACGAGAAGGTAATGTCGCCCTTGCTTTAGCGCATGGATGACAGCAACAAGTTCGAGGTCGTGAACTGGGTAGTTCTCCTCGTGAGGGCGCAACTGTCGAGAGGCATAAGCAACTACTTTGCGCTCTTGCATTAGGACACCGCCTAAACCTTGACGGGATGCGTCGCAGTAAATGACGAAGTCCTTCTTAGTATCAGGAGGAGCTAGCACTGGGGCAGTCGTCAACTTGTCTTTGAGTGCCTGGAAACTTTCCTGACATTTATCTGTCCATTGGAACTTGACGCCTTTATGCAACAGGTTAGTCAGAGGCCTGGCAATCTTGGAGAAGTTCTCATTTAATCGACGGCAATAGTGGCGAGACCGAGAAAACTTCGACTTGCTTAACGTTCTTGGAGGAGTCCAATCGAGAATAGCCTGAACTCGTTCGGGGTTGACGGCAATACCATCCTTAGAGATGACATGTCCAAGGTAGGTTACTTCGGAAGCCGAATTCACACTTGGAGAACTTGGCATAGAGTTGATGCTCTCGTAGCTTTTCCAAAGACAAGACGAAGATGTTCAAGCATGTTCTTCTTCATTCTTGGAATAGATCGGGATATCATCCGGATAAACCACGACGAACTTGTCGAGGTAATCCATGAATATATAGTTCATCAAAGCGAGAGAAGGTAGCTGGAGCATTGGTTAAGCCGAAAGACATGACGGTGTACTCGTATGAACCATAACGAGTCACAAATGCGGTCTTGGGGATATCCTCCTCACGAACACGGATCTGGTGGTAACCCAACCTCAAGTCGAAGTTTGAAAACACCGACGAACCAGCCAGTTGATCATAAAGATCATTGATCCAAGGAAGAGGATACTTATTCGAATGGTAGCTTGATTTATAGGACGGTAGTCTTGGACCAATCGGTTTGTCCCATCCTTCTTCTTGACAAGAGAGAAGGTGCTCCCCAAGGAGAGCAACTTGGGTAATGAAACCGCTTTGAAGAGATTTGTCGATTTCCTCCTTTAGTTCAAGGAGTTCATGCGGCGGCATCTTGTAGGGCGTTTGGCTATAGGAGTGGTGCCTGGTTTCAAGTCGATGACGAATTCGACAGCTCTAGCGGGGAATCCTGGAAGTTCTTCAGAAAGGCGTCTTGGAAATCGCAAAGCAGTGAATGTTTTCAATTCCCTCGAGGGTGCGGCGTTCAATGCATTCAATGCATAGAGCCTTGCCTCGGCATCTTGAACCGCAGCGAGCATTGTAGCTACGATTTCATCGAAGGGTGTAGCAGATGGGACGGTCTTAGTGGCGCAAACGATTGACGCCGATGCGCTTTCAACCAATCCATCCCCAAAATAAGGTCGATGTTAGACGTCTTCAGGATAATGGGGGAGGCATAGAATTCCAACCCTTCGATTTCCACGGGGACGTCGACGCCAACCATGGAGGTTTGACATTGTCCCAATGGGGTTCTTACCACTACCGAAGAGTTCATCTCTTCACACTTAACGTCGTGCTTGTATGCAAAGTCCTCAGACATGAATGAATGCGATGCTCCTGAATCGAATAAAACAGATGCAGGTACTGAATTTACGAGGAGTGTACCCATCACGAGAGCAGGCTGGTCTTGAGCTTCGTTCGGATCAACGTGGTTGGCCTGAGCTTGCCCATAAGACTTGCCGGTGTTGTTGCGGTTCGGTGTTTCCACGGCCGATTCTTTGGAAGGGCGATTGATTACGGTTCGGTTGCATTCTCTAGCACGGTGCCTGGCTGTCCGCTTTGAAGCACAAACCATTATTGGGAGTGGGAACAGGAGCTTGGGGTGGTGGAGCTGGAAGCTTGGCTGCTTAGTTGTAGGCGACGAGGTGTAGCATAGTTCGCTTTGGAGCAGGTGCATTGGCTGGTACATGCTGTTGGGAATCCATATCTTGCGCTTCTGCGAGGGCGGGCTCAAGATGAGCCCGTGTCGCAGTTGCGCTGTTAGAGCTCTGGTATTCCTGCGCAGACCAGTTTCGACATTGATAGCTTTGTTCACCAAGGTGGCGAAATCAGCAAAGTCGTGCACTAGAAGTGCGAGCTTGATGTCGACTTGAAGACCGTCACGGAACTTCTCTTGTCTGCGTGCATCGGTTGCAATATCCTCTTGACATAGCGAGACAAGTCCAAGAACTCTCACGATAGGCTTCAACATCTTGTTGCCTTGGGTGAGGTTGCGGAACTCACGCTTCTTCCGTCCATGACCCTTGAGGATGAAGCGGCACGGAAGGCAGCCTCGAAGTCGCCAGTGATGAGTGTTCCAACTGGCAGAGTACGCGGTGGCTGTCCCACCATTGAGCTGCGGGTCCCTTCAGAAGAAGGAAGCAAAAGTGACATAGCTGGGGGGGCTACATCAGAGACTCCATCTCATAGGTGATGTCACGGAGCGATCATCGACATCCGAGGGCTGAGTTGAGCTGCGGTACACGCTGGGGTTGAGCGTATGAAATCCTGCAGAGTTGTCCCGTTTGGGTCTTTGGTGCATATTGGGCGAGGAACTGAGCCATCATGTTTTCCATGAACTGGCGATTCATCTCGAGCTGTTGTATCATACCAGCCATGTACTCGGCGGTGGTGGGAAGTTGGCCCCACGACCACGACCTGCTGGCCTAACCATCCTGCTATTATATAACAGGGTAGTTCAAACATTTGAGAAATTAAGCAAGAGACAGAATCATTCATGATGAAACATGCATAATGAAAACAGCATGATAGGAACTACATAGTAGTTGGCATATCTTACAAAAGGAATCATGCATAGAGTTCGATACATAGAGTCCGAAGACATAGACTACTACATCATAGGCGGCACAGTGCTCATGGCGAATACATCAAATACTAACAAGCAAGTCTACATCAGTCCCACGCGATCTGCGGAGGTAGCAGAGCTGAAAGTGATAGTGCGGCGGTGGATAGTCCTCCACGTCGGTGACACGAGGGCGCGGATACTCGGTGCTGAATCCGACGCCGTGTGGCGAAAAGGGCCAAGTCGCGGAGAGTAGCCTCCACGCCCGCCAACCGACACCACAGGGCATCACGGTCTGGCTGGGTAGATCGCAGAACGCGCAGCTCTCCGGATCGGACAAAGGGTGCATCAGCGTCGAGCACGGTAGAGGTGCCGACGGGTGATGTACAACTCGTGGCGAAGAGCTCGGTTAGCTCGATCCAGCCCATCGCATGCGTAACAAAGTTACGATGGTGGAAGGGCTCTCTGGTGACGATGGTGTAGGCAGCGGTGTAGTAACCCTCCTCACCAACATCGACGCAATAGCAATGTGCACGAAGGGGAGGTGTCCAACTCTCGATACTCGCACGAAGGCGTGTCGGCAGCATAAGCAACATCGTGGACTGCCATATCGATGGTCACTCCAACACCATGTGCGGTGTGCAGACAAGAGTGGACTCATACTCCGAGAGTAGAGGTGGTCGATGGCGGCATCGCTGCTCGATTATAGTCTGGTACTCCTCATAGACGGTGTACTCAGGTGCAGCGATAACCCGGATAGGTCATCATCTCGGCTAGCACCGCAGTGATCCCGAGGCACCAATGGCCGTCGTGTGGCGCACGACCTGCCTCGTGGGTTCCATCTGAAAACAAAGACGTTTCAAAGGAGTCAAATGACAGGTGGAAATTGTTCAAATACAATTCCAAAAACAACTAAGGCTATATCCATCTTCGGGTGAATGCGGTCATGGGATCCTAGTGATAGTTAGTAAAATCGTTTAACCCGAGTAGAAGAGAGTCCGAGTCCCGAGTAAAGGTCGAGGAGTAAAAGATCCTAATACCACCCGATGGCGGCGCAGCCCATAAGACACACAGCCATGTTAGTAAAAGTTTTGTAAAGTCTAGACTCGACTTCGGCCAAGGAGTGTGGAAGGGGGATTCCTACAGGCAGTCGGCTCTGATACCAACTTGTGACGCCCTCGATTCAATCGTACACTAATCATGCACGCAAATGTATGCGATCAAGATCAAGGACTCACGGAAGATATCACAACACAACTCTACAAATAAAATAAGTCATACAAGCATCATAATACAAGCCAGGGGCCTCGAGGGCTCGAATACAAGTGCTCGATCATAGACGAAGTCAGCGGAAGCAACAATATCTGAGTACGACATAAGTTAAACAAGGTGCCATAAGATGGCTAGCACAAAGCGGGATACAGATCGAAGAGGAGCAGGCCTCCTGCTGGGATCCTCCTAGGTCACTCCAGTGGTCGTCGTCGGCTGGCTGCACGTAGTAGTAGGCGCCCCGAGTAGTAGTCGTCATAGGCGGCGGCGTCGATCCTGGCTCCATCGCTGATTGCAGCAATCGAGTAGAGATAGGGGAAAAGGGGAACAAGGCAACCGTGAGTACTCATCCAAAGTACTGCAAGCAAAGAGCTACACTACATATGCATGGATATATGTGTAAGGGCCATATCATGGACTGAATGCAGAATGCCGAATAAGAGGGGATAGCTAGTCTTAACGAAGACTACGCTTCGGACACTGTCTTGCATGCATGTAAGAGGACAACGGAAGTCCTCCAAGTAACATCATATAGCAATAATCCTACCCGCAATCCCTGCTCATAACCCCGAGCGAGAGCGACCACGGTTGTATCCGCACTTGGAAGGGTGTGTTTTATCAAGTATCCGGTTCTAGTTGTCATAAGCTCAAGGTACAACTCCAAGTCGCCCTGTTATCAAGATCACGGCTATCGAATAGATTAACTTCCTGCAGGGTGCACCATCTTACCCAAAGACGCTTGATCCCATTTGGCGGACACACTTTCGGGGTCATGCCCGCAGCCAGGGATCAACACGCCGCAGCCCCACCTAGGCACAACAGAGAGGCCAACACGCGGTCTAAACCTAAGCGCGAGGGTCCGGGCTCATCGCCTCGAGCACACCTGACGTTCGTCTGTGCCGGAAGCAGACCTAGCCCAGAAAGCGTTCCAGTCCAATCCGGTAGCGCCTCCGTCGCCGACGTCTGAAGTGCTTCGGTGATACCACGACGCGGGATACCCATAACTACTCCAGCGTAGATGGTTAGTGCGTATAAGCTCGTAGCCAACCCAGATCAAATACCAAGACCTCGTTAAGCGTGTTAAGTAACATGCATGAACGCCGAACAGGCCAGGCCCACCTCTCTCCTAGGCGGTCTCAACCTGCCTCGCGCTCCGCCTCAAAGATCCACTCATGGGTGCTCCATCACCGACCCGACTTTAGTCTCACATGTATCATGTATAAGTATATAGTATATACCCATGATCAACTCCCGAGTGATCACGGCCCGATAGTATAGCATGGCGCATGCGGACAAGTATGAAGGGCCACAGATGAAAGTACTAGCATCCTATACTAAGCATATAGGATTGCGTAAGGTAACAATGAAGTTACAAGGACAAAGCTATGCAAGCAAGATAGGAGTATCCAAAACAAGAATATGCTATGCTACTCTAATGCAAGCAGTGTAGATAAGAGTAGGCGATATCTGGTGATCAAGGGGGCTTGCTGGTTGCTCGGCAAGTGAGAGGGTCGTCAACACCGTAGTCGAGCCGCCACCGCAGCGTCGGTCTCGTAGTCACCAAGAGAAGAGGGGAAGAAACAATGAATACACGGTAACGAATGCATAACGATGCATGACATGCCAAGAAGCGATGCTAGGCGTGCCCTAACGTGGTAAGAAGGGTACTTGGTTTAGGGGAAAACATCAGGGAAGTTATCCGGTCCGGACGTCTGTCCGATGATGAACCGGAGGAGAAAGTTTGCAGGTTCGATAGGTTAGAGACGTGTGGTGGACGAACGGATTGCGATCCGAATTCGCCTCGTCGCTCGAGCAACTTTCATGTTGAAATTATTTTAATCCGGATTACGGATTAAAAGATATGATTTATAAAAGATTTTATTAATTTCTGGAATTTTAATTAATTATTTAATTAATTTCGAAATTGCATTTATGACATCAGCATGATGTCATGCTGACGTCATCAGTCAACTGGGTTGACTAAGTCAACCCTGACAGGTGGGTCCCGCATGTCATTCACTAAATGGCTGATTAACCTAATCAGATTAATTAACCTTACTTAATTAAGTTAATTAATGATTAGTGTTAATTAATTCAGAATTAATTAGTTTAATTAATTACCCAATTAATTTAACTAATGATTAGGTTTAACTAATCCAGAATTAATTAGATTAATTAATTACTCAATTAATTAATTAATTAATTATTTAGTTAATTAGTTTAATTCATTTTTATTTCATTTTTATTCTGTTTTTTTAATTAAAACGTTCCTTTTTCGTTTTTGGGGGGGTGGGGCCCCCACGTCAGTGGCCCTATCGGGCATGCGGGTGGTGGGTGCGGGCGACGCCCGAATGGGTACGAACCCGGGCCGGGTCGGGGGCGGCGCGATCCAGGGGCGGATCGGGCTGGGCGGCCGAGGCGGCCGAGGCCCGAGGCCACGGCCGGCGGAGTGGCGTGAGCGACGCCGGGGAGGCGCGCACGGGTGGGGCTCGGGTTCGCGGGGCCGAGCGAGGGTTTGTCATGAGGGCGAGGCGCCGAACAGGGGCGAGGGGCTCGGGCGGCGCTAGGGCGGGCGAGGTCAGCCGACGGGGAAGGAAGGGGAGGGCCCTGTGGTGGCCGGGCGGTCAGAGACCCTGGCCGGATCCGGCAGAGGAAGGAGAGAGAGGGGGGCGGAGGAGCAGCATGGCGCCGAGCAGGCGACGGGCAGGGCAGGGCCTGGCGTCGGCGAGGGGGAGCGGGGGGTCGGTCTGTGTGGCAGGGCAGTCGACGACGGAGGGGGGAAGAGAGGGGAACCGGGGGGGCGTGCCACCGAGCGCTTGCAGGTCTAGGCGGCGGGCTCGGTGGAGGGCGGGAGGTCCGTCTGGGAGGAGGTCGGAGGAGCACGCCGGGCGACGGGAGGGCGGGCCGACCAGCTGGATGGGATGCCCGCGCTTGGGGGCGACGGAGGGAGGAGGGGATCTCCTGGCGGCGAGGAGGAGGAGGAGGCTGGGCGGCGGGGGCATGGGGTGTGGGCAGGTGGAGGACGGCGGGGTTGGCTCGGTCGGGGCCTCCTCCGCCCGATCCAGATCGGTCGGAGCGAGGGGGGGAAGGCGGGGGGGAAGTGGGGTGGTGGCTAGGGTTAGCCACCGTGGGGGAGGGTAAGTGGGGCGGCTGGGCGTGGGCGGCCCGAGGGGGAGGGGGATGGGCCAAGGGGGGGCGGCTGGGTGGGCAGGGGTTATCCCCCCCCCCACTGTTTTCCTTTTTTTCCTTTTGTTATTTTTCCTTTTCTGTTTTTATTTTATTTAAAATGCTTTGGCATTTTGTAAATATTAGTGCACCCCACCAATATTAGGTTAGGTATTTTAGAAAACCCCGGAACATTTTAGAATTAGTTTTCGAAACCCTTTTATCGTTTGTTTCATTTTTGATTTTGTTTTAGGACGGTTCCGAATTAACGAGAAGTTAATTAACATAACCGGGTGATTACTGTTGCATAACCATCCGGGCGTTACAGGTCTACATTGTTGGGAAAGATCCGTGAAGCTCAGAAGGATGACAAAGAGATTGCTGAGGTAAAAGAGAGAATGAGCAAAGGAAAGGCCAAAGGTTTTCGTAAGGGTGAGCACGACACCTTATGGTTTGAGGATAGTGTACATGTACCCAATAATGCAGAGATCAGGAAGTTAATACTTCAGGAGGCTCATGACTCACCATACTCGATTCACCCTGGAAACACCAAGATGTATTTGGATTTGAAGGAGCGTTTCTGGTGAACTAGTATGAAGAAGGATATTACGGAGTATGTAGTCGTAGGTGATGTAAGCCAGAGAGAGTAAAAGCAGAGCATCAAAAGCCAGCAGGATTACTACAGCCTATGTCGATACCCGAATGGAAGCAGGATAAGCTTGGCATGGATTTCATTACCGGATTTTCCAGAACCTGATCGGGATATGATTCTATCTGGGTAGTAGTTGATTCGCATGACCAAAGTGGCTCACTTTATCCCAGTGAAACCACCTATACAAGCGCGAAGTTGGCCAAGATATATTTGACCATGATCGTATGTCTGCATGGAGTTAGGGACCATCCATCGACGATAGAGGAACACGGTTTACCTCAAAGTTTTGGAATCAGCTGCGCCACACTTTGGGTACTTGGCTAGAGTTCAATACAGCCTTTCATCCGCAGACTGATGGATAGACCGAGAGAGTCAATCAGATTCTGGAGGACATGTTGAGAGCGTGTGCGCTAGATTATGGATCTAGTAGGGATGATAATCTACCTTACGCGGAGTTATCATACAACAACAGTTACCAAGCCAGTTTGAAGATGGCCCCTTTTGAAGCTTTGTATGGGAGAAGGAGCCAGACACCATTTGATGTGGGATGAAGTTGGAGACCGTCAGTTGTTTGGACCAGATTTGATCAAAGAGTCAGAAAGAAGGTTAAGTTGATTTGAGATAGACTGAAGGTAGCTTAGTCCAGGCATAAGAGTTATGCAGACTAAAAATGCAAGAAGGTAGTCGATGAAATCGGAGACAGAGCATATCTTCGTGTGCCACCTTTGCAAGGAGTTAAACAATTTGAAGTTAAGGAAAAGTTGGCCCCGAGATTTGTAGGACCATACCGAGTTTTGGAGCGTATGAGAGAAGTGGCCTACAAGTTCGAGTTACCCGAAGGACTGTCATGAGTTCATGATGTGTTTCACGTTTCCCTGTTGAAGAAGTGCCATGCAGAGATGGCTGACATTCCCCTGTAAGG
Organism: Aegilops longissima; assembly: GCA_021605205.1. Lineage (NCBI taxonomy): Eukaryota > Viridiplantae > Streptophyta > Magnoliopsida > Poales > Poaceae > Aegilops > Aegilops longissima. Next base: position 576,492,525 of record CM038681.1, read on the forward strand.
ACACTGGATCCCTGGAAAAGAGGATGTTATTCCCCGAAGTGGATTTTGGACAAAATAAGTACGAGTTTTGTCTTGATATGTGGGATACCCCAAGAGTATGAAGGGATGAAGTACTATTGGATACAAGGAGGTATGATGTTGGAAATATGGAGCAATTGGAACTTCATGATGAGTTTGAGTAATCACGCTTTAGTTGGTGCCAATAGAAGGAAGGAAGACAGTAAAATTGGATGGATTTAAGAATACTAGGAAGTTGGAAGTTGGAATAATGATCAGAAGCCCGAGGATAAGTTCAAGGACTACAAGTTATGAGATGGGCCATAACACACAGGCCCCAGGACCTGCCAAGAAGCAAGCACATTCTTGCTGAAGGAGAAACCCTGGAAGAAGTTACGATTGTATCGACCGACGATCTTATAGGAGTTTACGCAAAACCTGAGAGTGTTAAGGAATGATATATGTTTGTTTGGCTTGCAGAATCAATGGATTTATCCGAACTTGGTTCGTCGACAAGAGAAAATTCTACAAATGCTTATGAGGATGACCGAGTGTTAGAATGCGAGATTCGCTAAACCATGTACAAGGTAATGATTTGGGTGCGGGATGGATTGATCACCATACTGACTTACTCTTATTATTCGCTTTGCTATATGGAATGGTAAATCTGAGTGACTTACCTATAGTAGAGAGACGACGATCAAAACCTTGTTTGAACCTTAGAATGGTATAAGCATTTTTCCCTTGTACACGACAGTTGTTGCCAATCGTAGGATATACGGTGAGGTGCAAACCAGACCCATTTCCCACAGGACAAACCATAAATTGTTGACCACCATGAGATATCGATAGTTGTTTAGTATTGGCGCCAGACCCATCAGCTATGAAGACCCAATTTTGGAATAACCTTACCAACAGGAAAGGACAAAAGAATTGAGGAAAAGGTTATGCCACTACCGGAAGAGCCCAGAGAAGGAATTATCCTTACGATCTGAGAAGACCGACACTGTCAACGATAAGGATGGAGTATATGAGTTTTGTTGGAACCGTAACCATGCTTCCAAGGGTGGTAGCACCCGAGACCCCGGAGTCGATCGATGGATTCCGAAGACCCCAACCCTAACCTATTTCTTTCTAGCCTCTCTGAATCTCGAGGACGAGATTCATTTTAAGGGTGGTAGTTTGTAACATCCCAAAATTCTAAATTTTGGAATGTTATAAACAAATAGATAGTTTTGATTGTTGTTTGATTGTTGTGTGATTGACTGAGTGAAATTCGAGACTTTTTGAAAGTTAAATGATAGGGAATAAAAAGACTTTCCCAAACTTTCATTTTTGCTTTTATGATCTCAGTGAATTCAAATTCTTTTCACCACAAAACCCTGGGGAGAAGATGGCATGACTTCTTCCATTTATTTAAATGAAAAGGGGTGTTGAAGATATTTGAATTTCATTTGAGAATATTTTCAATTCTGAAACTTTGTGCAACTCAATGATTTTCACGAGCGAAGATAAAATGACTTCTTCAAAACATATGAAATATGAGTTGGGAGTTTCAAAGAATTAAATTCAAAAGTTATTTGGGTTTTATTCAAATTATTTTTCTCCAAAAATAAAATACATGGAAAATAGGGTAACATGATTCCCTACATCAGAAAATTGGAGAGAAATAAATTTGAATTAATTTTGGTATTTTAAAAATGATTTTTATTGGATTTTATTGGACCAGTAGCACTGTTTGAATTATTAGAATTTTTGTGGATTTTATCTGAAACTAGAAAAATGTCCATATTGTAGAAAATCTTTTTCTGCAAATTTTGATATATTATATGCCTATATAATATTTCTATTTTCTTTTATTTTTATTTTTCTTTGTCTGTTTAAAAAAAAACTCTTTAAACAATTGCCAGCCAAGCCCCGTGACCGCTCTCCTCCTCCCTTTCCTCTCTTGTTCGACCGGGCCGGCCCAAGATCCGAGCCAGCCATGAGCCCATCCCACCTCCGCGCCTCGTCCCGAGCTCCGCTCGAGTCCCGCCACTGCAAGCATCGCCGCCCGCCTCCGTCCGCCGACCTCCTCTCGCCTCTTCCCACGCCACCACTCGCCTCCTCTCCTATAAAACCCGAGACCCGGGCCCGTTCCTCTCTCTCCCTCTCCCTCTCCCTTGCCGCCGCCCTTTTCGCCGCCGCTTGGCGAGATCCATCGCCGCCGCCTCGCTCGTCCCGCCCCATGGACCACCGCCGACGCCGCCATCCTCCTCGCCTCGCCCGCCGCCCTCCCGTCCACTCCGCCCTCGCCAGAGCCACCAGAGCCGCCGCTCGGTCGAGCCCGAGCCGCCCTTGCCGTCTTCTCCGACGCCGACGAACCACGCCGCTGCCCGTCGGTTTTTTTTCCGAACTGTAATAACCCATGACCCGGTTCATTGTTCTTTTAGATTTTCATTGTTTTTTTAAGACCGATTTTATCTATTAGTTAGGTTAATTAGTGGACGTTTGCTAGTTTAGGATTTGTAGCTTAACGGTTTTCGTCTTATAGGTTTCTCGCAGTGACGTTCGCTATTTAGTCTTTTTTCTTTTATTTTATTTTTACGCCAGGACCTAGTTGTAGTTGTTTTATTTTACAGATTAGTCCCCAATTTTCAAACGACCACATCTTTTTACTCGTTTGTCCAAATCCAACGAAACCAACGCCCACCTCTTTGTTACGATCCCCTCTTTCTAGTAATCCAACTCAAACATGTTCTTGAAACTTTTAAAATTTGAATTCAAACATACTTGTAATTGAACTTCGTTTGATCATAACTTGAGTTTCGTAACTCCGTTTGCGTTGATTCTTTTTGCAAATCGAAGCTCTTGACCTAAACTTTCTGATAAGGCCAAATTCACATAATTTTGGTACTGTTAGAAATTTTTTATGTTACAAGAGTTATTTGCTTGGTTTTGATGCTTTTCGAATTGTCTTCTTCGTTCTTTCTGATTTTTTGAGTGATTGCTTATGTGTGGTTACTATTGATTGCTTACGATAGATTGACCGGAGTGTGACGAGTAGATCTATCAAGAGTTTTGAGTGCGAATCATCTTCATCAAGATTGCAGGCAAGTAACACTTTGATCATACTTCTTCTCATACCCAGTTTTTATGCATTAGATGTATCCTCAAACACTTGCATGATTAGGATCTAATTAAATTGTGGGTTTTGGGAAGTAGATTGAGGTAGTACCTATTACCTCTTTTATTATCAAACCCTTGGGAGTTACTTCTACGTTTGCTTATTATGCCATGTTATGCTAGTAGACGTGGATTGGGTGAGTGTATCCATGACAGATGTGAGATTGTTATTTAATGGTTTATTTAAGGTGGCAACTCAAACACACATCTGGGTGGATTGCTAGGGGCACCCTGGGGATATACCAATGGACTTGCCAGGACACCTGGGGATATACCAGCGTTGTCCTAGGAGATCCCGAGGATATACCGTGTGATCATCCTACGGTCCGCCACCCAGGCTCAAAGGGATCATGAGATTATTCAAACTAGAAACTTCCGTGTGCAGCCACAAGCCATTATGGGCTCTGGCATAGTTGACTAAGTTGTGCGAACTCTTACGGGTAGACTAGCAGATGTAGGGGAAAGTAGGTGTACCGGTCTACCCACAAGTAAGGTGCTAGTGCTTCTGAAAGACTATGTCTCGGTCATCCGTTTCTCAAACATCATGTAGTGCGAGAAATCCAACGGAGGCGATCGAGTCTTGTGGGGAAAAGTGCGCAAACCTCTGCAGAGTGTATAAACTAATCATGATTAGCCATGTCCCCGGTTATGGACATCTTGAGTATCTAGTTCTTGGATTATCCTGTTGATCTCATCACGTTACTTAATATAATATTGTTGGGTTGTTAATGAGTACTTTTAATTGGGATTGAGGATGCTGTCAACCATTCTCAATGTTCAACAACCACCATGATAGTTAAATAATTTATTCCTTTGCAGTAGGGAAAAATTGGCTTTTCGCAAAAATGGTAACCATAGAGCTTTCCACCAGCCATATATGCATGTAGTATAGCTTACTCTTTCATTACTCTCTATGTGTTACATTGCCAGCATATTCCATATGCTGACCCGTTTTCGGGCTGCAACTTTTCATGTTGCAGACTTCTCAGACGACGAGTAAGTGATACGTTAGGGTTACGATTTCTACACTCAACTTTGCCGTTGGTGTTGATGGGAATCCACAACCTTGTTGCTTCCGCTAAATTTTGGATTGAGGTAATAGTATTTACGTTATTTATACATGTGATTTACCTCTGTTATAAATCCTCGAGTCTTGTGTGTGTCAAAGATACCGATCCAGGATGACACTTGCCACGAGACTTGATCCATTCGGGTCGGGTCGCTACATCCCTCTAGTCATCTAAGTGATTACATGATCCGAGTCAACTAGGCCGTATCCGATCATCACGTGAGACGGACTAGTCATCATCGGTGAACATCTTCATGTTGATCGTATCTACTATACGACCCATGCTCGACCTTTCGGTCTCTTGTGTTCCGAGGCCATGTCTGTACATGCTAGGCTCGTCAAGTCAGCCTAAGTGTTTCGTGTGTGTAAATATGGCTTACACCCGTTGTATGTGAGCGTTAGAGTCTATCACACCCGATCATCACGTGGTGCTTCGAAACAACGAACTTCCGCAATGGTGCACAGTTAGGGGGAACACTTTCTTGAAATTTTAATGAGGGATCATCTTATTTACTACCGTCGTTCTAAGCAAATAAGATGCATAAACATGATAAACATCACATGCAATCAAATAGTGACATGATATGGCCAATATCATTTTGCTCCTTTTGATCTCCATCTTCGGGGCTCCATGATCATCATCGTCACCGGCATGACACCATGATCTCCATCATCGTGTCTCCATGAAGTTGTCTCACCAACTATTACTTCTACTACTATGGCTAACGGTTTAGCAATGAAGTAAAGTAATTACATGGCGTTATTCAGTGACATGCAGGTCATACAATAAATAAAGACAACTCCTATGCAAGTCGTGATTCCTATTACAAGAACATGATCAATCTCATACATCATATATCATTCATCACATTCTTTTTGGCCATATCACATCACATAGCATACCCTGCAAAAACAAGTTATACGTCCTCTAATTGTTGTTTGCATGTTTTACGTGGCAGCTATGGGTTTCTAGCAAGAACATTTCTTACCTACGCAAAACCACAACGTGATATGTCAATTGCTATTTACCCTTCATAAGGACCCTTTTCATCGAATCCGATCCGACTAAAGTGGGAGAGACTGGCACCCGCTAGCCACCTTATGAAACAAGTGCATGTCAGTCGGTGGAACCTGTCTCACGTAAGTGTACGTGTAAGGTCGGTCCAGGCCGCTTCATCCCACAATACCGTCGAAACAAGATTGGACTAGTAACGGTAAGCATATTGAACAAAATCAACGCCCACAACAACTTGCGTTCTACTCGTGCATAGAATCTACGTAATAGACCTAGCTTATGATGCCACTGTTGGGGAACGTAGCAGAAATTCAAAATTTGCTACGCATCACCAAGATCAATCTATGGAGATTCTAGCAACAAGAGAGGGAGAGGATGAGCATCTTCATACCCTTGAAGATCGCTAAGCGGAAGCGTTAAAAACGCGGATGAAGGAGTCGTACTCATAGCGATTCAGATCGCGGTTGATTCCGATCTAAGCACCAACAACGGTGCCTCCGTCGCATTCAACACACGTACAGGCCGGGGACGTCTCCTCCTTCTTGATCCAGCAAGGGGAGAGGAGAAGTTGAGGGAGAACTCCGACATCACGACGGCATGGTGGTGATGGAGCTCGTGGTTCTCCGGTAGGGCTTCGCCAAGCACTACGAAGGAGGAGGAGGTGTTGGAGGAGGGAGGGCAGCGCCGGGGAGGGTGCGGCTGCCTCTCTCTCTCACTATATATAGGGGAAGGGAGGAGGGAGGCGCCCTAGGGTTCCCTAGGGAGGGCGGCGGCCATAGGGGAAACCCTAGATGGGTTTTGGCGCCCCACCCCTAGGAAACTTGCCCCCAAGCCGGGAGGGTGGCTGCCCTAGAGGTGGCGCCCCACCTCTCCAGTTACGTGAGATGGGGTGGGAGGGCGCTCAGCCCCTTAGTGGGCTGATGTGCCCTCTCCCTTGGCCCATAAGGCCCCCAAAGCTTGGGGCCTCCAAACCCCTTTCGGACACGCTGGTCATCACCGTACCCCGGAACAATTCTGGACTCCAATACCCTTCGTCCAATATACCGATCTTCATCTCCGGACCATTCCGGAGCTCCTCGTCATGTCCGGGATCTCATCCGGGACTCCGAACAACCTTCCGTAACCACATACTATTTCCCATAACAACTCTAGCGTCACCGAACCTTAAGTGTGTAGACCCTACGGGTTCGGGAACCATCTGAACATGAACGAGGCGTTCTTCGGTCAATAACCAACAGCGGGATCTGGATACCCATGTTGGCTCCCACATGTTCCACGATGATCTCATCGGATGAACCATGATGTCAAGGATTCAAGCAATCCCGTATGCAATTCCCTTTGTCTAGCGGTATTGTACTTGCCCGAGATTCGATCGTCGGTATGCCGATACCTTGTTCAATCTCGTTGCCGGCAAGTCTCTTTACTCGTTCCGTAACACATCATCCCGTGATCAACCCCTTGGTCACATTGTGCACATTATGATGATGTCCTACCGAGTGGGCCCAGAGATACCTCTCCGTCACACGGAGTGACAAATCCAGTCCCGATTCGTACAACCCAATGAGACACTTTCGGAGATACCAAGAGTGCACCTTTATAGCCACCCGATTACGTTGTGACATTTGGTACACCCAAAGAATTCCTACGGTATCCGGAGTTGCACAATCTCATGGTCTAAGGAAATGATACTTAACATTAGAAAAGCTTTAGCATACGAACTACGATCTTTGTGCTAGGCTTAGGATTGGGTCTTGTCCATCACATCATTCTCCTAATGATGTGATCCGTTATCAACGACATCCAATGTCCATGGTCGGAAACCGTAACCATCTATTGATCAACGAGCTAGTCAACTAGAGGCTTACTAGGGACATGGTGTTGTCTATGTACCCACACATGTATCTGAGTTTCCTATCAATACAATTATAGCATGGATAATAAACGATTATCATGAACAAGGAAATATAATAATAATAACCAATTTATTATTGCCTCTAGGGCATATTTCCAACAGTCTCCCACATGCACTAGAGTAAATAAGCTAGTTCACATCACCATGTGATCAACACTCATAGGTCACATCGCCATGTGACCAACATCCAAAGAGTTTACTAGAATCAATAATCTAGTTCACATCACTATGTGATTAACACTCAATGAGTTCTGGGGTTTGATCAAGTTTTGCTTGTGAGAGAGGTTTTAGTCAACGGGTCTGCAGCATTCAGATCTGTATGTACTTCGCAAATCTCTAGGTCATATTGTAAATGCTGCTTCCACGCTCCACTTGGAGCTATTCCAAATGGTTGTTCCACTATACGTATCCGGTTTCTCTACTCAGAGCTATCCGGATAGGTGTTAAGCTTGCATTGACACAACTCTTTACGTCGAACTCTTTATCACCTCCATAACCGAGAAACATATCCTTATTCCTAGGATAATTTTGACCGCTATCTGGTGATCCACTCCTTGATCACCTTTGTACCCTCTTGCCAGACATGTGGCAAGGCACACATCAAAGTGGTACAAAGATAGCATCTTGTAGAGCCTACATCTAAAGCATAGGGGACGACCTTCGTCCTTTCTCTCTCTTCTGTCGTGGTCGAGCTTTAAGTCTTAACTTCATACCTTACAACTCAGGCAAGAACTCCTTCTTTGACTAATCCATCTTGAACACCTTCAAGATCATGTCAAGGTATGTGCTCATTTGAAAGTACCATTAAGCATTTTGATCTATCCTTATAGATCTTGATGCTCAATGTTCAAGCAGCTTAATCCAGGTTTTCCCTTGAAAAACTCCTTTCAAACAAGCCTTAATGCTATCATTTCGGATCAACAATATGTCATTGACATATACTTATCAGAAATGTTGTAGTGCTCCTACTCTATTGTAAATACAAGTTTCTAACAAACTTTGTATAAACCCAAAAACTTTGATTATCTCATCAATGCGTATATTCCAACTCCGAGATGCCTACTCCAGTCCTTAGAAGGATTGCTGGAGCTTTGCATACGTGTTTGCATCTTTTAGGATTGACAAAAACCTTCTGGTTGTATCACATGCAACCTTTCCTCAAGAAAATTTTCGAGGAAACAATGTTTTGACATCCTATCTACAAGATTTCATAAATAATGCAGTAACTGCTAATAAGATTCCAACAGACTCTTAGCATCACTACAAGTGAGAAAGTCTCATCGTAGTCAACTCCTTGAACTTGTTGGAAACATCTTAGCGACAAGCTGAGCTTTCTTAATGGTGGCACATACCATCATTGTCTGTCTTTCCTCTTAGAATCCATCTGTACCCAACAGCCTTACGACCATTAAGTAGTTCTTCCAAAGTCTACACTTTGTTTTCATACATGGATCCTCTCTTGGATTTTATGGCCTCAAGCCATTTGCCGGAATCCGGGCCCACCATCGCTTCTCCATAGCTCGTAGGTTCATTGTTGTCTAGCAACATGACCTTCAAGACATGATTACTGTACCACTCTGAAATAGTACGCATCCTTGTCACCCTACGAGGTTCGGTAGTGATTTGATACGAAGTTTCATGATCACCATCATCAACTTCCACTTCGATTGATGTAGGTGCCAAAGGAACAACTTCCTGTGCCCTGCTACATACTGGTTGAAGTGATGGTTCAATAACCTCATCAAGTCTCCACCATCCTCCCACTCAATTCTTTCGAGAGAAACTTTTTCTCGAGGAAGGACCCGTTTCTAGAAACAATCACTTTTGCTTCCGGGTCTGAAATAGGAGGTATACCCAACTGTTTTTGGGTGTCCTATGAAGATGCATTTATCCGCTTTGGGTTCGGGCTTATCAACCTGAAACTTTTTCACATAAGCGTGGCAGCCCCAAGCTTTCAAGAAACGACAGCTTAGGTTTCTCCAAACCATAGTTCATACGGTGTCATCTCAACGGAATTATGTGGTGCCCTATTAAAGTGAATGTGGTTGTCTCTAATGCCTAACCCATAAACGATAGTGGTAATTCGATAAGAGACGTCATGGCATGCACCATATCCAATAGGGTGCAACTATGACGTTCGGAGACACCATCACTCTATGGTGTTCCAGGCGGTGTTAGTTGTGAAACAATTTCCACAATGTCTTAATTGTGTACCAAACTCAGAATCGAGATACTCATCTCTATGATCATATCATAGACATTTTTATCCTCTTGTCACGATGACCTTCAACTTCACTCTGAAATTACTTGAAGCATTCAATAATTCAGACTTGTGTTTCATCAAGTAAATATACACAGTATCTACTTAAATCATCCGTGAATTAAGAACATAACGATATCCACTGCGTGCCTTAGCACTCATTGGACTGCACACATCAAAATGTATTACTTCCAACAAGTTGCTTTCTTGTTCCATCTTCTTTGAAAACGAGGCTTTTAGGTCATCTTGCCCATGTGGTATGATTTGCATATCTCAAGTGATTCAAAATCAAGTGAGTCCAAACGATCCATCTGCATGGAGTTTCTTCATGCGTATACACCAATAGACATGGTTCGCATTTCTCAAACTTTTCAAAAATGAGTGAGTCCAAAGATCCATCAACATGGAGCTTCTTCATGCGTTTCATACCAATATGACTTACATGGCAGTGCCACAAGTAAGTGGTACTATCATTACTATCTTATATCTTTTGGCATGAAAATGTGTATCACTACGATCGAGATTCAATGAACCATTCTTTTAGGTGCAAGACCATTGAAGGTGTTATTCAAATAAATAGAGTAACCATTATTCTCCTTACATGAATAACCGTATTGCGATAGACATAATCCAATCATGTCTATGCTCAACGCAAACACCAAATAACAGTTTATTTAGGTTTAACACGAATCTCGATGGTAGACGGAGCGTGCGATGTTTGATCATATCAACCTTGGAAATACTTCCAACACATATCGTCACCTCGCCTTTAGCTAGTCTCCGTTTATTCCGTAGCCTTTTATTTTGAGTTACTAACACTTAGCAACCGAACCAGTATCTATTACCACGGTGCTACTAGGAGTGCTAGTAAAGTACACATTTAATTCAATGTATATCCAATATACTTCTGTTAACCTTGCCTGCCTTCTTATCTACCAAGTATCTAGGGTGGTTCTGCTTTAGTGTCCGTTCCTCTCATTACAGAAGCACATAGTCTCGGGTTTGGGTTCAACCTTGGGTTTTTCATTAGATCTGCAACTGTTTTGCCATTTCATGAAGTATCCCTTCTTGCCCTTGCCCTTTTTGAAACTAGCGGTTTTACTAACCATCAACAATTGATGCTCCTACTTGATTTCTACTTTCGCGGTGTCAAACATCGCGAATATTTCAAGGATCATCATATCTATCCCTGATATGTTATAGTTCATCACGAAGCTCTAGCAGCTTGGTGGTAATGACTTTGGAGAAACATCACGATCTCATCTGGAAGATTAACCCCACTCGATTCAAGTGATTGTTGTACTCAGACAATCTGAGCACAAGCTCAACGATTGAGCTTTTCTCCCTTAGTTTGCAGGCTAAGAAACTCGTCGGAGGTCTTATACCTCTTGACGTGGGCACGAGCCTGAAATCCCAATTTCAGCCCTCGAAACATCTCATATGTTCCGCGACATTTCAAAAAGGTCTTCGGTGCCTCAATTCTAAACCATTTAACATTACCGAACTATCATGTAGTCATCAAAACGTGTATGTCAGATGTTCGCAACATCCATAGAACACGTTCGAGGTCCAGCACACCGAGCGGTGCATTAAGGACATAAGCCTTCTACTGTCCGCATAATTGCTACTGTCAACTTTCAACTATATTTTCTCTAGGAACATATCTAAAACAATAGAACTAAAGCGCGAGCTATGATATAATTTGCAAAGGGATTGTGACTATGTTCAGGATAATTAAGTTCTTCTAATGAACTCCCACTCAGATAGACATCTCTCTAGTCATCTAAGTGATTACATGATCCGAGTCAACTAGGCCGTGTCCGATCATCACGTGAGACGGACTAGTCATCGTCGGTGAACATCTTCATGTTGATCGTATCTACTATACAACTCATGCGCTACCTTTCGGTCTCTTGTGTTCCGAGGCCATGTATGTACATGCTAGGCTCGTCAAGTCAACCTAAGTGTTTCGTGTGTGTAAATCTGGCTTACACCCGTTGTATGTGAACGTTAGAATCTATTACACCCGATCATCACGTGGTGCTTCGAAACAACGAACTTCCGCAATGGTGCACAGTTAGGGGGAACACTTTCTTGAAATTTTAATGAGGGGTCATCTTATTTACTACCGTCGTTCTAAGCAAATAAGATGCATAAACATGATAAACATCACATGCAATCAAATAGTGACATGATATGGCCAATATCATTTTGCTCCTTTTGATCTCCATCTTCGGGGCTCCATGATCATCATCATCACCGGCATGACACCATGATCTCCATCATCATCGTGTCTCCATGAAGTTGTCTCGCCAACTATTACTTCTACTACTATGGCTAACGGTTTAGCAATGAAGTAAAGTAATTACATGGCGTTATTCAGTGACATGCAGGTCATACAATAAATAAAGACAACTCCTATGGCTCCTGCCGGTTGTCATACTCATCGACATGCAAGTCATGATTCCTATTACAAGAACATGATCAATCTCATACATCACATATCATTCATCACATTCTTTTTGGCCATATCACATCACATAGCATACCCTGCAAAAACAAGTTAGGCGTCCTCTAATTGTTGTTTGCATGTTTTGATAATGCTATGGGTTTCTAGCAAAACGTTTCTTACCTACGCAAAACCACAACGTGATATGTCTATTGCTATTTACCCTTCATAAGGACCCTTTTCATCGAATCCGATCCGACTAAAGTGGGAGAGGCGGCACCGCTAGCCACCTTATGCAACAAGTGCATGTTAGTCGGTGGAACCTGTCTCACGAAGTGTACGTGTAAGGTCGGTCCGGGCCGCTTCATCCCACAATACCGTCGAAACAAGATTGGACTAGTAACGGTAAGCATATTGAACAAAATAAACACCCACAACAACTTGTGTTCTACTTGTGCATAGAATCTACGTAATAGACCTAGCTCATGATGCCCCTTTGTTGGGGAGCGAGCAGAAATTCAAAATTTTCACGCATCACCAAGATCAATCTATGGAGATTCTAGCAACAAGAGAGGAGAGGATGAGCATCTTCATACCCTTGAAGATCGCTAAGCGGAAGCATTACAAGAACGCGGATGAAGGAGTCGTACTACATGGCGATTCAGATCGCGGTTGATTCCGATCTAAGCACCGAACAACGGTGCCTCCGCGTTCAACACACGTACAGCCCGGGAACGTCTCCTCCTTCTTGATCCAGAAAGGGGAGAGGAGAAGTTGAGGGAGAACTCCGACAGCACGACGGCATGGTGGTGATGGAGCTCGTGGTTCTCCGGCAGGGCTTCGCCAAGCACTACGGAGGAGGAGGAGGAGGTGTTGGAGGAGGGAGAGGGCTGCGCCAGGGGAAGGGTGCGGCTACCCTCTCTCTCTCACTATATATAGGTGGAATGGAGGAGGGGGAGGCGCCCTAGGGTTCCCTAGGGGAGGGTCGGCGGCCATAGGGGAAACCCTAGATGGGTTTTGGCGCCCCCAACCCCTAGGAAACTTGCCCCCCAAGCCGGGAGGGGTGGCTGCCCTAGGGGTGGCGCCCCCACCTCTCCAGGTTACGTGAGATGGGGTGGGAGGGGCGCTCAGCCCCTTAGTGGGCTGATGTGCCCTCTCCCCTTGGCCCATAAGGCCCCCCAAAGCTTGCCGGGGCCTCCGAAACCCCTTTCGGACACGCTGGTCATCACCTGGTACCCCCGGAACAATTTTGGACTCCAATACCCTTCGTCCAATATACCGATCTTCACCTCCGGACCATTCCGGAGCTCCTCGTCATGTCCGGATCTCATCCGGGACTCCGAACAACCTTCGGTAACCACATACTATTTCCCATAACAACTCTAGCGTCACCGAACCTTAAGTGTGTAGACCCTACGGGTTCGGGAACCATGCAGACATGACCGAGACGTTCTTCGTTCAATAACCAACAGCGGGATCTGGATACCCATGTTGGCTCCCACATGTTCCACGATGATCTCATCGGATGAACCACGATGTCAAGGATTCAAGCAATCCCGTATGCAATTCCCTTTGTCTAGCGGTATTGTACTTGCCCGAGATTCGATCGTCGGTATGCCGATACCTTGTTCAATCTCGTTACCGGCAAGTCTCTTTACTCGTTCCGTAACACATCATCCCGTGATCAACCCCTTGGTCACATTGTGCACATTATGATGATGTCCTACCGAGTGGGCCCAGAGATACCTCTCCGTCACACCGAGTGACAAATCCCAGTCTCGATTCGTGCCAACCCAACAGGCACTTTGGGAGATACCCGTAGTGCACCTTTATAGCCACCCAGTTACGTTGTGACATTTGGTACATCCAAAGCATACCTACGGTATCCGGGAGTTGCACAATCTCATGGTCTAAGGAAATGATACTTAACATTAGAAAAGCTTTAGCATACGAACTACACGATCTTTGTGCTAGGCTTAGGATTGGGTCTTGTCCATCACATCATTCTCCTAATGATGTGATCCCGTTATCAACGACATCCAATGTCCATGGTCAGGAAACCGTAACCATCTATTGATCAACGAGCTAGTCAACTAGAGGCTTACTAGGGACATGGTGTTATCTATGTACCCACACATGTATCTGAGTTTCCTATCAATACAATTATAGCATGGATAATAAACGATTATCATGAACAAGGAAATATAATAATAATAACCAATTTATTATTGCCTCTAGGGCATATTTCCAACAATTTCTTCGTAGGCTCGCTGATCTGTGAGGTGTTGGATAAGATTCATCATGTAATCGAGTTAGTTTTGTTAGGGCTTGATCCCTAGTATCCATTATGTTCTGAGATTGATGTTGCTATGACTTTGCCATGCTTAATGCTTGTCACTTTGGGCCCGAATGCCATGATTTCAGATCTGAACCGTTTATGTTATCACAATTATATCTATGTTCTAGATCCGATCTTGCAAGTTATAGTCACCTATTACATGTTATGATCCGTAAACCCCGGAGTGACAATAGTCGGGATGCTTTCCGGTGATGACCGTAATTTGAGGAGTTCATGTATTCACCATGTGCTAATTTTATGTTTCATTCTCTATTAAAAGGAGGCCTTAATATCCCTTAGTTTCCATATGGACCCCGCTGCCACGGGAGGGTAGGACAAAAGATGTCATGCAAGTTCTTTCCATAAGCACGTATGACAATTTAAGGAATACATGCCTACATTATATTTATGAACTGGAGCTAGTTTTGTATCGCCCTAGGTTATGACTGTTATATGATGAATATCATCCAACGAAATTACCGATATAATGCCTACGAATTTTCCACATATTGTTTCTGCTAAGTTACTATTGCTACTGTTATTGTTACGCTTGCTACAAAATCATTACTATCATTGCTACCATTACCGTTACTGCTACCACCACTACTAGAATCTGGCAATTTGCCGTCTGGCACCTCTTTGCCGTCCGCCAGCTGACGGCAAAGAGCCTCTTTGCCAAAGCGGACGGCAAAGAAAGTGTAGATGGCAAAAAGTCTATTTGCCGTCCGCTGTTTCTTTATCGTCAGCCAGCTGACGACAAAGAGCTAGAAGGCAGACGGCAAAGGGCCAGGTGGGCCCCATAGGGCATGGCGTGGCTAGGTCAGGTTCTTTGCCGTCCGCCAGCGGACGACAAAGAGGAAACGTGGGCCAGCCCTAAACAACCACCCTCTTTGCCGTCTGCTAGCAGACGGCAAAGAAGGCCCACTTAACTGGCCGAGCCGTCTCCCCTCTCTCTCTCTTTCTCTATCTCCCTCCCGCGTGCCCGCCTCTCTGCAGCCGCCGCCGGCCAGCCCCGCCCCCCGGACCCAGCCCTCGCCACCGTCCAGCCTCCCCGCGCCCGTTGCCCTTGCGCCCCATCACGGAGAGGCTCTGGCCGGGCAGCCTGGTGCCGGACCCTCCTCACGACCTGCGCTGCCCGCCCGCTGCCGCCCTCCTCCCATGCCCCTGCCCGCCCGCCCTTGGCTGACCTCGCCCTCCACCGCGATCCACTGCAGGTTTGTTCTTCCCCCTTTTTTAAGTTTAGTTTTTTAGTTTCTTTTAGTTTAGTTTCTGATTTAGTTTTAGTTTTAGTTTAGTTTTATTTTCAGTTTAGTTTTAGTTTTAGTTTTAGTTTATTTTAGTTTAGTTTATTTTAGATTAATTTTAGTTTTAGTTTAGAAGAAGAGGAGGAGTCGAAGGAGGAGGAGGAGGGAGGAAGAGGAGGAGGGAGAAGAAGAAAGAAGAAGAAGAAGAAGAATAAGAAAAAGAAAAAAGAAGAGAAGAAGGAAAGGAAAAAAAGAGGGCGCCCGGGGACGAGCGGGTTAGGGGTTCCTTGGTGTGGATGGAACCCTAAATAATAAGTATCCTCGGTGCGAGATACATGTGGCCGTCGGTGTCGAACACTACATCCATGTCCCACAAGTGACGCCGATGTCTGGCGTCCCAAAGCAACTGTTCTTGGCGTCGATGGCGGCCGAACACCATCGCGAATTTGCCTGGCAGCCTCCGTGATGACGATTAAAAGGCAAGTGTTGAAACTTGAAACACCCAAACTGACTCAAGTCGGTTTGGTTGTTTGAAATTTCAAAAATTGGCTTTAATCCTCATCGCAGAGGCTGCCAGACAAATTCGCGATGGTGTTCGACCATCATCGGCCACCAGAACTATTGTTGCGGGACGCCGGGTGCCGGCTTCACTTGTGGAATGTGGATCTAGTGTTCAACGCCGAGTGCCACATGTATCTCGCACCGATGATACTTGCTATTTAGGGTTCCATCGACGCCAAGGACCCCCTAACCCGCTCGTCCTGTTGTCAATATTTAGTTAGGTCGACGGAAGAAACAAAATTGCTATGTTACTCATCTTTGGACTTAAATGTGCAGTTATTTCGTCGCTGCGAGGGTCTAGTGTTCGACGAGCTCCGCCCCTGCATTCGTTGGTGAGCATGAATGACATCTCCCGATGAAACTTGCTAGCTATAGGTGTCAATCATTAGTATGCGTAACCACTATGCGTCTCCCGTTTGAAAGGGTTACATCTATAAATATGCACGCTTTTGCATATTTATAATCGTGATTCTTTCAAATTGTCCAACGTTATCCATGGACAGCCCGAGTATGTGTAGATTGGGTTCGTTTTCCCATATGCTCTGCTCCGGATCCGATGCAGAATTTTGTCAGTGCCTCCCTGTTGTTCTCCGGGTACACATCCTCTCTGCTTATTGCCGAGACGTGTATCAGGAGAACAACGGGGAGGTCCTGCCGAAATTTTGCGTCAGATCTGAAGCAGATCATGGGAAAACAAACCCAATCTACACATACTCGGGTGGGATTAGGACCTATCTGTACCTATTAGCGTGTAGGTTGCATGGATGTAATAAAACTGACAAACTCCATTAATTGATGGATATGTTTGCTTAATTATGTATATATTTCTTGTGTGTCCAGTAGGAAGTCAATATGAGTGATCATGTATGGATGTACATCGGTTACACTAGTCATAAAGTTTGGACCGAGGAATGGTTAACAAAAACCAAGGGGTTTGTTAGAGCCGCATTTGCAAATGGCCAGGAATTAAGCTGGTGCCCCTGTGCCCGTTGCGACAACTATAAAAAGAGGGACGAGCTTGAAATGAGTAAAGACCTGCAGATGTTTGGTTTTACGCCTGGTTACACGGTCTGGACATTACATGGTGAGTCTGCCCAACGTGCCAGAGCCAAGGTGGTTCATCGTTGCACCGACGAGCATGGTACCGGGACCGCAGACATGGTGCAAGACTTTGACGATGCTCGCACTACAAAAAAATACACTTCCGTGATGATACGTGTTTGTCACAGTAGGTCGCGTTTTTTGTCATGCATGTACATCCATGACAAATTTATGACAGAATCAAGATAGTCATACCTTTTATTTCATAGAAGTGTTCCATGACATTACCAAAATTATCATCACGGAAGTGTCCACTTCCATGACGATAAATCGCGCGTCACATAAGTGCTTTCGTCAATGGTGACCGACACGTGGCATCCACCATAACGGAACACCGTTAAGCTATTGGGTCGGGTTTTGGATCCGATAACCCGTTAACAGCCCCGACCAATGGGGATTTTCCACGTGTAAAATCATTATTGGCTGGAGGAAACACGTGTCGGCTCACCGTTGGGACAGATGTCATCCGCTCATTGGACCGAAGGCGCCTATGATACGGCGACATGTGGCACGGCCCAACAGAGGCCCATTCCGGTGAAAAGGCCGGCCCATTTGACTTGGTCAAAATGTGGCGGGCCGACCCATGGAAAGCCTGTTAACGGCCTGTTCGCATATAGCCCATTTACAACCCGCTAACCCAAGGCCCATTACGCCCTATCCGAATTAGGCCCAGTAGCGTCATCTAGGCCACCCAATATGATTCCAGCCCGTTTTCACTTCTGGCCCATGTATGGCCCATGACGTCTTTCGGCCCATATGAGGCCCTATGTAACTCTTGGCCTATTAACGGCCCGTGGTGAAACGGCCCGTAATGAACAAAGGTATCACTTTACACCCATTAACGGCCCGTGGTGGCGGCCCGTAATGAACAAGTGTATCACTTTCTACCCATTAACGGCCGTTATTCCGCTGGGCCATTTTCAGCCCATGTTATCTTTCGCCTTCTCGAGCCCATTTATTCTTGGGCTCATTTCAAAGATTCGTTTACTTACGACCCAGCATCGTCATTTTCTCGTGGGCCAAATTCAGCTCAGGTTAGTTCTGATCGGCCCGTTTGTGGTCCGTTAATATGTTGGGCCGTTTTCATAGTGTCATGAAATACGACCTATTGATGGCCCGTTATGGTCGGCCCATGAACGGACGATTCCAACTCTAGCCCGTTTACGGCCATAATGCAGCCTGTTATTGGCCCATGTTATCATACTGCCCGTATAAGGCCCATTGATGATACGTGTAAGTGCATCTAGTGCCCCTTAGTGATTTTGGTCTATTGAAGACTTATAGGTTAAGGGACTAATGCGTTTGTGAGTGTACACAGGTCTATAAGTCTATGAGGAGTTTGATATTTTTCAGAGAAAGTCGACCCCTAAAAATGAAGTTCTTCGACTGAAGACTTTGGTATTTTGAAGACTTTCTGAAGACTTTGAAAGTGAAGAAATTGGTGTGACCTTGAAGACTTGGTATTCATTTGAGGAACATGAAGTGTGAAGACTTTTGTTTTCGTAGTTTCGTTTTCTCTTTCTTGAGTCATAGGAAACACCGTGATTGTTAAAGGGGTCGAGGAAATACTAAGAAAAAATTTCCATGTGATGCTCAACTCAAAATCCTACACCTACCAATCCCTTGAGTGAAGCCTTTGGAAATCTCATACAGTTCAGTCAATTTCTTGATGATGAGACGAAGTTCTTACGTCGCCGAGAATTTGTTCTGACCGAGGAGTTAGGAATTCACCAAAGTCGGATTGCCTACACGATGAGGAACATGATAGCCCCGAGGAATTTGAGAGTCAAATTTCCGACCGTTGTTGTGTCTTGCGCGCCACCTGCCCCAAAATATCTTATCCACCTAACAGTCATATCATTGAAGGGCATTTATGTCTTATCATGTCGGGCTGCTCCCTAGGCTATAAATAGCCGCCGCCTACAACCACTAGCTGGTTGGCTGCTCCGAGAGAACTTGACACTTGTCATTTGAGAGCAACCCTTCCTCGAGGACTTTGAGCGAAAATCATCGAGTGAGGAAAAACCCAAAAACCAAACCCCTACAAACCCAAAGTGATTGAGCATCACTGAAGAGATTGATCCTGCATGGATCCGACGCTTGTTACCTTTCAAGACTGTGCTTCTTCCAGACGGTTAGGCGTCATGGTTTAGAGCATCCAAGTGGAATTGTGGATCGCCGAGTGACCAAGTCTGTGAAGGTTTGGAAGTCGCCTGAAGACTTACCACGACTGATTGGACGAGGTCTGTGTGACCTTAGTTCAAGGAGAATACGGTGAGGACTTGGTGTCCTGATCTGCATGCTCAGCGACTGGGTGTCCGGGACTGTGTGTCCTCGAGTTTAAATACTCAGCCGCTCCAACCAGACGCATAACCGAGACAGCAGTTGGAACTGGTCTACCAAATCATTGTCTTCACCAACCTTACTGGTTCTATTTCCTCAACTCTTTCATTTCCTCATAACTGTGTTGAGTGTTTGTTCATATCTGTGTTTGAAGACTTTGACTGAAGACTTTCTCTATTTCCTCAGTTCAATTTCTTCAGTCTGTTTGTCTTCATCTTGTGTTATCCCGTGTTTACGCTTTCTGTACTCTGTGATTGTCTTCGTTTCATCATGATGACCATGCATGTATTCTGTTATGCTTACTTCTGAGTACTTATTCCGCTGCAAGTAGTTCTTCGCTAAGGAATTTCCTCACCCGCAAATTCCTCAGTGAAGAATTCATAAAAATTGCCTATTCACCCCCCCTCTAGTCGATATAACGCACTTTCAATTGGTATCAGAGCAAGGTACTCCCTTGTTCTGTGTGATTTTGGTTTAACCACCTGGAGTTTTAGTTATGTCGACCGCAGGTATGGTCAAGGTCTCGGCTAGGTGTCCTACCTTTGATGGAACGGACTACCCCTACTGGAAGAACAAGATGCCAATGCATCTTGAGGCAATTGACAATGATCTCTGGTATGTTGTGGAAAATAGTGTTCCCACTGTTTCACCCTCACTCAACGCTACGATGTGAAGAGATTCAAGCAACTTGATTCTCAAGCGAAGAATATCATATGTGGCCATCTGAGCAAAGGACAATATGGAAGAGTGAGTGCTTTGGAAACTGCTAAGCTTATCTGGGATAGGCTGTCCAAAGTAAATGAAGGAGTCTCAACTCAGCGTGACTCTCGAGTTGATGTTCTTCGCAATCTCTTCAACCGCTTCAAAAGACTCGACAATGAAAATGTTCAACAAACCTTCGATCGCCTCACTGACATCTCAAATGAGCTTCAAGCGCTTGGTGCCACTGACATCACCGAGCATGAGGTGGTGAAGAAATTGTTGAGATCGCTTGATTCCTCATTTGATACTCTGGCACTAATGATACAAGAACGTGCTGACTACAAGTCACTTGATCCCGCTGATATCCTCGAGAGGCTAAACACTCGTGAGTTCCAGCTTGCTGAAAAGAGAGATCTATATGGTTTGAGCTATGGCAAATCACGTGCCCTGAAGGCCAAGGCTGTATCTGAATCTGATTGTGAAGACTCTGGTAGTAGCCTTGGTGACCCTGAAGAATTGAGCCAGGAGCTAGCACTGCTCGTGAAGAAGTTCCAAAAGTTCCCAAGACGTGGTCGCTTTGGAAAATCCTCAAGGAGCAGTGATTCCTCATCCAGTGACTATAAGAGAAGGCTATGCCACAAATGCAAGAAACCTGGTCACTACATTCAAGATTGTCCTCAGTGGGAAAAGGAATTAAAGAAGAAGAAATACAAGGATTACAGTTCCGATGACGCTAAGAAGAAGAAGAAATCGTCAAAATCTTCATCATCAAAATCCTCAAAGTCTTCATCTCACAAGAAGAGCAGCTCCAAGAAGGCTCGGGCATTCATTGGCAAGGAAATGGACTCTGAAGCTGAATCTGAGGAACATGAGGAAGAGGAGGCATCAGAGGAGTCCGAGTCCGGTGTGGCGAGTCTGGCTCTCGCTACTGGATTCGTCAGCAAGTCCATCTTCAACTCTGAAGAAACTGACTTCACCAACAAGGCTGATGAAGATAATGATGACTACGCTCCCACCTATTTCTTCATGGCAAAGGGTGCCAAGGTACTCAAATATACCTCCTCTGAATCGAGTGAGAATGAATCTGATGAAGATCTCAAGCCCAGCTACTCTAAACTTGCTAAGATTGTTGTAAAACAACAAAGGGCTTTTGAAAAGGTTCAAAACATGCTAGACAAAAGTGATGATATGTTGGGTGAAGAAATGGATCGCACTAAAGCCCTGACTGAAAATCTTCAGAGACTTCAGTCTAGGTTTGACAGCCTTCAAGGTCATCATAACACTCTCTTATCTGATCATGAGAAGCTTTCTTATGAATTTCTTCAAAGAAAGCAAGATCTTGAGAAGCTAAGAGTGAGTTATGAAGATCTTCAGAAGGAGTGCGATTCATTACTTGCTCAACAAATCAGCGCTTCTCAGGAAGAATTTGTTCCTCCGTGCTTAAAGTGCATTGAACGCGAATCTGCTAATTCTTCACCTGAATGTTCAAATGCTTCAACTGTTACAAATTCTTCACCTGTCCTGCTTTCACTAATTCCTCATCTGAGGACATTGCTAGTATCACTGACGATGCAGGGCTGAAGGAATTGTACATGACAGGCATGTACAAAAGCCTCAAAGGGCATCAGACTTTTTGTGATGTGCTTAAAAAGCAGATCCTCAACAGAAACCCTAGGAAAGAGGGTATTGCCTTTGAGAGGAAACTCAATGTTGATGGAACATATTGGAAGCCTGAGCAGTACCCCAAGACCTCATGGGTTGCTGCAAGGGACCTCCAGTTGATCCATCTAACTTATCTGGCTTTACATGTGAATCTCCTCATTCTTCTGATGAGTCATTTGACTCCAACTATAAACTGTTCAAAAATTAGAATGGTGAAGTATTTGCTAGATATGTTGGCACTAACTGCAGGAACGGTTCTCCTATGAAGAAAATCTGGGTTCCCAAGAAGTGCCTTGAAAGTCTTCAGGTGAATGTCCTCATGACACCACCTGTGAAGAATAGGAACCCCAGATCAAATTCTTCATATGGATCAAAGTCCTCATACGGACCAAATTCCTCACGTGGATCAAATTCCTCAAAAGGATCAAAGTCCTCATATGATTATCATCGTGCTAACAATTCAGTTTCGCAGGGTAGAGCTAAGGGCTATGAATATGTGCATTATTCTTCAAACCAATATGTTCATAAGTCCTCGAAGAATTTCTCTGATTATTCATATGCTTACCCTAACCCCTCTTATGTGAAACGAAATGGATTGGCTTCTATGCCACCATTCTCATATGGAGCTCGTAGAGTGATGAACTCTTTGCCACCCCTTCAGATGTGGGTGGTGAAGAAAAGAACTAATCTTTCTCTAGGGTCAGGTCTCCAGACGAGCTTTAACGTCTGAAGAATTTGCTGGGGGCCTGACAAAATTGCCTGAAAGGACACAGGCTAATCATGAAGAAATGAACTCTCATTTCACACATCCTCATACTGCTATATCTGTTTTACTGCCTGATGAAATTCATCTGATGAATTTGATATCATATTCTTCAATGATGAAGTATATGAGATCGTAAGTTGCACTAATTCATCTGCAGGATGATCAACCCAAAGCAAATGAGTGGGTCCTCGATAGTGGATGTACAAATCACATGACTGGTGACAAGAACCTATTGATGGATGCTCCCTTATCATCGTCACATCTGAAGCATATCATCTTTGCTGACAAAGGCAAAAGTCAGGTATTGGGTCTAGGTAAGGTTGCGATCTCTAAGGACATACACATGGACAAAGTCATGCTTGTTGAGTCCTTAGGATACAACCTCAGGTCAGTCTCAATGCTTTGTGATCTTGATATGGTTGTTGTCTTTGGCATGTAACGTTGTGTTGTGATTATGGAAGCTGACAATTCCAAAGTCTTCGAAGGCTTTAGGAGAGGAGACTTGTATATTGTTGATTTCTCTACAGGACCACAACCATCTGTGTGTCTACTTGCAAAAGCTTCAGAAGGCTGGCTATGGCGTCGACGACTTGGTCACGCAGGCATGAGGAATTTGCACACGCTTGCGAAGAAGAAGCATGTCATTGGCATTGAAAATGTCAAATTCCTCAAGGATCACTTGTGTGGAGTCTGTGAAGCTGGAAAAATGACCAAGGCCAAGCATCCAGCCAAGACTATCATGACCACTACTCGACCATTCGAATTGCTTCACATGGACCTCTTTGGTCCTAATCATTACTCAGCAGTCACTAATGATGCATCTCTATATGGCTTTGTTATTGTTGATGATTACTCTCGCTACACGGGTACACATTGTCACTTACAAACATGAAGTGCAGGAAGTCTTCAAACGATTTTCCTTGAGGGATTCAACCAACTTTGGTGTGAAGATCAGGCACATCAGGAGTGACAATGGAACTGAGTTCAAGAATTCTGGTCTTGATGACTATCTTAATGAACTTGGTATTACTCATGAGTTATCTGCTCCTTATACTCCTCAGCAAAATGGTGTCGTGGAGCGCAAGAACAAAACTCTTGTTGAGATGGCTCGCACTATGCTTGATGAATACAAAACGCCTCGTCGTTTTTGGATTGATGCAATTGATACTGCGTGCCACATCATCAACAGAGTATACCTTCACAAATTCTTCAAGAAGACTGCCTATGAACTCCTTACTGACAAGAAACCAAATGTGAGTTATTTCAAAGTCTTCGGTGCTAAATGTTGGATTAGAGATCCTCATCACAACGCTAAATTTGCACCGAAAGCATATGAAGGTTTTATGCTTGGTTACGGAAAGGACTCGCACACCTACAGAGTCTTCAACATCGCTCTTCACAAGATTGTTGAAACTGTAGATGTGCGGTTCGATGAAACTAATGGCTCGCAAAGAGAGCACCTACCTTCTGTGATAGATGAACCAGCACCTGAGGAATCTATCAAGTTCAAGGCAACTGAGGATGTCATTCCTACTGAAGAATCTGCTGAAGAATTCATTCCTGAACGCGAAGAACATCGAGCTGATGCACCTGAAGATAATGCTGAAGAAAATGCTGATCAAATTCCTCGACGACAACCAGCTCATCCTCGCGTTGCAGAAGAAGTGCAAGTTGACAAGATCATTAATGACATTGAAACACCAGGTCCTCTCACATGCTCAAAAGCTTCACATTTATCTAACTTTTGTGGGCACTATGCTTTTGTCTCTATCACAGAGCCCACTAAGGTAGATGAAGCATTTCTGGAGCCTAAGCGGATTCAGGCTATGCAAGAAGAATTACATCAGTTCGAGCTCAACAATGTCTGGGAACTAGTCAAACATCCAGATCCTCGCAAGCATAATATCATTGGCACAAAGTGGATCTACCGCAACAAGCAAGATGAAAATGGCCTTGTGGTGAGTAATAAGGCACGACTTGTAGCTCAAGGCTACACGAGTTGAAGGAATTGATTTCGATGAAACTTTTGCACTGTTGCTAGACTTGAGGCTATTCAGATATTGCTTGCTTATGCTAACCATCATAATATCATTTTATATCAAATGGATGTGAAAAGTGCATTCCTCAATGGTAAGCTTGAGGAAGAAGTATATGTTGCTCAACCCCCAGGTTTTGAAGATCCAAAGAATCCCGACAAAGTCTTCAGACTCAACAAAGCCCTCTATGGCCTCAAGCAGGCCCCTCGGGCGTGGTATGATACTTTGAAGGAATTCTTCATAAAAGAATGGCTTCACGCCCGGTTCACTCGGCCCTACTCTCTTTACTAAATCATATGATGGTGAACTATTTGTGTGCCAAATATATGTTGATGATATTATCTTTAGCTGTACTGACCAACGTTATAGTGATGAATTCGCCTATATGATGAGTGAAGAATATCAAATGTCTATGATGGGAGAATTGAAATTCTTCTTAGGTCTTCAAATTAAAT
Source organism: Aegilops longissima (assembly GCA_021605205.1). Taxonomy (NCBI): domain Eukaryota; kingdom Viridiplantae; phylum Streptophyta; class Magnoliopsida; order Poales; family Poaceae; genus Aegilops; species Aegilops longissima. The sequence goes on from CM038681.1 coordinate 576,517,600, forward strand.
CAACAACACAATGGCATATTCATATCTCGGAGAAATACCTCAAAGATGTTACGAAGAAATTGGCATGCAAGATTGCAAAGGCGTCAAAATTCCTATGCCCACAAATGGCCATCTATGCACTGATGAAAATGGTATTGACTTCAATCACAAGGTATACCGCTCCATGATTGGTTCTTTATTGTACTTATGTGCATCTAGGCCAGATATAATGCTTAGTGTTTGCATGTGTGCCCGATTTCAAGCTATACCGAAGGAATCACACCATAAGGTTGTGAAGCATATTCTTCGATATCTAGCTCACACACCAACACTAGGATTATGGTACCCCAAGGGCTCAACTTTTGATCTCTTTGGATATTCTGACTCTGACTATGCTGGTGATCGTGTGGACCGCAAGTCAACATCTGGTACTTTTCATTTCCTCGGACGATCTTTGGTCTGTTGGTCCTCGAAGAAACAGAACTGCGTATCACTGTCTACTGCGGAAGCTGAGTACATTGCTGTGCTCAATTGCTGTGGATGAAGAAAACTCTCAAGGACTACGGCATCAACGTGAAGAATGTGCCTCTCTGCTATGACAATGAGAGTGCCATCAAGATTGCTCACAACCCAGTTCAGCACTCGAAGACAAATCACATTCAGATTCGTCATCATTTTCTTCGTGATCATGTGTTGAAGGGCGACATCTCCATCGAGAAAGTGAAGACTGAAGAACAGCTAGTCGATATCTTCACAAAGCCCTTGGATGAGAAGAGATTTAGCAAGTTGCGGTGTGAGCTAAATATCTTAGAATCTTCGAATGTTCTTTAAAAAGGACACACATCCTGACACTTATGCAAAATTGATGACTTAGATGTGCAACACATGAAGAAACGTTTTTCTTCAAATCAATGAAGAATAACACTCTAAGTGTGAAGAAATTAATGAAGAATTTGATTCTCAGAACCCTACGACAATTGTACGCAGTGTCTGAAATCATCATTCTTATACGGTGGGACACGCCACCACCAAAGTTGAAAATCTTCAATTTGAGTTTTTCCTCAGTTTTGAAATTCTTCAGTTTTTCAAATTCTTCAACTTTGCAAAATCTTCACTGTTTCCGTCGTTCTTCTTCATTGGCTATATATATATATATGGGTTTATGTCCTCTACAGCATTCACTTATGACTATTTCTTCAAGTTGCTTTTTTGCTAAGTGAGTGTGATCGGACCCTTCCCCCTCTATGCTATACTCAACCCAATCTATTCACAAATTCTTCATGTGCGTTCTATTTGAAACTCGTTCAAAATCTTCACTGTGTCCTTGTCAGCTGAAGAAATTGCGAACGAAACTTTTAACTTATCTTATCCAAATTTTAAGCTTTGCCTCTCAAACTGTTCCGCTTCCCATGCTAGACTTATCTATTCACCCACGATCTAACACGATCTCCACTTTTCAGTACGTGGGTGACACATGTCAAGCGAATGAGAAGGGTCAGGGGCACGTTCGTCCAAAATCTTCGGGCGAACAGTTTTTCACCGTGGCTATATATACCCCCTCTCCCCTTCCTCACTTCCTTTACTCCGCTCGACCGCTCTCTCTCTCGCTCGAGCTTCTCAAAACCCTAGCGCCGCCGTTACTCCATCGTCGCCGGTGAGGAAGAGCTTCATTGCCTCGACCTTGTCGCCATCGTACTCGCGCCGGCCGCGGAAATCTTCACTCCGCCGCCGCCATAGCTGTCTTCCTCCACCGAGTTAGGGCGTGGAAGATCTGAACAGACGAGCTTCAAATCAACACCTCACTGTTCGTCATGTTCTTCATCCAGGGTAATTAAATGTTACTTTTACTGCCCTCGTTGATCCAAATTTTTCTCTACAAAATCTTCAAAGGTGTTTTATTCTTCAAATCCTCACACACAAAACACCTCACTAGTCATCTGCTCTTGATTCGTTTCGCTAAGCATCATTTTTCTTTAAGATTCCTCAATTGTGTGGATCTTCGATCTATACAACTCTAGAACCTAAGACAAAGAGCGCTTAGTGAAATTCTTCAAGGCTCATCTGGTCAAATTCCTCAACCTTGTTCTTTTTTTGAAAAACCTTCTAAGAACGCATATGACCTCTCCAAATTCCTCGCAACTATACTCTGTTCATAGGTACTCATGTCCGCTGCTGAATCACTAGGTTCTCATCAACTTAACTCATTTGCAGCGTTCCTCGAAGAAAAGTTGCATACTTCTTCAGAGAATTCGATTGTTCAAATTCCTCAGCTGAAGAATATGGCAGAAGGAAAGAAGCCATAGAAAGGAGGAAAGAGGCCTGAGGTCATGACTCTTTTGAGATACCTGAGGACATCTATGCTGACTATTGCACACCTGATGAAGCCAAGTTTGGCAAGGAAAACAAAAATCAGCGCAAGGTGCGCATTCAGAGGATTGAAAGGAGATGGGCAAGGGAATGGAGGGAGTACATGTATGTTACTCCAAAGTACATGAAGAAATTCACACTCAATCCTCCATGCCCAAGAGCTCCATTGGCACCTGGCCAAGAAGCTGACCCCACCAGCATCAAGCGTGGTGAGGACTTTCCAGAAGAATGGGCCAAGCGCCAAGCCAAGTTGGCGAGACAAGACAAAGAAGCAGTGAGGAAATTCAATGAAGACTCTGCTACTGCTGCTGCCACTGAGGCCCCTGTCAAGCCAAGAAAATCAATGGCAAAGAAGGCCGCGCACAAGCCAAGTGCTTCACCAATAGTGCCCTCACGGCCAAAGTCCTCAGCAATGCCCTCACGGCCAGAATCTTCAATGCCCTCACGGCCAGTTCCTCATGCTGCACCTGTTCCACCGAAATCCTCAGCTCCTCCAAAGTCCTCTGCTGCTCCGACAAAGTCCTTAGCACCTGTGCATCTGGCCACGTGCCAAAGGACTGCAGGCATCTCTATTGCCTCTGGTGTCTCAGCAAGTTCCTCAGCTCCACCAAATTCTTCATCAGGCCCCACTCTGCTGAAGAAAAAGGAAACGGCTGGTCGAGGTCCTCGGCCAAGTCCAAAGAAGAAACAGGTTGCCTTCCAAGTGCCATCTGATGATGAAGCTGATGATGATGAACTTGCAGAAATCATCGAGACAGCAAGAAAGGGCCGCTAGAGCCAAAGGCACACTGTGCCCTTGCTTTTGGATCCAAGGCGATCCTCGAGTACATTGATCTACGGCACAAGGATCCGAGACACCCCTATGCGACTTTCATTTGACTCTGGTCAAAGTCACATCTGACCCATTTCATCTCTCAAGAGAAATGGAAATTTGAAAAGGCTAGGCAGATCAAGAAAGCTCAATTCAGAAAAGAGAAGTTCCTGAGGAAAAACTTTGTCAGAATGACAACTGAGGAACTCCTCGAGATCCAGTCTGAAATCAAAGCCCTCAGTGATGACTTTGATGCCTATAATGCTGATTGGCAAGGAGCCAAGGTCAGATTTGTCAATCTGACAAAGAAGTTCACAAATGTTGCAGCCCCAACGCAACAAGAAATTCCTCAGGCTGGAGTCCCTGCTCAGCCTACTGAAGAACATGCCAGCACCGCTCATGATTTTCAGCCTGCTGAAGACAATGCTAGTTCTAGGGCTGACGACTCCATTCCAGCCGCCGAATAAATTGCCAGGGCCTCCACTAGTGGTGCGCCTGAAGAAACTGAAGAAGTCAGGGAAGCTGCATCGATACCTTTGAGAAATTCAACCAGATTCCTCAGCTCCTCCTGCGCCTACACCAACTCCAATCCTTCCATCTGCATCAGATGTGAAGAAGACCAAGGCTGTAGAGCGAGCTGCAGTGTGAAGAAAAGGAAAGCATCAGCCGCATCAAATTCTTCGGCCCCAAAGAAAATGAAGCCAATGACCAGCTCATTTGAAAATCCAATTGATGTTGTTCCGATTTCCTCCATGCCATCAAAGGACCTTGTTCCTTTTGGTGAAGAATATGAGATCCCAAGCGGATCTGATGAAGAAAATCATTCTTCTGCTTCGTCATAGTAGATTGATGAAGAAATTGAAGTGGATGCAATCCCTTCAACACCAATCATTTCCTCGCCTATGCCTCAGTTCACAGCTGAAGAGGTTGGTGTTGAGGAAATTGAAGACGAAGATGTGGATATTGGAAGCACAACGCCAGTGATGAACGATGACTTTTGGGACAGTCAGCATCAAAATTCTACACTCTTCACCCCAATACAACAAATTCCTCAGTCCCCTGCACCAACAGTCCAAATGGGCTTTGAAGAAACTCATCCCACCTCGTCTGTGCATGAAGAACTTCCAGCCACTAGTGCTGAAGTACCTGCTACTCCTTTGAACACGCAGACTGCACATGAAGAGGAACCAGAAAATCCTTAGCCTGAAGAACCTGAGATTGTGATTCCTGAGGTCGTGATGCAACTCACTGACACTCCACTGCCAAAGCCAAAGAATCCATTCTCAACGAAGCAAAAGTTCAAGGCTGAAGATTTTTTCGGCGAGCATGTTTTCTTCACTGATTACAATCCTTATGACTCTGCTCGCATAAGGAAGAGGCGTTTCTGGACTGCAAGTCAAGCCGATTTCTATTCCTTAGTGCTATTCAACAAAGACAAAGTCTTCGATCATGCACACATTCCTCACGTGGACATGGAGTCTCTACCAGGCTTCGAGCTAGTCCTCAGTGTTCTTCACGATGCTGGTTGCTGAATTTATGCACTGACATCTGTGATTGGAATGAAGAACTCATTCTTGAATTCTATGCGACGCTGCACATCACCGGAGATTCTGAAGATGTGAACTCATGGGTGCTGGACTGGATGACAGAAAATACTCACTACGAGGCACCAGCAACTGTAATTGCTTCGTGCCCTCCCACTCAGTCCTCCCCTAGATGGTGCTCGTTGCATCTACAGCGAACCTGAGCTTACAAATCACTACATGCAAGTTCTGATGAAGCCTTTGAAGCCATGGCAGGCCCCTCGAACCAAATTCCTCGTCAAGGAATTACTGTATGTGCCTCGGACTGTCTATCGCATTCTGACGAAGACAATGAGTCCTATCAAAGGCCACGACTCAAATGATGAAGAAGTCGTTGGCATCATGAAGAATATGCTTTTCAATATCATTCATGGCGTTCCCGTCAACTTCCATGATTTCTTCATGAGGACTCTGGCAAATTTTGCTATGCCACCTTTTTAGCTGAAGCCTTATGCACCATGGATTATGAGGTTCATCAGGACAAGGTCTTCACTCAATTACAAGGCTGATACTCTGAACCACTGCAGCTACTTGCCTCCAATTGAAGTCCTCAAACGGACATTTTCCTCAGCTGATGACAAAGGCAAGGCAACTGTTGTGATAGATGAAGGCATTCGTCCATTGGATGGTCAATTTCGCAAGGCTGCATCCTACTCCACCAATGATTACTCTGCCAGACATGACTATGCCGCCAATACCTCAGCCAAGCAAAATCCTCAAGCCACAGCACCCAGGGTGATGACTGATCGTGAGTTACTCCTCAGTCTTCATCAGAAGGTTGATCGCAATCATAAATGGGTCAAGCGTCAGTTTGGTTCAATTCTTCACAACATGACCTCAACACACAATGCTGTGAAGAAAAACCAATACTACCTCCATGAAACCTTCAACCGTACCTGGGCTGTTCTATCTCATGTCTACAGCGCAGAAGAACTGAAGACAATGGGTCTCAAGGAAGAATTTGACTGGTCTGCACCTCCGCCGAAGAAATTCAAGAAGGTCAAGGTTCCCTCCTTAGTGGCCAGCTCCTATTCTTCATCGCGCGACACTGATGAAAATGAAGACTTGGACGACACTGCTGCAGGCCCTACTACGACAACCGACCCCGACAACGCTGGCGCTCCTTCATCAACTTGATATTCTTCAGGGGCGTTAGTTCTCAGTTTTGATCCTTTTGGTCATTCAATGACAAAGGGGGAGAAATTTGAGTTAGTCTTCAAGCGGGTCTATTATATGGGCGTCTTTTTTGCTGAGTTACAACTCTCGCTCTTCTGAAACTTTTATTGGATCGAGTTGTAATCTTAAACCCGATGGTGCTCTGATACTTTTGATGTGTTCCTCTGCATGCTTATTCCTCGTTATATGTTAATATACACATGCTGAATTACATCAGTCACCATATTTCATCATGCATTTCAAATTCTTCATATTATATGTCAAATGCATGTATGAATTACAAGATATAGGGGGAGATCTCCATGATTCAACTCTTCAAATGTGCAATGCCTCAAAAGCAAATTCCTCACTATGCACATCTTCAGGGGGAGTTCTTCTATATCTTGCAATCAAATTCCTCAATATCAGTATTTACACTTCATATGTTTATCCCCGTTGAAAACCTAACCTATATTCTCATCAATCACCAAAAGGGGGAGATTGTAAGTGCATCTAGTGCCCCTTAGTGATTTTGGTGTATTGAAGACTTATAGGTTAAGGGACTAATGTGTTTGTGAGTGTACACAGGTCTATAAGTCTATGAGGAGTTTGATATTTACAGAGAAAGTCGACCCCTAAAAATGAAGTTCTTCGACTGAAGACTTTGGTATTCTGAAGACTTTCTGAAGACAATGAAAGTGAAGAAATTGGTGTGACCTTGAAGACTTGGTATTCATTTGAGGAACATGAAGCGTGAAGACTTTTGTTTTCGTAGTTTCATTTTCTCTTTCTTGAGTCATAGGAAACACCATACTGTTAAAAGGGGTCGGGAAATACTAAGGAAAAATTTCCATGTGATGCTCAACTCAAAATCCTACACCTACCAATCCCTTGAGTGAAGCCTTTGGAAATCTCATACAGTTCAGTCAATTTCTTGATGGAGAGATGAAGTTCTTCCGTCGTTGAGGAATTTGTTCTCGACCGAGGAGTTAGGAATTCACCAAAGGCGGATTACCTACAAATGAGGAACATGATAGCCCCGAGGAATTTGAGAGTCAAATTTCCGACCGTTCTTTGTCTTGCGCCACCTGTCCCAAAATATCTTATCCACCTAACGGTCATATCATTGAAGGGCATTTATGTCTTATCATGTCGGGCTGCTCCCTAGGCTATAAATAGCCGCCCCCTACAACCACTAGTTGGTTGGCTGCTCCGAGAGAACTTCACACTTGAGCAACCCATCCTCCGAGGACTTTGAGCGAAAATCATCGAGTGAGGAAAAACCCAAAAACCAAACCCCTACAAACCCAAAGTGATTGAGTATCGCTGAAGAGATTGATCCTGCGTGGATCCGACGCTAGTTACCTTTGAAGACTGTGCTTCTTCCAGACGGTTAGGCGTCATGGTCTAGAGCATCCAAGAGGAATTGTGGATCGCTGAGTGACCAAGTCTGTGAAGGTTTGGAAGTCGCCTGAAGACTTACCACGAGTGATTGGACGAGGTCTGTGTGACCTTAGTTCAAGGAGAATCTGGTGAGGACTTGGTGTCTGAGCTGCGTGCTTTCGGCGATCGGGTGTCCGGGACTGTGTCCTCGAGTTTAAATACTCAGCCGCTCCAACCAGACGTACAACTGAGACAACAGTTGGAACTGGTCTACCAAATCATTGTCTTCACCAACCTTACTGGTTCTATTTACTCAACTCTTTCATTTCCTCATAACTGTGTTGAGTGTTTGTTCATATCTATGTTTGAAGACTTTGACTGAAGACTTTCTCTGTTTCCTCAGTTCAATTTCTTCAGTCTGTTTGTCTTCATCTTTTGTTATCCTGTGTTTACGCTTTCTGTACTCTGTGATTGTCTTCATTTCATCATGATGACCATGCATGTATTCTGTTATGCTTACTTCTGAGTACTTATTCCGCTGCAAGTAGTTCTTCGCTAAGGAATTTCCTCACCGGCAAATTCCTCAGTGAAGAATTCATAAAAATCGCCTATTCACCCCCTCTAGTCGATATAATGCACTTTCAATACGGTCCGTAGAAAGCCCATTGTTTCTACGGCCCTTAGAAGGCCCATTGTTTCTACGGCCCGTAGAAGGCCCACTGTTTCTACGGCCCGTAGGAGGCCCAGTGTCACTATAGTAAATATTAGCCGGTGGTTATTGTAGCCTAGTTTTAAAAAATAGGTTATTGCAGCCACTAGCAAACCGCGGAAAAAGAACTGCAATGACTACAAGCAAACAAATAAACAAGACAACAAGGAAATAAATAAGCAAGCAACTTACTCTAGGCTATCACGGCTATCACATATTACATCCACTGGGCATCATAGTTCGCCATCAGTGCAAATAAGCGGCCGACAAAAGAATATACAAAGCGAGAGCACTTGAAGGCTCTAGGCCTGGCCAGAAGGGCCCCCAAACAGTCAAGAAGCTGAGTAGACCTCGGTTGTGTCAGCGATAGATGCATCAACACTAGATTTAAGGCTTGATGGTGCATGACGGCGGTCCTCGACATCTTCATTGCATCTTTGACTTCAAGTCGGAGCTGAGCTGAAGCAAGCCTTTCGCTTTAAGTTGAGGCGAAGAAGTCGAATCGATCGAGGCAGCGATCGCATGAGGTTGTCTCACACCTGCTGGTGAGTAGCTTCAACTCACTGTCTTCATCAAGACAGGACCTTGGGGTCATCTTGCTGTCCACAAGTTGGTTTGGCTCACTATCTTCCCTGAAGTTCTGCCTGGCGTAAGAGATACGACTCTGAAAGAGAAACAAGGAGACACGTAACAGGTTTCACAATTATATAAGCAAATAAATGGATCTGTTTTGCATAAGGAACATGTTGTTACAACTACAATTTGAAACTGGTAGTTGTTGCAAACATCCAATCAGATGTAAACAGCAAAGCAAACAGCAGTGGAGGAAATGATGCCTATCCAAATCTATACTAGACCAAAGTTTGAAGGCTTGAGAAGGATGAACTTACATTACATGTTAACACGGGCTGGACAAACCCCTTCTCCATGTTGATGGAAGGATAATTCAATAAATTCCCCAAAGAAAATTCTTTATAAGCGTTGCCATTATTCTACATTTTGCAAAGAGTAAATATAGATCAAATAATATTGGAAGAAACAGAGGATAATGAAGCTCAGGTGCATACTGATGATACATAATCAAATAGCAATTAATTAAGTACACCGTTACAAGGCAAAAGGTAGAGAGGTACTGACGAGAGCAATGTAGAGCCCATTATTGTTTTGAGATCGTATGATCCTTTGAGCAAGGAGATTCATCTGAAATTAGTTTTCATACAAGAGAGAAGGTAAGACACAAGCAGAAATTTAGGAGTTCAAATTTTGAATTGATATCATAGACAAGACTGATTTGGGCTCCCAGCAGTTCTAATAGGGTTTGGCCACTAGAGTAGGGGTAAAGTGTGGTACAGTTGGGCTGTGTTTTCGTGGCTGCTGATCTATCTGATTTAACATGTATCACTACCTTTTCCAAATACATAGTTTGTACTCCTTGAGGATCTGCACTCACCCTCTTCCTTTTGGACATCTATTACGAAAGAACAACATTTATTGGAAAAGATAGTGTGAAGACACATGGAATAGGTACAGAAAATGGATTGGTATGGCATATAATCATATATGATGCTTAAACTAAGCAGATGGTGTAACAAAGTAGAAGTAATGCAAGAGGTCAGATGCAAAATATGTGCGACCAATACAACTTTGCAAAGCTAGAGCAAACACCTTGATGGGTGAATAAGATAGGGCATCCTCCACCATGCCAAGTTTGTTAGCCAGTGGATCGTTCCGCAATATTCCTCTCGTGCGCCCATTCTCATATTCATTTTGATAATGTTTAATATCTGACATGCATGAAAACATAAAAACAAGTGAGATTTTCTTTGTAATGCAGAAGTGATTCTAATCCAGTACTGCCTCCCTGTAAACCCCTTTGTGCTATCTCTGTAATTCTTTTAAAAGATGCCATGCATGCTGTAATTTGTTGTGTGCATTAATATAATGTGGCCTACTACTCAAAATATGAGAGCTCGTAGTGATGACACTTCTGCAGATGATAGCTTCAACATATAGTAAAGGCGAACAAGTCGACTGACCGATGATTCAAAATATACTAAGGAGAACAACTCGACTGACGATCGACCGCAAGAGAAGAGTATCATCTTAAAGAAGAGCAGAAGAGCAAGCAGATTTAAGATATTACAAGTATTTCAATACAATGTTGGTTGGCCACCCATGATGAACCAGAGCGCATAGAGAAATACTACTCTTTCCGGTCTCTCCATATGTGGCTCACATGCATTTCGAAACTAAAGTAGGAACATTTAGCTCACAATTAAACATATCTCAGTTTTACTAATATCAACAATAATATCAAATATGAATTTGTACAACTAAGCTTGTTTAGCTCGATGGGTGGAGAAGTGCTATTATGACACGAACCACGTAGGCTTATTGTGGTCATCATAAAATGGGGAAAACATAAGCATGATGAGTACAGTGTTGACCGTGGCAGTGGGATGGCAGATCTGAAGCTGCAAACCGTGCAAAGGGTAGTTAGCAACCGATGTTTGCTTTGAAATAACAACTAAGATTTGGTATGGACAACAAAGTACGGTCAACAAGTGACAAAGAAATGCAATTATGCTGTCTCTCTATATGTCGTGACATGCATTTGGAAACTCAAGTGGGACCTTTAGCTAACCAATTAAATGTGTCGGTTAACTAATATCAGTATCATATCACAATCATATTTGAACAACTAAGCTTTCGAATTCTGAGTGTTGTGTTGTTTAGCTTGAAGGGTGGAGTAATGCCAGTATGACAGAAAGCACCTACGCAGATCATAGTAGAGTAGATAAAAGGGGAAAACCCTAAGCATCAAGAGAAAAATCAGGAAAGTGAAACTAGCTGGACCAGTGGGTGGCACACATGCTTTTTGAAACGAATATAGGAACATTAGGTGACCAATTAAACGTTCTCTGTTTTAGTGATATGAGCATCATATCAGATTCGTATTTCAACACGTAAGCTTTGGGTTGAGGTCTTGACGAGCAATGCTAGCACGACACGAAGCACCTACGATGATGGTAGTGAATATAAAGGGGGGAAACCATAAGCTTTATGAGTATAGTGCCCGTGCCATGGCGGATCTGAAGGTGCAAACCGGACAAAGCTACTTCGCAACCAATGTTTGCTTTCAACTAGCCACTACGATTTGGTACAGACAAGAAAAGAACAGTAAACAAATTACGATCTATTTTCCGGGCGATATCAATAACTTAAGCACATATGGAAGAGTACCACCTCTCTTGCGACGCCGTGTAGGCCTATCTTGTCGTTGGGGGTGCTGCGGGTGCGATGGCTGTCGGTGGCGGGAAGAAGACTTTAGGCGGTAGAGCGGCCGGTCGGGGATATATCCTGTTGCCGTGGGCGAGGCGGTCGTAGGAGCGGCAACGGCAAGGTGGACGACAGCGCGCCGATGAAGCGAGAGGAGGCGATGAAAGGATCTGGTCCAGCGTGGATGAGAGACGTCCATCTCTTGCGATGGACGACGGGTAGGGGTAGCAGCTCCGACAAGGTGGAGGATGGGGTGGCGGACGGAGGGGGCGGCGCGAGGCGGAGGTTGTCGTGCCTGCCGATGGTGTATGAATGGGGAAATGGAGGGAGGGGGATCTCAAACTTTGGGGCCGCTTCGTGAAATGGGGAAAGTTCTGAACTTATCCCCGTTTAAAATTTCGGACATCGCGTCGGTTGGGGATAGGACGGTAATCTCGCATCTCCCAAATATTTGCCGGTAACTATTTCAGGAGTGGAGAGGGTGTTTTGCTGCCCACGGTTGGCGCCCATGGTGTATGAACGGGGCTGATAGGTAGGGCGGTTGTGTCACGTCTGATGGAAGTTACACATCTGCCCTTATTTAAAATATTAGCCTATATCGATTTCGGACGAGGAGAGTTTGTTTTGCCGCCCACCGTGTATGAATGGGGAAATGGAGGAAGAGACACATGTCTTTCGGACGAGCTTGAATCAAATGTGTTTTCCCGCCCATGTTTGGCGCCCACCGTGCCTGAATGGGCTCAGAGGCCGTCGTGTCACGTCTGCTTGAAGTTACTAGTCTACCCCTATCGACAACAGTGTAAATCCGGTCGATAAGGATGTACTCAGTGTCAGGGGTAGACAGTAATTTCCATCTCGCAAACACTTGCTTCGGGCAGCCCACAAATTATAGTGGGTGTTTAGCCGCTTCGTTCAAAACTTGGGAGAATTAGCATTCACGTTTGCCCTGGGACCTGGAAAACTAAATTCAAATCCAATTTGTATTCGATTACGAATATCCACAGATAATTATACATTTTGTTATTTATTTATTCAACACCACAACAAAGATTTATTCCACCTTTATATATGATTATGATTTAGAAATGCCGTGATCTTCGAATTTAGTAGGTTGGATACACTCTGATTCAAACAATTATTTCATCCAATACAATATGCTCACACGAAAAACAGTTCACCTTATGTCAATCATACAAGTAATGAGGATTACCTCGCCTAAAAAATTTGGATCATTACAACACATGGACAACATGGAATTCCGAACAACATAGGGGGTCTTGCAACATAATCCATTCAGAGACATGACACAACATGCAAGTACAATAATATAATGACAATTTCAACTGGTATCTAAAGAAGAACCGGGATTACCTTGGGCTTCAGATAGCAGAAACAACAGGACCTCCTCCGTCTTCAAATGCAACATTCTTACTTCCTCCAATTCTTGGGTTGCTTGCATAATGCGTGCCGCTAATTCCGTAATTTCCAGCCTCAAGATAAAGATTACCTCATTCATGGCAGCCACACCATCTCTTTCTGCCTCTAGTAGAGCCTCAAGCACTATAATATCTGTGCTCAGACTGCTCTCCGGCGGTGTTGCCTCTGAACTGCTACCATATGGTAACATGGATGGCGCACTGCTTCCACAAATAGATTCTGGGGTTGTACATTGTGTCCTAGTGTGAACGGCATCCTGAAAGGTTTCCACTGGACATAAGTAAGAGATAGTTATCGTATGATCCAGGCAATAAGCTTACATGGTAAATGACGGACGAATTATTGCCGAGCATGGCAAACTATATTTGAATGGTTCGAAGCAGCATGAGTCGAAAAGAAATTAAAATGGTAAGATGAAACTAGGGATGTAAGTGGCGAATAAACGACATCCGCCATCCCATCTTCTTAGTTTTGCTACCTCCTAGTTCATTTTCCTCAAAAACAAAAACTCTTTGAACTATCATACCACTAGTGGACTTTAATCGGGATTAAGCGGGACCCGATTGACATCCCTAGTTGAAAGGGAGTGTACAACTGCTATATTTAAGTTGCCAAGGCATCTAAGCAGTTGAAATAATCGAGAAAGCACTTAACAGTGTGGCCTCTATAAACTACGAAGACAGTCTTGTGATGAAGTTGAGAGGAAAAGTTAAGGACTCAAATGAAATAGGCATGCATTTCTTTACGATAGTACAGCGAGCCTTCACGACATATTAGCCAACTCAGGTATAGCTAACAACAAACAAGCATTCAAATCAAGCAATACAACAAAAAGGAACAACTGAACTATTTGTAATTCGGTAGGATTACACGTTGAGGGCACAAGCCAAGAAATCAGCCCACTCGCATTACATTTCACATGTACTAAAACACATTGGCTTACCATATGTTGCTTGTGAAGCCTAGCTGCTGTTGCAATGTTCTTTGAAAATATCACAACATCCCGTGGTTGCAAATCTAGTTGTTGTACTTTATTCTGCACCATCCATTTAGGTAAAATTAATTTTAATCGCATGCACTGGTCCGAATTGATCATCAATGGTTCATCTAAACTAATGAAAGAAGGGTGTGTACATACACGACAATATATCTGCTTCCCTCTATTTTTATGCTTGTTCGAGGTGCCGGCCCCAAAAGAACAAATATTTTGCTTGATGGGGTTGGCAGCTCCATAATTAATAGAAGCATCAAATTAGTCATGCAACTTGGGAAGATCAAGAACACACAAACAAGTAATGAACAGAGGCTCGGTGGAGTGATGTAATAGCTAGCATCAGTAAATGTAGGGTAAAACAAACAAAAAGCAGCGGAACCACATGCTAGTTTGCTGATGTGTAATTAAGCATAGAGAACATTAACGGTCGATGGAACCAACAGGTGGCATCAGAACAGAACTAAAGCATATTAACTATATGTGCACTGGTATGTAATTTAGCACATATAACATGTTCACTGCCAGAAGTATGGCCCTACAGGTGCATGCAGAATAACGCGTCTCATGAAAAACTGAATGATGCCCTGAAGAAATTCAAAGGTGCGGTGCTTATGCTAGGAAAGTGAACGTAGGCGCTGGACGTTGGATGATAGTACCTGATTCTCGGCGGCGTATGGGTATCGTTGTCATACTTGATAGCTAAGGATCGTCGATGGTGCTCGTGTTGCGGTTGAGTTTGGGCGGTGTCGCCCGTCGCTGAAGCGGCTCGATTCTTTCTGATTGCGGCGCTGTCGACATACAAGAAAGCTCATCTGTGGTAAGTGAAGAGTTGCGATAAAGAGAAAACCGAAGAGTACAAATCAAAATAACTGATGAGGCTGCGGCGGTAAAGCAGGGCGGTGGAGTTGAATATGGCGTCGGTGGAGCGGGTCGGTGCGATGGGCGAAGGCTTGACCAGTAGCGTTAGGCTGATGCTTTGGTGAGGCGGATCTGTTGCCGAGGGCGAGGGCTTCTATGAAGGGTCAGCGAAAGGCGGACTAGGAGTCGATGAAGGGCCTACGCTGTGGTGGACGAGGCGGCGGTTAAGCAGATCCGGTGCGGTGGACCATGATGGCGGTCAAGGAGATGCGAGCGGTGGACAAGCCCGTCATTGAAGCGGCTCCCGTGAAGTGGTGAGTTGGCGGTTGGGGTTCCAAGGTGCGGAAGGTAGATCCGGCGGGTGTGAGGTCCACCTGCTGCGAAGGACTAGATTCGGCTGACTTGCCGTGGTTGGGGGGGTGGGGAGGTGAAGGGAGGGCTCGGGGAAGAATGTTGGGGCAAAGAGGGGAAAACAATGGAGTTACCAAAGCAGCCCTTTTCCGTTCATGTGGGAGTGGTAAAACAGGAATATCGCAGGGCTAAACTTTCGGGCGCGTGATATTTCGATGTGAGCGGGAAGTTTGAAAGCTTTTGGCGCCTAAAATTATAAGTATTTTGCTCTCGTACGACCGACTATGATATCATGGCCGACAATTTGTTTGTTTTGCACGCAAAAAAAAACATGTGCAAGTTTTGAAAATCAATGTCTCCAACTCGAAACCTAGATTGTCCATTCAATTCAAATATGGATCATTGAGCTACTACAAGAAAATACCATCATACGGTCCAATTCAAATTAAATTCCAAATGTGTTTATCCTAAATATGATGACAAAAGCAAAAATGTGTATGTGTATGAATAAAGTGAATGATTATAAAGTTTGAACATGCCCGTATGTGTATATCTCTAGGTTTGATATATGAATTTGAAATCACGAAATTCCGGCTTAAAAAATGTACCTCCGTTCAAATGAATTACAAAAGCTAATGATGGAGTCGAATTCCAAATTTCCAATCTTAGGTTTGTAATTCTTGTACATCAAGGTATATCACGCATGTTCAAAAGTATCGTTATCTCATAGTACAAACTGTGAAACAAATTGATCAACCATGAGTGCACAATATCTCAATTACGCTAAAGTCCCTCAAATATAGACACCTCACTCTTTATCTGAAGTCACCCCCAACCACCCACACACACACACACACACACACACACACACACACATAGAGAAGTCGTTCTCTCCCCCAGACACCAACACACGAGCACATTAACACCCCTCTCTCTTGTAAAGTCCGGACCCCAACATAGGTCTCTATCACTTTGTCTCCCGGGCATGCACACATCTCTTCCCTCACTCTCTAGGTCTCCCGCTATCTCTCTTACCCAAGCACACGCACTATGTAGAGTGTATATTTCCCATACACACAAAACGTAAGCCCCAAACGCCTATCTCCCTAGTTATGTGGTTCTCGCACACTCACCTCACACACCACCCCCACTGCAAACAAGCACACTTTGTCTCCTTGTGCACCACTCTCCTCTTTCTATCTCTCCCACATGCGGACCCTTGACTCCTTCCCTGTATACATATATGTCGTGACTCTTTGCATAGCTCCCTAATGTATAATCGTTCTCGATTTCGCACATTGTTCTCTACACCATCTATTCTAGATCTCTCATGAAGTCCCTATCACACACACGATGACTCGCTTCCCCTGCGTCTCCGTTCATAGGCCAATTTCGGACAACATCAACATTGTCTCCCTATCTATACGCCATTTATGGACACAAACGACCCCTCTCTCGCCCCCTCTCTTCCTCTCTCTCTCTCTCTCTCTCTCTCTCTCTCTCTCTCTCTCTCTCTCTCTCTCTCTCTCTCTCTCTCTCTCGTCGCTAGCTCTCTCTCTTTGTCTTGCTCTCACACCCCTCTCCCACACACACACTCTATGTCTCTTCCAAATAGTCTGCTCCCCCCGCCCGCACCCGTGCTACCTTGCTACTACACATGTCACACCATTCCCCCTTCCCTTATACTAGGTTTACATCATCGGTGGTCTCTCTACTCCACATACACTCTCTCCTCTCACACACACACGCGTGCACAAACACACATGAACACGCACAAACACCCATTTATCTGGATCCTCATCTCTCCCCATGTCCGCATGTGTATCTCACACACTCACTCTCTAATTATGTATATGTGTCTCCACGTTACACAACACAAAGCCCCATGTACATGTCTCTCTCTATCCTCCACACACATAGACACAAAGAATCTGTTATCATTGCCTCAGTCTCTAACATATCGCACACGCACACTCTCTCTCTCTCTCTCTCTCTCTCTCTCTCTCGCAAACACGCTCAACAATGAATAACTTACCGTCTACTCATCAACAGTCGTGGCAGTACGGCGAACACGAGACGTGAAAAAGAATAAATCTACACGTGCTTAGACCACCTAGTATGACTACTAGGACTAGAGCAAGCCAAAAAGCGTGCCGTCACCCCCTCCTTGTCGGCGACGGGAAAATCTTTGTTTTACACAGTCGAGAAGTCATTGTGCTAAGGCCCCACATGCCGAGGCGTTGAATAGAATGTAGATGCTAGTTTACGGAAGCAAGTATCGATAATACGTTTGTATCTCCATACTTATATTTCTTCTTTAAAAAAAACCGAGTTGGTGATGATGGTACGTTTGCCATCTTGCAATATAGACCGTCTGATCTATATCTGACGGATGGAAATTAAACTAAAAGATACCCGCACCCCTCTCCACATTTGTAGACAAGGCCTTCCCTCGTTCATCCTTATCTCCAACAAACCTCATTGTTGAGCAATTAAGAAAGGAAGCCTCTGGAACAAACTGGCCTAGTGGCCGCTGCCGGCGTCGTCAATCCCCATGCCTCCACTCAGTCCGACCACCAACCACCACCACACCCAACTCCTCTTCACCTTATCTCGAGATATAATTAGTTTTTACACATGGGATTACTCCCGCAAGGGTCAATCACAACAAGTGTTTTTATAAAAAAATGCATCTTGATGTTACGTTAATGCACAGATCTTGCTAGTACTCCTACACAAGACTAAGTCGGTGATGCTGGTGTGTCTGCCATCCGTTGTTTCTGACCATTAGATCTACATCTAACGATTGTGAGGTAAGTTGTTGCTTTTTCTCACCATCTGCCATCCGTTGTTTCTGACCATTAGATCTACATCTAACGATTGTGAGGTAAGTTGTTGCTTTTTCTCACCAACATCCCACTTGTCTACCAATTTGCAGAAAAACCCATAATTAGTATCTTAAAACCAACCACATCCCTCCCTGACCTCACCAAAACATCCCAAGGAATATATTATAATTGAAACATAATATACATATGTATATCAAAATTAGGGTGTTTTGTACCAAGTTTGTGAATAAGTATTATTCTAATTATGATTCGTTGCAACGGACATGAACATTGCTAGTATTTCCAACCATGTATTTTTTTCTAGTATTCCATAGTTTCGAGTTTTCCATCAAGATATTAGTCACTCATGGTTTATATTTACTTTCAATCATGTACACATATGCACTATGTAACTAGCCTTGCTTATTGGCTTCCAAATCTTAACTTTCACTCCTACTTACAATATGTAGAGTATTTAACAAAAAACTACCACTTTCAACCAGCCCTAGGAAGAATCTATTGTACAAAAAATAGCAAAAACATACCCAAAATTTCTTAATCCATGCCAAAAACTACTACCTAGTACTCCTACCGATTAGGTTCGTTTAAACCCATTTATGACTGGGTTGGCCCACACGTCCGTGCAGACTAGGAAGCTTAAACCAACACATTTTGTTTGACCGTTGACACGGGGGACCCACATCTGACCTTCTATCCTGTTATTCCCCCTCAAATCATTATTTTTCCTAAACATTACTTCAAAAAGTACTGATGCGTGTTTGTGGGTGGCGCCGGTGATGAGCGAGTTGGTCGCCGCTTCGACGGACGGGCCGGACGCCGCGCTGGCCTCCGCACGGGTTGGCAGGCTGGCCTGAGCGTGACTCACGAGCGAGCAAGCCGCCGCGCTGGCCTTCGCTCGAGCCAGATGGCTGGCCTGAGCGCGGCGTGCGCGAGCAAGCCGCCGCGTTGCTGTGCCAATCTAGCTAGCAAACCTTGCAGGCAAGCAGCTGGATGGAGCTATCTTGGCTAGCTAGCGGCCGCGAGCGCCGGACGGAGCTGGCATCCGGGCTGCCGCAACATGGGCTCCGCACCGCCGGCGGTTTTGACCTCGCCTTCTGCCGGCGGTGGTAGCGTGTCCCATGGCCGAGGATGACTAGGTGGACGGGCCGGAGGTGGGAGGTCACTCGAGGATTTTGGTTGGTAAGAGCATGTACAATGGTTGATAAGGTAGTCTTATCTTAAGTCTGCCACTTATGAAAGTGGTAGTAGTTTCTTGGCATTTTAGTGGTTTCTTGCATTATTAGGGGTTTCTTGTAAGGAACAATGTACATACTACTAGCGACAAAAGGTGATTCTAGGTTGCGTTGTACTCCAACGAGTACTACTAGTGGTCGTGAGTGTATACCTCGTTTTGTGGGTTCGATCCGGCGAACGCATACGCAATGCCTTTTTAAAAAATAGTACTAGTACTACACTTCGCTGCGAGCCAATATTTTACATGGGTAGTTTGAGTTTTGAAGTGAAACGGACATGCAGCCCCACAATCTGGGTGCACTGGACAGCCTAGCCACGTGAACGGGTTTTCCTTCCCAGCATCCCATGGCTCGCATGCTCGCCCTAGCCGCACCTCGCTTGCAGCTTCCTCATCAGCTAGTAGTAGCATATTTAAACTAGCGCCTCCCAATTAAGCCCAAGGAGCCGGAAAAGCCTGGCGGGGCATTGGGAACTGTGCAATATGGCTCTGTAATCTATGTAAAGTGTTGTAATACTAGTACTCTGTAGCTTGTGGCGTTTCACGCATGGACTTCACTCCATTATTGGCTGCACTATAAAAGAAATTCCTCTTGACGTGTTTTTTTGAAACGGAGGCAAAAGCTTTGCTTCATCTCATTCATAAAGAAGGAACTACTAACAAAGTTCGACGAGATGCATTACACCTCCACAAATGGAAGCGAAAAGCCTAGTCTCACTGTATCAAATAACTCAAATGTTCGCTTCATGAGACCGCAAGATAACCGTCGCTGATAAATAGGCTGCTAGTGTGTGCATGAGAGGAGCGGTTGAGTAGGCCAGCTACTCCTACGTGAGAGGAGCGGCTGAATATAGCACCGAGAGTACCCACTAGGCCACTACGCAGTGTACTTCCCTGCATTGATAGTACAACGATTGTTCTAGAGAACAGAGTACCTCCACTTCCAACTGTAGCTCCTTGGCCCCGAGATTCAAGAGTTCAAAACTGGTGCACTATACTAGACTAGACTAGACTAGAAGTACAGTACATCGCACTAATACTCGTAGTTGAGGAAAGTAGTACTCGTACTGCTACAGTACGAGTACGTACTCCTCCATCACATAATGTTAGAGCATGGTTAATAGTACAGCTAGCTGCTGGCTATAAGCCAGTGCCATGTCATCTAGAGTCCATCTTATAGCCAACATGTACAATAGTAGATCAAAAAAGTATACTACTTTTTTATTATGTGGCCCACCTTTTATTCTCACATAGTGCCTAGGAGCACGTGCTAGAGCTGGCTCTTCACGAAGAGCCCGCTTACCTTCTCTCTCCTCTTCTCTTTCCTCCAACTAAGCAGAAATATACTAGTTTATTCCTTATAGACAGCTGACTCAGCTCTATTGTACTTGCTCTAAGACGTTTTTGACACTAGTTGGCGTGTACAAAAAATGGCAAAAACATACCCAAAATTTCTTAATCCACGCCAAAAACTACTACCTAGTGCCAAAAATTTCTTACTAGTGCTATTATTTACAATATAATGCAATCCCATAACGTTCCATAATGCTAGTACTAGTAGTAAATAATAGCCTCACCCCTTCGCTGAGGAACGATCTACAGTTGGAAGGGACGAGGCCCTTCGGTTACTACGCTCTTATCTCCTCCTCGCCAGTTCCAGTTCATCGCTGCTCCCATGGATTCGCCAGGCGGTTCTCCTCCTCGTCGGGGCTAGGAGACCATGGACGACGATCCTATGGGAGAAATTGCACGCCGCTCCGACGTCCTCACCACCGCAAGACTTGGTGCTTCCTGCACCAACTTTTTCAAGACGCTGCTTAAACATGTTTGGGAAAAGGCCATGCTTGTTGGTCTTCCATGCGTCCTCGAGGAGAAGGTTCTTCTATGGGACAATCCTTCAAACAGTCCACCGCTCCCTGGCCATGGTTGCACGTTGACTCCGACAGAGTTGCCGACGTTGAGAGGTAGTCGGATTTTGTCCGATGAGCAGGTCAGTAATGGAGTTTGATCATGTAGTACTTAGTTATTCCATTTCCATCCCGTAATTTCTCCTCTGCCCACCGCCTTATATATAGGTTCGGGTCGGTGCCAACGAAGATTGGCTTGCATACCTCGGCGGATACCACCATCATTTTGCACAACATCCACAGCGGTGCGGCCGTTCCGTGAGACCCTTCTCCACCATTGGGATCGGCCTTCCGGACTGGCTGGGCTTGAATACGTATGATGATGCCTACATGAGATTGAAGAAGATAGCAATTGCGGACCCGCCGACAAAGCGACGCTGCTCGGCGATTACTATCTCATCGCGGTGTTTGACGTAAGGATTGCCATCAATGCAAGACGCAGTAACGGCAGAGGCTGGCGCATGTTGGTGGCGGAAGATTTGTACCCTACACGCTCGAAGACGCCCGGCGCCATCTAGGCCGCATCTTCGTGACAAGCCGAGGGACTTGTTTCATTTGGTTTCCATCCTCTGATGCGGGAGATTACAAACGGAATGCACAAACCATCATTTGCATCCCTAACGGTACTCCATTATTTTGCAGGGACCAGTCATCCTCCGATCAAAATAAGATCGCCGATCCTAGATGTGCATTTGCATCCGCGATTCGGTCTAACCTGGAACCTTGTAGCTGACTTTGGCATATTGGGATCAACTATCTTAGCAGTCGTTACCCATGGTACCACTGATGTGCAACATGGTCACACAATCTACCATGATCGGACCGTCACCATCTACCCAGGTATTCCATTTTTTAACCCTCTCGCCTTCTCTTTCATTGTTGTACTAGTAGTATACTTAGTACTACTAGTAGGAGTACTTTTTACCTTGGAGGACGCGTATAGCTAGCTGGGCCCTTGAAGACTTGAACCCACTAGCTGCCACCATTTTTGTTTTTCCATGTCTTACTATCTCATCCATGTAGCCAAGAGTGGCTATATATAATAAGCCGTTATTTTACTTCCTCTATACCGAGTAGTACTATTTGCTGCACAATATTCGACCGCCATATTTGAGCACAACATTATTATGCATGGACCTTGACTATGTACGTCACCATGTGTCCAGATCTGGGATGCCGCGTGTACCAGATGAACGGCGCCGAGTTCGACCCCCGTGATGCTACGTGGGTGCCGAGGAACACTCTTGAGAGTACTCGCTTTTCATCGGGGACAGCTACCCCATTGTGAAGCGGATGCCACCTTCCGTGCACGACACGGAAGGCCTGCCGCTCATGAAGCATGGTTGTGTCTTCATTGCGCACCGCCGGATGAACGACATCTTTGGGACACGCTATCCTCGATTTATGCCGCTTCAGCTTGGATGAGTCTCCATCGTGTGGAACCGGACTAGAAAGCTGCAACAATGATTCCGTTGCCCACCGCTATGGATCGTGCCATCCATGAAGAACACTGGACTGGAACACGGAGGAGGACATGCATGTAGCCCATCTATAACGTGTAAGTGGAGTACGGTAATTGTGAGCGGTAGCGCTGTGAATATATGTAGACTAGTCGTGCACAAATTTATCACATGAATTGGAGATGAACTTCTGTGGCATACTGGCATTTGTCCTTTAGAATTTATTATTAGTAAATGTGTTATGTGTACGTGCAACTTGTGTGGTTGTTACACGGGCTCCTACACGCTCTTTGAGAAAAAAAGTGGCACAGCTTTGGATATCCGTGACGTGGCGGCATCATACAGTAGCATCGTTTGCTATAGTTGTAGTACACTCCTACTAGGACAACAACTCCTATAAAACCTTGCGCTTGGCTCTTTGCCTCTTCGGGAGATTCAAAAGTTCGTACTCGTGTGAACCTTGCACTTGCCTCTTCGCCTCTTCGGAAGGTCCAACAGTGATGATACTACAGTACAATATGCGTCTGGCAATCTGACACCGATTGAACTGCTGCACGTCCACCGCGAGGGCGAGGGCGAGGGCGAGGGAGAGGAAGAGGGAGATGGCGCTGTAGTCAAAACCCTCTCCTCGTCCTGCGAACCACCGCGTGCGTGGGCGAGGGAGAGGCGTAGTAAGCAAGCTTCTCCTCGTTCGGCAAGTTGACGGGACACATCAAAGCAGTACTAGTACTAGTAGTAGTCCATACCGCGTCCTTTCCAATTAATATGGCTTAATTTGAAACGAGAAAAATACACTGGCGGTCAATGTATGTAACAATACGCTCTTTACAGTCACTATATATAGTTTTGCGTCGATTATCGATCACTAGCTCATCGAGAGCACCAGATTGCACCCTCCGACCGCCACATAGTCGACGTGGCACTTTGTTGACTAGTTAAATTGTCACCTGGTTTCGGGTCCCACTGTCGGTTGGAGCAAAGAAATCAGTTAAACAAAACTTTATGCAGGCGCCACACGAGTCCAACCCTTGCGCCCGAACCGCCCTGGCTGTGTGTGTGAGTGCATGCACGTGTCCTCCCTCGGCCTTCCAACAAAGAGTGTACATTGGCTATAAAACAAAGAGTGTAGTAGTACATGATGTACATCTACACTTCCAATGCATTTAGCCTTTAATCTAAATCGATATTGATTGGCTAATGTACCAACTTGTGCTGTAGGTATAGGCTACATGTATATCCTTAATTACAGCATGCAACGGCCTTCATTTAATCTTCTTATCTCAATGGTCGCATGCACACATAAGTCTGCTACTTTTGGGCGTTAATTATACCCTGGTCAATGTGTAAATCTCTAAATGTACAGTCTTTCACGGACGTAGGGAGTAGGTTGAGCACTTGAGCGTGAGCGTGTGTGTTGCGTCGTGTGCTGTGTGCCGCATGGGTGCGTGAGTGTTGCGTGCGTCCATGTGGAGTACGTGTGAGTGTTGCATGTTGCATGCATGCATGCATGCATGGGGCTTACTCCCTCCCATTGACATGTTCATATTTCAAACTTCCTCTGTTCCCTCCATATGGTGATACTCCCTCTGTTCCCAAATACTCCAGTACGGAGTAAAAGCCTCCCTCTGTTCCCAAACAAGTGACTAGGTATGGAGCAAAATGAGTGAAGTGAGCGTAGAGGCATAGGGATACTGTAGAAAGGTAATCCTCGCGATCCATCATTCCCCATCTCGGTCAGAGAGAACTATTCAACTAGTCTTCGCAGTGAAGTGACAATACACGCTGCAGCAGATGGGACACGTAATTAATAAGCTGAACCAGCGTGTTGGTGTTACTAAATCAGCCTTACCCAGTACTGCCATCATGTTTGCCAGTAGAGCACGCTTCCGCAAATACGCCTACGCACCTGTGTCCTCCATTAACTGACATATGGGCCCTCTTGTGGTAGACCCACATGTCATCGGTGTAACTATTTACACTCCGGAGGACGGTGCCTATATCCTGGTAGTAGTACTAGTAGAATTGAGATTTAATGCACTTTCTTCCCCGTCTTCCACTCTTCTTCCTCCTCTCTTCTTCTTCCTCCTCTCTTCCCCATCGTCGGCCGCACACCATTTACCCCGCTCCTTTGCTCGCTTGCGCCATCTTCCTTGGTAGCTCATGGCGTACCATATCCCCCGCTCACTTCTCGCCACACGAGGAGAAGCTTCTTCGCTCACCGCCTCAATCCACTTCCCGCTGGCTCGCAGGCACCGAAAACCCCAATGGCAGAACCGACTGACATGCAGAGCCGCGATTGGAATTCCCTCCCGATGTTCTCTTGGAGCAGATCTGTAGTCGTATGGACCTACTCAGCACCGTCCGTCGGCGCATGCTCGGTGTCTTTGTACCGTCTACTTATGCGCAACCGCCGACTCTTTTCAAGACACCTGCTTGCGATGCCCGATCCTCGCAGTGGCCCGGACACCGACTTGACGATCCTACGGAGGTTGCCGTGGTGCCCCTCAACATGCTACCACTACCTGTCCACCTGTCCTTCATGCGCGGCCACTACTTGGCGGGCATGAAGGCCAACTGGATCGTCCTCATCCACCACACTGGTAGGCCGTGGTGTCTCGTGGATATCTACACCCAGCGAGAGATCACCCTTCCATCATTGGATACCGCCGACATCGAGCCTCGCGGCCCGCCGGACACTCCTGCCTACTACGCATGAGATGCGTCAAGCTTTTGGCTCGACCTCTGTTTGCAGAAAGTTGTAATCTGCGAAGTGCCCACACCATCGAAGACTACATGGATTACAAGCTCATTGCCTTGTTCAACATGGGATTAGTCTATCTGGAATCCGTCGCCATACATGGTTATGGCTCATCATCAATCTGTTGAGGCAACATTTCCGTCGATGCTATAGTGCACGATGGCATCGCTTACTGTGATCGACGCATTTGATTGGCTGCATATCTGGTGGAATCTATCATCGTGTAATTGTTCTATCTCATCTCATCTTTACCTTATGAATCGATCGCTTGTTCATTTGTTACAAATTTAGAATGCATAGCATGTCTATAACCACATCATTGCTATATGTTCCTCTCATTTCCTAGATTTTTATGACCACACATGTTATTGTTAGAGTTGATATGAGAACAATTGGCATCTAATGATTGTTAGAATACATATTATGAGCATAACATCATGATTGCTATATGTTACTCTCGTTTACTAGATTTTTATAACAACGCATGTTATTGCTTAGAGTTGATATGAGAATAGTAGTAGTAAGTGCTATGGTAGAATATGAGTAGGCGCTGTCATAGTTGTTTTCCTCTCATTGTTACATGATGTTTGAACCATGACATGTTGCTAGAATATGAAAGCCATTGGCTTATTTTTTTAACTTGGGGTATGATTATGACCACGACATTGCAATTCTCTGTCTATGATATGTGTCACTGTTATAATAATCTTAATTCCACACATACTACGAACATGATTGTTTATTTTTGTCCTTTGGTCTCCAATTTGAATTGTTGCAGCAGATGCAAATGCGTTGGCCTTCATGATTCGGGACACGGAATCATACCATCCGATGGGTGCTGGTTTATCGCTCGTTCAGCTGACGGCGGTCATTTGATGCTCATTCGCACATACCAAATTGACCAAACCATTACATCAAACCACATGCAGTACAATGCGTGGGGCGTTCGTGACATTGATGGCTATGGCTGCTTCGTGTTCGAGAAAGATCCCAGCTCTGTTGGGCCAGGCGTATTCAACTAGAGGCGGGTTTACAGCCTCGGCAACCACTCCTTGTTCCTCGGGCTCAATTATTCGATCATCCAACCAATCATCGATCATATCACCGGTGATGATTACTGTGCTATGCAACTTCCATTCACGAGGGGGGGGGCTGTGTTTACACATCATACCATGGGTTTCATGAAACACCATATCCAAAGATTCATCGACACAGCTTGTTGCCAGGTAATCTTCAGTGTGTGAAAGGCATCAAGCTTCCATGCGATGGATGGCTTTTGCAAACCCGACATGCGGCGATGTGGTTCATGCCAACAACAAATATGCACAACTTGATTCGTGCTGATATCTAGACTGAGCCATGTATTCTGCTGCTGTAGCACGGCCCTCTTTTGTTGGATATTATGTATCGTTGTTAGTTTGAAGCACTCCTCTGGTTTGAAGGATA